>JAOXJJ010000002.1:8166187-8180447 GCA_025769935.1 Phoenix roebelenii | reverse complement strand
CCAGTGAATTTATCATTATCGGTTAGCAATAACACTAATTTTAGTGACATGTAGGTCGTACTTTTGTGCTCTCATCAATGCCTAAGAAACACTGGTGCTTAAGTGAGCCTCGTGCTCCACCACCGATCTGGAGCTGATCTAGCTATTATTTTTTGGATATATCAATTAGACATTGAAAATTCAATACAAATTTTAGTACAATCTTTTGACATAGACATTTTGGTTTTATTCAGATTTTTGTCCCTTCTCTATAACCTTGAACCTATGGCCTCAAACACTAGTGACCACCTTAGTGCCAAACCTAAAAAATTTGATGATCATAACTTTAGGAGGTGGTAGAATCAAATACAATTCTGGCTCACCACATTAGGGTTGATCTCAGCCATAGATGAGAGCACAACTGAAGTTGATAACGAGTCCAACCCAACTACTTTACGATATGCTACTCGCCCAAACTCAAACCGGAATTCATCCTCCTCCCACACTGAACCTTCTGCCTCTACCAGTATACCCTCTAGGACACCTTATGAGTTGAACTATCCTTGCATCCATTGAATCCTAGGTGCCATTTTCGAGAGGATATATGACATTTATTACACAACCAACAGTGCCAAAGAACTCTAGGACACCCTAGAAAGCAAATATAGTCTTGATGATGCTGGGGTGAAGAGGTTCAAGGCCTCCGACTTCAATAACTTTAGGATGGTAGACTCAAAGCCTATGAATGACTAATGATTTTGAAATCCTGATCCACCAGCTTAGTGCTAATAGAACCAATTTGGATGAATCATTCCAGGTAGCCTGTTTGATAGATAAACTACATAATTTCTGGTCTGATTTTGCTAAGACTCTAAGCCATACCCAAGGAGGTCTTATCCTAACCCAAGTTTTGAATTCCATTAGAATAGAAGAGCAGCATAGGCTGAGGAGTAAAACCTCTACTAGACACAAGAATAATGCTTATAATGTAGAGGCCCCACCTAGAAAAAATCAGAACCGACCCTTCAAAAATAAGCATTACAAAAAGAAACCTTACAACCCTAAAAACCCTAACCATCATAATGGGAAACCTATCCAATCCCAGGAGCAGAAGAAGAAGAAAGTGGATGGTGATGTCCGTATCTATTATGTGTGTGGTCGGACCAACCATTTGTCTTCCCAGTGCTTCTATAAGAAGACTGCACCTCTTCAATTCAAGAAGAAGGGTCCACATACAACCAATGCTCAAGTCAACATGGTGATTTCCGGCGTTGGCTCCTCTGGGACAATTTTTAGGTCTGTTTCCTTCACCCCTGAAGCTAACATGACTTTACAAGCACTTGATTGGTGGATTGATACCGGAGCTGGTATTCATATTTGTTCGGATCGCTCCTAGTTTTCTTCTTACCAGTCTCAAGTGGAGAAGCTGTGATCATGGAAAACAGCTCGGAGATGCGTGTGCTAGGAGTGTGACGAGTGGACTTAAAGCTTACCTCTGGAAAAGTTCTGTCCCTGCATAGTGTCCAACATGTTCCAGTTGTTAGGAGAAATCTCATTAGTGGTTCCTTGCTTGTCCAGCAAGGCTATCGTCTCATTTTTAAGTCCAATAAAGTTGTAATTTCTCATGGTATAATGTTTATTGGAAAAAGGTTCCTAAGTGAAGGATTGTTTAAGTTGAATGTAATAGCTCCTTCAATGAATGAAAATCCTTTGATTATGAATATAGAACCTCCTTCTATTTAGCATGGTATATTAGGTCATATAAATTATAATTCAATTAAGCAACTTATGAACCTAAATCTAATACTAAAAAGTGATCTTAAGAACCATGAAAAATGTCAAATTTGTGTAGAAGTTAAGCTTCCTAGGAAGCCTTTTAAATCTGTTAATAGAGATTCGGATCTATTAGAGTTGATCCATAGTGATATTTGTGACTTGGGTAGAACTTCTAGGGAAGATAACAGATACTTTGTGATCTTCATAGATGATCTATCCAAGTTCTGTTACATCTACCTAATTAAAACCAAGGATGAGGTGCTTAGCAAATTTAAGATTTTTAAGATCGAAGCTGAGAACCAAGAAGAAAAGAAAATTAAAATTCTTAGATCAGATCGGGGAGGTGAATATACATCAAATAACATAACTCAATTTTGTGAAGATCATAGAATCATTCATTAAGTGACTGCACCCTATTCTTCCCAATCAAATGGAATAGCATAAAGAAAGAATAGGACTTTAATGGATATGGTTAACTCCATGCTTATAAGCTCAAAAGTACCAGAGAATTTGTGGAAAAAAGCTCTAGTTTCAGCCTGTTATATCCTCAATAAGATTTTCTCTAAAAATAATGATCTAACCCCATATGAAGTTTGAAAATATAGAAAATCTAATCTTAGCTATTTGAAAGTGTAAGGGTGCTTGGCAATAGTAAAAATACCTGATTTTAAAAGAAAGAAAATAGGACCTAAAACAGTGCATGCGATATTCATAGGATATGCAGCCAATAGTAATGCCAATAGATTTTTGGTGATTAATTCAGAAGAAAATGATATTAATAACAACACTATCATAGATAGCCAGAGATGCAATATATTTTGAAGACATCTTTCCACTTAGGACTAGAGTAGATAGTGGTATGGCCAGTAGCTCTAGTAGAATAAGGACAAGTGAAATAGATGTAGAAGCAGAACCTAGGTGGAGTAAGAGATCCAAGATAGAGAAAATATTTGGAGATGACTTCTATACCTTTCTTATAAAAGACTCTCTAACTATCTTTGAGGACGCAATGAAATCCTTGGATTCACCTTTTTGGGAAGAAGCTGTGGACAATAAGATGCAGTCAATTATCCAAAATCATACTTGGAAATTGACTGATCTTCCTTCTGGCTATAAAACTATAGGGTGCAAATGGATCTTTAAGAAGAAACTTAGGCCTGATGGCTCTGTAGATAAATTTAAGGCTAGATTAGTTGCTAAAGATTTTACTCAGAGACATGAGGTAGATTTCTTTAATGTCTATGCACCTGTAGCTAGGATTATAACTATTAGGGTCCTTATAGCATTAGCCTCCATCTATAGATTAGTAAATCATCAGATGGATGTCAAGACAACTTTTCTAAATGGAGACTTAAATGAAGAAATCTATATGGACCAGCTAGAGGGATTTGTAATCCTGGGCCAAGAAAATAAAGTTTGCAGACTAGTCAGATCTTTTTATGGTCTTAAACAAGCACCCAAGCAATGGCACTAGAAATTTGATGAAACCATAATGACATTTGGATTTAAAATCAATAGCACAGACGAATGTGTACATCATAAGAGAGTTGGATATAAATTTGTGATCTTGTGCCTCTATATAGATGATATACTGATCTTTGGGATAGATCTTCAGATAGTTGATAAAGTAAAATAATTCTTAAGTCATAAGTTTGGTATGAAAGACTTGGGACAAGCTGACTTAATTTTAAATACCAAAATAATTAGAAGTGCAAATAGAATTGAGTATCCCAAAGTCATTATATTGACAAGATACTCAATAAATTTAATTACTCCGTTTGTCAGTGTATCTCTACTTCCTTTGATTCCTCTATACACCTTAAGAAGAACTTAGGAATTCTTATCCTTCAAAGCATATATGCTCAAATCATAGGCTCACTAGGATTTCTAGCAAACTACACCAGGCCAGACATAGCATATGCTGTAAATAGACTTAGTAGATATACTGTTAATCCAAATAGAGATCATTGGACAATATTAAAGAGGATCCTTAGGTATCTTAAGGGTATCAAGGCCTATAGTTTGCACTTTAGTAGGTTTTCTACTGTTCTAGAAGGCTATAGTGATGCCAACTGGATCAGCGATACCTTAGATGTTAAATCCACCACAGGATATGTTTTTCTCCTAGAAGGTACTGCTGTGTCTTGAAAATCCACCAAACAAACCCTGATATTTAGGAGTATCATGGAGTCTGAACTAATTGCCTTAGACACCACTAGCACTGAGGCTGAGTGGCTCAGAGATCTACTAATAGACCTTCCTGTAAAGGAGTCACCTTTACGACTTGTCTACTTATATTATGACTGTAAATCTACAATAGATAAGTGCAACCAAGAAAATGCCAATATAAAAATGAACAAGCACTTAAAAGTGTGCCATAAATCATTAAGATATAAATTGAAAAATAACGTTATTGCTCTAAATTTTGTAAAATCAGAAAATAATTTGGCTGATCAGCTTACAAAAGGTTTATATAGAACAGTGGTTCTAGAGTCGTCGAGGAAGATGGGGCTTAGTCCATAAAGATAGATCACCATGGTGGGAACCCAACCTTAAAAGGCTCAATGGGTAAAAACAAACCGGAGTGTGACTAAAAGGAGCACTATTTTATATTTTCCTCATTCCTATGGCACTAGTACTCATAAAAGCAAGCAGTAAGATGAGTTTGTTTGTATAACTCTTAATGAGTCCAAGACCCAAGAGGCATTAGCTTCCTTGCTAGCTTCTTTATTAGGACTCATCTATATATGCAGTCGTGAGGCCGCGATTATGGAAAATGGGTGATTTCCTAAAAAACATATGAAAGATAACTGTGCATGGCCATATTAGCGCAATCCGCTTAGAACCCAGATCATGTTATATTATGTGTGCTGTTGATTTATTCTGAGCCATGGACCGAGATTTAAGGTTAAGACCTTCTTGGCTCCACAAATGTAATCAATTATCACTAAGTGAAGGTTCAAACCGAAAGGTACCTACACCTGGAAAAAGCTCAATAAGATGCATGCCAAAATTATCAAGGAGGTCAAGCGAGTAGACCTAGATCCAAGCGAAAGCAGAGAAAGTAAGGGTTGGGGAGGGCTGTGAAGGACATACAGGAGAAGGAATCTCCTCCAGAAAAATGAAAACAATTCCTGAATACATAATATAAGATATCCAGCATTTTGTTTTGATTTTAAAATTATTAAAAAAATAATTTTTATGGGGGATTGTTGGAAAAATTAAATATGCACGCGACCATTCTCGGGCCGCTTGTGCAATAGCTAGCCCCGCTGCCATTTTTTCTGTTTGAATTTTGCGAAACACGTTCGCGAAATCACCGCGTGCTCTGCATACACGTCCGCAAAAAGACCCATTTGCCCCTGCACAATTACCCCTATAAATACCCCTTGATTTCATCTCTTTCGGGACACGAAAAAATAGAGAAAAATATTGAAAAAATTTTGAAGAAAATTTCCTTCTTCTCTTAGCCACTTCTGATTTTTATTTTTGCTCTTTTATATTTTATTTTATTTTATTTCCCTTTTTTGCTAGATCTGCAAGTTTGATCGAGTTCATTTTGACTTCTTTCGAGTCGTATCTCAGAGGAGGATTGTCGGAAGACCTGTACATGGGGGCAAAGACTTCTTTGGGACATCGTCTACGCGTTTCGACCTGCCTTCAATCAGGCTATTTTCTCTTACTCTTGTTTTAAATTTAATATTAGTAGATCTGTAGGATTTGCAACTTTATGATTTAAATTTATTAAATGAATAGATTTATTTTGTGCTAGCATAGATTTCTTTTGTGATATAATAGATTTATTTTGATGCCGAATAATATACATATATATATTATTCCATTTAAGATTTTCTATTAATTGCAATTATTAGATTTATTTGTTTATTTAGGTGATATATTGCTAACACGATAATTGTGGAAGAATCGAAGAGGAGTACAACGACTAAACTCCGATTTGGCTCGGCTTTCCGATGGGGGAGGATGGGGAGGAGCTTGTATAGAGCGGAGTCTAGGATTTCTAGTCTCCGGCAGAATCCGAGGAGGACTCATCTTCCTCTGTCGTGCTCAACCAGGTCTCTGCCCTGGTTCTGGTTCAAACAAGCCTGCGGGTCGCGTTCGGATGCTGGGCCAGGCCAACAGGCCGGCCCAATAAAGTTGGGCCTCACACATGGCATACAAACATCATGTTGTCTGATATCTTGGAATAACTTATATTGGCCAAAACATTAAGAATTTATATGTCAAAATATTTTGCATTTGTGAATCCTTGATCCATCAAGGTCTCAGCTGTATTAACAACAATTTCTTTTCATAGGAGGCATAACCCCTTTAAATCAGTAGTTGAACCAGCAGCAGCTGATGAGAGATTCGCAAATACGAGCACAGAAATTCCAGAAGCAAAGGTAAATTTCACTCTTTCTTCCATCTCGTTTTCTCCGTCCCATTTGCACTCCCCAAGGATGGCATTTTGCAAAACCTCGGGCCTTGTTTTGTCTTCTCCAATCCTTGCCAAGCAGTCCACTTGCCAGATATAATCCGTTAATTCCAACACTCTACTTCAAAATTATCATAAAAATACTATATCCAATTCCTTCCTTTGCATGCTATTAAAGCCCCAAAAAACCTGCACAACAATTCCGTTTCCTTCGCATGGCTAAAGCTCCTCTAATCTCATTCTCCTAGCATTATTTTTCTAACGGGTATGGATGAAGAAGCTGGCCGCCGTGATGCCCGGGGGATGCGAAGGCACGTCCCTGGGCAAGGGAAGAAGGAATTGCCCGCCGAGGATTTGGACGCGCCCGGAGAGTCGCCCAACTCCGGTTGTGGAAGCAAGCATGTGGTCGTAGTGATGGATGCACTCGAGGAGTTCTCCACCAAGCCTCTCGAGTGGGCCCTCGAGCACTTAGCGGAGCCTGGATATCTCGTCACCCTCCTTGGGGTCACGTCGTGGCCCAGCCTCCCTCGTAAGCATCATCTACCGTCCTTGGTGCATATTTATCAGCAATTAGAGTAGGTTTGATGCCTCATTAGATTATTTGATTGCCTTTTGCATACTTCAACTACAATATCATGCATCAAGATGCATGTCATACACAGTAAATTGGCATTTCACCAAACTTAAAAATTGGTCAAAAGGCCAACCACAGTATTTTGTTGAGAAAGAGAACAACAAACAAAACATTTGAGTTCACCTACACATGGACATGTTGACCCTGATCTGTCAATGGGGCAACTGATCACTGGATATGGTCATGACTAGCTCATGTGATGCGTGGGAGAGCAAGTGTCATAGAGAAGGTAGGCGACTGATGATATCTTTGGATTGCAGCATGAATGAGGATTTTATGCTCCCCAAGAATTAAGGTCACTAAGTTACAACTATTCTTAAGATAACGCCGATATAGGGTACGTTTGGTTCGTCATTAGAATCGGAATCAAAATGAATTGAAATGAAAATCGGAATGACCATATCAGAGTAGGAACGGATCTCTTCCTAACCAAACGGTTAAATTCAGAGTCACTCATTTTTATTCCCATTTCTATTCCGAAGTCCAACTCCCTCCAACAAAATATGCTTTGAAGTGACGCTTTCATTACTTTCGGTAATCAAGTAGCACAAACAGTCATATTCACCTTGCTTGGTGGGAACAATCTCCTTATGATCACTAGCATGCTTAGAGCACTACATTAATGATTAAATTACTCCTAAAGATAATCTATGATAAAAAGGACTGAGAGTCCATGAAACTGGATCGTTATTGTCGGAGTTGATTTAAGTGATCAGATGGATTTCTTTAACTAGAGGCATATCTTGGAGCCAGCGGTCACCATACGGTTGTGCCGCTAAACGTTTGCCCATGCACAAGGCACCAGTGCCCATATCACTTCTAAGCCGAGCTTCGCCCAGGATAATAAAGTTTTGTGAGATGTGGCTATCCAATATTTTAGCCAAATGAATCACAGCCCTGAGATGATAGCAAACTGCCTTCAGTGTGCCTACGCTCGATTAACCCTTTAACAGGACAATAGATGCAAAAATCTGAATGTTAATCCTTCACAACTCTAGTAGTAGAAGATCCCAATAATCATGGTAAAATACTAGTCAATTATATATGGTATGAAACAATTTAATAAATTCACCTTTTATTTTTTTAATATATTCTATTGTACGATATTCGATGGTTAGATTTTTTTAATATAAATCTTTTTTCTCTTATATATTCTCATGTCAATTTTGCTTTTACTAATTAAGATAAACATATGTCCAAATTTTGCTAAAGAAGAAATGTTGAATGAATATGTAAAGCCATATATTTTGTAGATATATGGCTTTACTCGGTGTTGCCGCGGAGAACCGGCATGTTCTAGGCACCGGATAGGAGAGATGCTGGAGTGCTTGGCGACGAGCTATTTCGATCGTGCAAGACTACGATTCAGAATGGAGAGCTGTCGTCGGGGTCCTGGCATGCAGTCAAACTTAGATCTGAAACAACAAAGACAAAAAAAATCTTCTTACCAGAGTGTGTCCGACGGGGAACCTTCCAATGTCTAAGTTAGGACGATGCTCCGAGAATAGAGGAGGCTGTCAGGGCACATGAGCACTTCCTCAGTTTTCTAAGCATCGTCCTGATTTAGGCATCAGAGAGTTCCCTGCCGGATGCATTGTGATAAGAAGACTTTTTTGTCTCTGCTAGTTTAGGTTAGAGTTCAGGCTAAGAACCCGACGGTAGCTCTCCGTTCTGAACCGCAACCTTACACAACCAGAATAACTCGTCGCCGAACACTCCAGCATCTCTCCCGCTCGGTGCCTGGGACAAGCCGATTCTCAACATTAACACTTGAAATCTGTCGGTTTTGAAGAACTAGGAATGAAATCAACAGAGCTACTAGCCGGCCCCATTATCATGGTTATAGGTTGGATCTAGTTAGTATTTTATGATATGCTCCACCTTGACCCAACCTGCTGACTTCCCCAAGTGCCAAAAGACTAATGTACTTGAACAACTATGTACAACTGCATTTGCTAATTATTGCCTCCTAACTATTTACTTGATAGCTATCGATTAAACAAGGATGGCTAGGCTATGCTACGTGAGAATTCCTGTAAAATTAAGTCAAGATTGTTCCACGAAGTAATATTTGGTATATAGTTAAGAGCCTCGCATTCTATCACTGCTCTTCGCGCAGTTTCGTGCAAAACCAGGTTGGACGTATGGACCTTGGACTTTGAGGATCTATCTACCATGAAAGAGTGCCCTGAATGGAAGAATGACGCTCGCTATCAAAAGCTTCACACAGTAGTTGAGCTCTGTGAAGCTCGTGGGGTATGTGCAACACTAACAACTTTACCACAAATGTTAATATCTTCATTTGATTATTTCTTTTTTCCATTTCGAAAATAAGGTTTCTTGCTTCATGAATGGATTGTAGGTGGTTCCATTGAAGAAGGTAGCCATGGGTCATCCTGTACAACTTTTAGTTTTGGAGCATACCACAAACCTTCATGCAACGTGGGTGGTCTTTGACAGGTATATCAGAGAATCCTAAGATTTTAAATTAACAACATTCGAGGAATTAACTTCGCTATGTTTGATCTGGTAGACACCACAGGAAGTGGAGCACTTTCTACGAGCAGAGGATCCCATGCAATATGGTGATCATGAATGGTGATGGGCAAGCGGACATGCTTAAGGTCAAATCTATTTTTGAGGAAACCATCACTCCCAGCATTGGCAGCACCAGTGCCCCTACTTCTATCTAAAGCATGGATGGAGATCTTTAACAAAGAGAGAAAGAAGGAAGTCAATGAGCGTTTAATTCATCTTAAGTGATTTTAACTATTTAATGTACTCGGAGAGCAAGTTATAGAGCTCTTAGATTGTCCAAAATATTATGTAGAATTGGATTTCAGAGAGTCTTTATTTGCAGGGAAAACTAGTAGAGCTTATTGAAAGAGTTAATGTGCCCAACAAAGCCAATATTATATTAATAAAGTTCTGTTACATGCATATTGTGGGTAAATTAATTTTATTATATGATGATAAAATTTGTCCATGATTATATTGTATGGAGATCATGTAATAATAGAGATTAATACTGAGAGATATAATACTCCAATTTTCTTGTAATCTAAAATAGTTCACAACCTAAAGAAATATATATTGGGCAAATATATTTATATTATGGATGTCACATGTTATACTACTAGATGTGATAGGATGACAAATATTGAACAAGACCAAATATTAGAATACTCTTGGACCATAAAATCTGTCAAAATGAAAGAATGGTTCTAGTCACATATTCATAATTTCTTAACGACCTAAGGATAAAAAAGAAGTCAATGGAGAACTCAAAAATCCAATGACTTTTTGATTTGTTCGTACCATTCTGTCATCGATCACTGCTGGATCGGTTGGTGAGTCACCCAAAAGCATCGAGAAAGGTCCAGCATATCTTTTTATATGATCAGCGGTCTCATTGTTGCTATGCCCTGCATTGTGTTTGTGTGTGTTTTTTGAGCTTTCTTCACTTCAGCGCCACCCGAGGGGGTAGGTAGTAGGGTCCCCCCAATGCGTTGAAGCTCACGTACTACTCCCACGTGTGGTGACAGGTCTGCATCGATGGCTAGTGAACACCACAAGGGGATTGCTAGTTTTCCTAATTCTGAAGCTGAATGTTACAGATTAGCCTGCTGTGATTTACCAAAGCCAGAAAAATTGCATAAGCAGATCTTTCCATCCACACCAATCACGAGTTTTTTTTCATTCCTATCATATATCGTCGTCACGCCCTTAATGATAGGTTTTGAAAAACACTTTTCATGTTATTCCCATTTAGGTCCGATTCGGATCCCTCTGTTGTTTTTCTTTCCTTCCGAACCTTTTCCTCGAAATGAGAAAGAATCTGGAAGACTCGAATTGTATTATTTAAGTGCTTATTGCTTGCCAAAGATCCTACTTCTACAATTGGTAGGTACACAATCTCATGTGGAGTTTGTGTAGCTTTGACATTATCAACCGTTGATGTCTAGTAAAAGACTATATACGGACATGTTAGGTTGCATAAATAAAATATGGAGATTTGTGAAGAGTCATAAACATCCAAAAAGGGAATTCATCATTCCTTAGGAAAGAAAGAATATTCAAAACTGTGTTCCTTAGAATTAAATTTGAAACCCATCTCATACAATTTTGAGAAATTGTCTAATTCAAATTAAATAAAAGAACGCATATGTGAATTACTAATAGATAGTCTCGTGGTGGACCATATCAATTCAGTAGTTCATATGGATATTAGTTGATGAAGAAAATTATATGAAAATATAATGTGACAAAGGATACTCACTACATGTTCTATTCTTTGGGTGAGATTGTAGTTTGCAAATAGGCATAATTGCAGTTGCCAAACTAAATTAAATTTTGGCTTACCAGAGAAAAGAATATCCCTAATAAGTCCCACGCAACATGCTCATTCTCTTACTAATTGGCACCCAAAAGGTCATAATACGAAATGTCATATTATGAACAGTCTCTTACTATTCATTAGATGAATGTTACTAAATTTGATTAATTTTTCATTCCAATGAATATGGTAGACTAAACATTAGTATATGAAGAGACATGAATAAAAGTAATTTCATTAAAATGAATGTCATTGAATGAGATTTCTATTATGAATAATTTCTTACAATTCATTAAATGAATGTTACTAAATTTGATTATTTTTTCATTCATTACAATGGAATGAATATAATAGACTAAACGTTAGTATATGAAGAGACATGAATAAGAGAGGTTTTATTATAATGAATGTCATTGAATGAGATTTTAATATACTTTCTCTATAAAAAAAAATGCGAGCAAGTAGAAATGATATACGAGAAATTTTTCTCACCAATTAAAAAGGATAACCAAAGTTGTAGAAGAGGCATCGCGTGTGAACTTAGGAGGACTTTGCTTTTGTGAAGTCTTTTGTGAGTAATAT
Source organism: Phoenix roebelenii (assembly GCA_025769935.1). Lineage (NCBI taxonomy): Eukaryota > Viridiplantae > Streptophyta > Magnoliopsida > Arecales > Arecaceae > Phoenix > Phoenix roebelenii. The sequence goes on along the minus strand of JAOXJJ010000002.1, from coordinate 8,168,705 downwards.
CATCACTAAGGTATGTCCCATGACATAAATCCATGTACATCAAACAATGATTTAGACTCCACCAAATTTTCATATTATGAATATGGATAAAATGAAATTATTTTGAATAAGATTTGAAATTCTGCTGCAAACTATCAATAGTATCAGAGCAAGATTCTTTGATGGACATGGATTCATGAATAATTTTGAATTATTTGTTTGTTGATTTTTGTTGATATAATTGGGTTAGACTCAATCATCATATGATATGTTTCTTTGAATGTTAAATTCATAACTTGCTATGTATATTTAATGTGTTCTTGTTTTATTTGATTGAATGAGATTGTGATTTAGAAATTCTTTTAGTCTTGTGTAGCATTTCAAAATATGATTTTAAGAATTACACAAGTTTGGAGTTTTTTTTTATGGTGGTGGATTTGTCTATAGGATAAACTAAACATTTATATCTAATTGTATGACAATTATATGTTCCCTTATTTTATTATTTCAAGTATGGAGATAGAGATATAATCCTATGAAGATTTTCTCTAAAGGCCTTCCATTGTTGATAAATAATTGTGATAATTTTAGAAATGAGTCGATGCTAAAATGATAACACTTATTTCGAAGAATCATTGTTACTATTTATTTTATTGGATAATAAATATGTCATGGTTAGTGGGAACTACAACTAAAATGGGGTTGCTACCTACAATAACATAATATATTTAGACAATGAATTTGTACATGAACAATGGGAGTGTGACAATCTAAAATGATGGTGGTCTACTCTGATTGAAGGCCAAATTATAATATGAGTCCTTTAATTGTTATTGGTAGATAAGTTGTATCTGCTTTATGTAAGAGCTTAATATATCCTAAAATGGGTTATTGAGTTTTCTGAATGAAGTTCATGTTGCTCACAATAATATTTTATGAAAATATTTTATGCATCTAAGGGAGTTATTGTTGTAAGAAATTGTGAGTGCACCATTAAAATTAAAAATAAAAAATCCCAATTTTAATGGTTTTATGCATGTATATGTTGTGGAGTTAATTTTTCTTTTATCTTATTGTATTGTGATGTAGGCATCATGTCCAACTATACTCCTTTAGCAAAGATTTTGGATGACAATCGTTTAAAGGGTTCAAACTATAGTGATTGGAAAAGAAATCTGAATATTGTACTTACTTTCAAAAAATTGAGTCATGTGTTGACTAATGATGTACCCAAAAAATCCAACGATAATGCTTCCCAAAAAGCACTGGATGCTTATGAGTATTGGAAAGAGTGTGATTCTTTAGCAAAATGTTACACACTTGCATCAAACTCTAGTCGAATCTTGGTCTAAATTAAAAATGTCAAATTTGGCTTCAAATATTCATAAACACAATCATAAATTCGATTTGAAATAAATCATATTCAACTCAACAATCTTTAATTATGGACACACTTATACCCAATGGCTAAGCCACAACCAATGTGCTCAATAATAATTAAAGTGCCAGTGTATAACTCCCAGTTGGTAAAGTGCAGAACATAGTTAGTCTGAGAGTTCAAATCTGATACATATCAAAATTCTTTCACAAAATACATATATATTATAATCCAATCAAAATATGCATACACGATGTAAGATCAATAAATAATATAACAATAGTCCAAAAAATATTATTCTGGCATACATTTCTATTTTTCATTCAAAACACAATCTTATAAAATTCATAAATTACATATAAATCAATTAACAATTTATTTTATATAAAAATAATATTATATAAATAAAAAAATCTAGAAAGGTAAATTATTATCTACCTTGTGAGCAAAACCAAACTATAGATTCATATTTCAATACTTTTTTTTTCAAACCTTAGCCTTTGGGGAGCACTTGACTGAAATCTTCGATAAGGACTGGGAGACAAGACCATTGGAATGCAAGAGGAGAAGGAGAAGGAGCCAACGGTGGTGATTAGCAAATCCTGTCGATGGTGAGGTGAAAGGGGGTCTGGGGGTCTCTAAATAGCTATTGGAGGCTAGGTATCCAAGCTCCTATAGAAAATCGGGATGAAGGAGGAGTCCGTCTCCTACTCCATATCGAGCAAGGCTCTATTCCTATTTTTCGGTCTCCTACTCCAAGTCGAATAAGACTCTATCTCCTTTTTTTCCATATTGTTGCCCAAGGTGACAAGCCAAGAAGGGGGGTGATTTGGTCTTTCTTAATTTTGAATTCCTTAATTAAGTAATTAATGAGTGATTGATTTAGTTAATATTAATTAAGTGCGAGTAGTGAAGATAGAACAATATACAACACAAACAACAAGAAGTATAGTGGTTCGGTGCTCTCCTAAGCACCTACGTCCACTCCCCAAGCAACCTCTTGGGAATTCACAATAATCCTACGGATTATAATTGGATTGTTTTCCAGGCTCACAATCCAAAAACCTTTACACTTTGGTTTTTCCGGGATCACCAAAAATCTATGTTGGTTTTACGGACTTACCAACAAACCTTCACCGTTGGTTTTACGGGTTCACCAAC
>JAOXJJ010000002.1:8139838-8160392 GCA_025769935.1 Phoenix roebelenii | reverse complement strand
GGCCTCACGGGAGGCCGAGGACGGCGAGTCGGCGACGTCGGCGAGAAGAGGACGGGAGGCCTCACCGCCTCGGTCGCTGCGGACGGCGCGGAGTCGGACTCTCGGAGCCTCGGAGGTCGGAGGAGCCGAGGACGGCGACTCGGACTCTCGGAGTCGGCGACGATGGCGAGGATGCCTGGATGCTGAGGAGAGGACGGGGTCACGGGAGTCACGGGACTCTGCAGTCTGCACGGACGCACAGTGGACCGGAGCTCGGAGTCGGAGGCCGGAGCTCGGAGCTGAGGAGGCGAGGACGGCGACATCAGCGAGAAGAGCTGGAGAGGGTTTTGCGCCCGCCGATCTGCCGAGTGCCGACTGCCGAGTGTCGAGAACCAGAGAAGGTTCTGGCATTAAAAAGGCAGAGAAGGGGGGAGAGTCGGAGAGAAGGGGGGAGCCGGGGAGGAAAAAGTCGTTGCGTTGTCCGTTGCTTGTCGATGACTCGACCGCTCGACCACGCCATCGCCCGTCGCCAGTCCTCGTCTGCACTCTGCCCGTCTGCCGTCGCCCGTCGCCCGTCGCCTTTCATCGTTTCACGTCGCGTCGTCGCCGTCCAAACCCACTGGCCACTCCCCGTCTGGTGTCTGCCATAGCCCCTGATAGCCCTGCTGCCCTGGAATAAAAAAAAAAAAAAAGGCTGGGTGCCTGGGTGGGGGCCTTCCCTGGGCCGGGGGCCTTAGGCGACCGCCTTGGTCGCCTAAGGCTCGAGCCAGCACTGACCATACATTGGCTCTAGAAAAGTTTGGAAGACTCAAAACACATAATTCTGTGTTCTCATCTCGTACTAGTGCAGAACCAAATAAAATGGACTGCAAGTGGTGGTTAACACCAAGACAAAGTGCAAAAGGGATGTTGTATTTGTTTGTCATGTATGTGGTGTCAAAAGCGACCATGTCACCGAAGTATCAATAAGATGTCTTAATCCTCCAATCAATCCAAAAAATGTTTTGCACACTATTGTCAGCATCTAATCAGATGGTGTTAAAGAAGATTGGATTCTCATCTTGTAAAGATCGGAGAAGATTACTTGTTTTTTGAAGGTCAATGTTGAATAACTATTTTCGGGGGTTCGATCTAAGGTTGCTCGCATCCTTCGTTACAAAGATCGCATTACGTAAACCTCTATGTAGTTGTAAGATAGCGATTATGATTCGTTAAGTAGAAATATTTTGCTCATGTCAAGTCCCTATAAATTCCTTATCTTCTGCGATAACCTGTCTATGTGATCGAAGGAAGCGAGTTTTAGATGGGCTACAAATGATCTCATGATTGTGCAATCCATAAGTGACTACAAAGGAAGATAAAGTGAAGTGTTGTGGCGGTATAGCTTTTGATTTTTTTGGTTCTATTTGTTTGCTGTGACATTGTTTGACGATATTTTCATATGTTGGGGCTACTTCCTATTTTTTCTTTAACCAATAGAGAGGAGCGAGGGGCACCTTGTGAGAGGGAAGAAAAGGATGGATTCTAACAAGCGTCCGATGAGGGTTTGACATTTGGAGATCTTTCCTTGTCCGCAACACAAGAAAAAGACTGGGCAAGCAGAAAGGAGGACACAGGGACAGCAGAGGTGTGCGAGGGAGGAGAGCTTCCCTCAGCCAAAATATAGAGAGAGGGATAACTGGTTTGAAACAGAGAGTGGTGAGCGGTTTGAACAGGGAGAAAGGGCAAGGCTTCCTTCCGATGAGAGAGAGAGGTGGGGGTGTTGCTGGAAATTGGGCCTAGGGGTGACCACGGACCAAGGAGGAGGAGCTCTGGCAGGGGATGCGGCGGTGGATAGTTTTCTCCGGGGGACCTGCAAGAAGCCGGTGGCTGAAAGTTCCGGCGTCGGCCCTCCGATGCTTAAGTTAGAGGAGGGCAGAGAGGTTACGTAAAAGAAAAAAGAACTCTCCCTAGAAGGAAGTTCCCCTTTTTTATAAGAAGGGTGTATAGATTACTTGTGACGTGACTGTGCGAATTAATGAGTTACCTTCATGATTGGACGTGATCATGTGAATTAATGAGTTGCCGGATGGCCTGAGATTTTGGGCTGGCTGAAGGTCCGTTGAGATCGTGCGTATTTAATTGCTGACAGTTGCTGGGCGGAGGTCGCGGGATTGGACCCCGGATGAGGAGAAGAGGAGCTTGATTTCTAGGGGAGTGGAGGGGTCTGCTCTGTCCTTTGACTGGGTCTCCTTTGGGCTTGAGGTCGATCAGGCTCAGCTTAACCGAGATTAAGACTACGAGCTCTGAGGCCGAGCGTGCTGAGGTCGGGCGTCTCAAGGTCGGGCGCCTTGAGGTCGGGCGTCGTTGCGCTCGTCATCACGTGCCGGTGATATATTCACGTATTTTGGACAATCCATTTTTCCCCCAATAGGGGGATTGGGCTTTTTTCCGGTGAGAGAGAGAGAGAGGATAGGGGAAAGGTGGGGGGTTGGGAAGGAAATGCGATGGAAAGAGTGGTCGTGGGGGGCTTCAAAACGGAGAGAGAGGTATGTAAGAAAGAGGATCTGGGGAGGGAGAGAGAAAGAGAGAGAGAGAGAGAGAGAGAGGGGTGAAGAAGTTGGATTTCGGATGAGAGCAATGTGGGAGGGTCAAGCGTCGAGAAAGAGAGAGAGAGCTTCAAAGGGAACGTGAGCACATGCATCCTTCCCTCCCATCTTATTAAATATATTTTTTTCTTCAACCCACCTGAATCTAGCCCCAATCCAGTCGCAAGAAGCCCAATCAAGCTCTCTCTCTCTCTATCTATATATATATATATATATATTATGTATGTATTTATTCGATGTTTCAATATAGGTTGATCTTTTGAAAATCCAAATCTAAACCAAACCAGTTTTTTCATATTGAAAAAATTTTTGAACCGAAATTGAACCAACTATAGAAAAAAACGATTTAAATCGAACCGCTCAGTTTAGGTTCACCGTCTGTTCATTAATTTTGCACACCCCTAGACATGGTATGTCCTCTAAACAAAACCCCCCTCGTCATTATTAAAAAGAAGAAAATGTTTGGATTGCTTTTGAAAATCCAACCTGAGAAAATGTGAAAAAATTTCCAAATTTCATTTTTTTTTCTCTCCCTCATACCATATAGGTCAATACTGCAGTTTTATCAATAAACTAGTAGTAATATCTTACTCTCCGATGATTCATTAAGCCATGGACCTTCTCATTCATCTACATTACATGCATTGCATGAAGTGCCTGCATTAGACGCCTGCAACGTAATCTGTCCTTTGAAAATAGAAATACTATGAGATTTGCTTTTAAGTGGCATCAGTCTCACCAGTGGTAAAATATTCAATCATTTACCCACTAGTAGATCTTGTGACAAAAAACCAAATATGTATTATAAATTACAAAAAATGTATTACATAAAGCACTCAATAAAAAATTTACAGAAAAAAAAAACTGAAACAAAAATCATGTTTAATCCTTTTCCTTCAATGTTATCAAACATTCAGTACACTAAAGGCAGTATACATGAAGTGCCTGCATTAGACGCCTGCAACGTAATCTGTCCTTCAAAAATACAAATACTATGAGATTTGCTTTTAAGCGGCATCAATCTCACCAGTGGTAAAATATTCAATCATTTACCCACTAGTAGATCTTGTGACAAAAAACCAAATATGTATTATAAATTACAAAAAATGTATTACATAAAAAACTCAATAAAAAATTTACAGAAAAAAAAAAAAAAACTGAAACAAAAATCATGCTTAATCCTTTTCCTTCAATGTTATCAAACATTCAGTACACTAAAGGCAGTATACATACGTAGTTGCTTTAGCTGTGCACCACAGGATCCTGGACGGTAACACTGACTGATTTGGAGAGTGATTGTCTTCTTGAACCACTACATCAGTGTTCTAGAATCAACCGTAGGTTAATATATTGACATAAGCCGGCGATGCCACGTAACAAAATCATAAATCGAGCATTCCAAGTCACAAGCACCATTTCTCCAATGTAAGAAGGACAGAATCCAAGCAGCATTCCAAGAAATTGAATTTATCCAACAAAATATGCATTCTCTTCAAATCTCAAGCTAATTGTGAGGTTTACTAGAAGACCATCCCTAAGAAACTCATCAATTATTTTCACAAATTGTGAGGATGGGTCACTTAGCCCATGAACTTGGTATCACGCATATATTGTGACCTCAGTATGCATGTCTGCTTGCTAGCTGTGTAAGAAATCTACAGATATCATGGGTGTAACAAATTCCACAGCAACTGTCACAATCTGCATTTCTCAATGCCAACTCACATATAAAAGTAGCCCATTTCTTTATTGAAGATATTGGAGTAATAATCGTTGTAGTTGAGATAGCCCCAAAAATGGCAAAAATTGAATTCACCATGTTTTGGAGACTTGAGATATAAGAGGTACAGATCTTTAATGTTTTTCTCAAATGTAGTTTTGATAACAAAGACCTGAAGCATAGACATAACAGCCATCATTCAAACACAATACCGTCGAAGGGGAAAAAACTTGCACAAGACAAAGAAATCCAGAAAGTTGCCCACAAATCCCAATCATATCTACCTAATTTAGCTTCTATTTCTTCTACCACATTTTCCCATATGTCTTGAAAGATCCAAGGTCTTTAGAAATTTGATGTTATACTAAATTGGGATCTTGGGTAATAATAGTATTCTGTTCATGAACAAAATTATCCTTTTAAGAAAAACTCAAAAAAGAGAGAACTTCCAAAACTCATTGCTTTACTTGGAATGGAGGGTATCAGATGACCTATGAAGGATAATTTATTATAAAAACTCTAAATTATACCAGTCATAGAATCAAATACAAATATCTCTGTCAACCTATTAACATATAAAAAATAGTAAAACACAACTTGTACCCCAAAATTTTTGGTTAATTAATACACTTTAAAGATGAGTAATGGGATTTATCAAAATTCTCTGGATAATGCAAGCTCTTTCCAATGGTTATTAGATGATAATTTCCTCATTTACTTTGGCATATCACCCAAACCACGGCTTATTGATAATTTTAACTTCATGAAGAAACTGTAACATACAACAGAAAATAAAATACCTGAGAAAAGTTTATCTGAGATCGTAAGTTCAATGGATCTGCTTCATTGGTTGCATCACCCAAATCACCTCCAGTGAAACAGTGCCGGAAGTCCAATGCACATTGCAAAATGTTTTTGATGATAAGAGCTACCGGTTTTGTCTCAACAGACAAAAAACATCTGGAAGGCAAAACATGTGTTTCACTGAAATGAGTCAGAACTAGTAAACTTTTTGTTACAGAATCAGTACCCAGCCTACCCCGACTAGTTTGGGACCAAGGCTTAGTTGAGTTGTAGAGTATCACTAACAAATAAAGATAAGCAATAGTCTGTGAAACACAAATATAAAAGAAACATTATCACTACATAGTAGCAAAGAAAAAGGAGAATCAGTACTTTTTTTTAAATCAAATTATGGAAAATTATGTAGTAGGACTGATATTTCCTATTACCCCATCTAATCTTCCTGATCTTCCACCAGACTAGGAGGAAACACTTTAAGTTCCTCACTAGAGACCTGAAATCAAGCTCCTACCAAGCCTCCCCATTACATTTCCCAACCATTCTTCAATCATTTCGAAAAATGATTTTCTACCAAGACGCTCTTACCTATCTGGTGTTTTTACTGCTCGATGTTATCCAGGTCAAGGTTTCAAGTCTTAGAGGAGGAAAAGGAGAAACAAGAAAAAGGAGAAATTCGGAAGTACAGAGACATATTTTGGTAGCTAGATTCAAGCAGGTATCATTCCAAGAGACAACCATGGCTAACAAGGAGACGAAGGCAGCAATGGACAAGAACGGGAAGAGAAAATATTGGAAGCAAGAGTTTATCATAGTTAACCACGGAATGCAAATAAACAATCCAAGCATAGAAAAATGAACATAAAGGTAATAAGTAACAAACTAATCAAGTAGGTAATGACATGTATGAAAAACATAGTTCACTGTCTATATAATTATCCATAAGCACATGATATAGTGTTCACAACAGAAGAGAAGCTGAAAATAGGCAATCAGCTATTTTCTGTAAACTGCTGATAAATTTTGTTTCTACAACAGATACCCAATGGAAGTTATCCTTGAAATCAATTATTGACCTGCAAAAATCCATAGTTCACAAGAATGCATCATAGGAAAATATGCTAGGTAATGCTAATAATTTCACATGAGATTACATAATCATTGAGACTTAACTGATGAAGTTACAGCATTCAATGCAGTAGAACATCTTGCCTTTGAAAAAAAAATCCACGTATTTAGGAATATTATTTACTTACATGTGCAACGCATCAGCAAGATATGACATGTGCACTGATTCTAAGTCCAGTACGTCATTGACCTATAAAACATTGTCCCATAAAAAAACAAATATCTAAATAAAAATTATGGTAAGACAGCCATAATATTAAACAACATTGCACTAAAGCTGATTTAGAAATACTTAATTGAGCAATTTAGACATTTACAACTTGAAAATAAAAGATATATCTGCATTAAGTGGTAGAACATGTATAATCAAAGTATTTAAAATGTCATAAGTGTCAAGTTCATGCTCATAAATGATTACTTATTGAGCCCATATATATTTGTGATTAGTATCATAAACTATATTATGTAGGTTCCGAAAGAAGCCACATCATAATGTAGTTGTTTGTACTCTGTGTTATTTGAAAGGAGCTTCTAGGTGAGGAATCGAAAATAGACGGAACAATCATGTTAAAACTGATAGGATTTTCTAAACGTACATTTAATATAGGAAATCTAGAGACATGCTTGACTGTGTTTCGTCTGTGCTGTGGTGTGTTTATGTGGCTGTAAGTGGCTGTGGCTGAAATTATTTAGGTGTTGTTATGTTTGTGTGCATAATTTGTATTATTTTGTTAGGTATTGTCTTTTTGATGTGTTAACATGTGAACCTCCTCCCTTCTCAAAAAGATGTCTCATGGCAAATTAATTTCAATTAATTTATAACTTTAAACTTTTGCATTGGACATGAACCAATATGGCCCTATATTGACCAGTTCAAACCAGATTGTAAGAACAGTACTCATACTCATGCCCAAGTGGCAGCACAGCCTGGTATAATTTGTGCCTTACAACATGCATCAGCAGCACTGAGAACCGTGATTCTTAATTAGTTACTGCCTATGTTAAGAACCCTAAAAAATAGTAGTTGCAAAGATCCTCACTATTGTGGAGTACAGTGAGCTAGTTGTTGTTGTCAATTTACACCCTTCCTCACCTCATCGTTTGGTATAAGTTTTTACCCTTTATGCTATTCAACTTCCAAGTTTTCATGCATTTGGCTTATAATTGGATTTTGTTGAATTAGGTTGAGCATCAGTCTAATGGCCCCTACTTGATTTGGCTGAGTCCAAATATAACTAGTACTTGATTAGGTCCAACCAATGATCGTTGAACCAGTACCGATAGGTGTACCGGTTGGCCACCGAATCGGTTCGGTGCTGGTTTAGACTGGTTCGAACCGGTACCACTGGTTCAACCTGGTTTATGCATCCAAAATCCCACAAAAATTTGGCCTAGCCGGTACGGGCCGGTACCCTTTTCTTAACGCCACCAGACCGGTCAAAGACCGGACTGGTTCGGTACAAGCTAAACCGGCCGATACAGACCGGTTCAGCATTCCTTGGGTCCAACCTATTTCTTAGATCATTATGCCATAATATTAATTTTTATGACTTTTTTAATAAAGATAATACTTTTCTCTGGCATATCATATCATGCTTTCCTTAGCTTCTTTCTTTTAAATCCATAGATTAGCATACAACTTTCTTCTTATGCATTTGCTCTATACAATTATATGCTTCCTAATAGATTTAATTATTTCTGCACAATTTATGTTTATAGAATTGGATATTTTAACGCTTAATTCTTTATAATTACACATCATTTTCTTAAAATTTATTCTTTATAGACATTAATTATTAGCTTTTTCAGAAAGTTTGATTTCTTTGAAATTTTAATTTTGATGATTCGTACTTTGACAGAAATATAGAAAAAAAAAAGTCTGAGAAAAACTAAAAATAAATTCCACCATCGTCCATAGGTTTTCTAGTGAATCAGTATGTTTACCAAAACCTTGCCTCCTTAAGACAACTAAAGAAAGAGCTGACATTTCACACTAGTAATCTTCAATATTTACAATCTTAAAAGGATTGAGATTCAAGATGTCTTTTCTTATGCTTTCAATATTGCTAGGTTATACAAGCCCACATGTATGTCATAAGGACCCCCTATTTTTGATATCTGTCCAAACAATCTGTTTGAACCTTATTGGACGGTCCTTGCACATTTTAAAACACATCATGCTCAGTCCTCCACTTGGGGTACATTGGTCATGCTTCCTTATTACTGAGGTTTGCCCTAACAATCTAATAGAAGAAAGGTGGGGATGGTCAAAATACCTTGCTACAGTCTTCTTGTTTCTAGCTTTTCACTTCTTTTCTTTTACTTTATTGATAATTATTTTACATTTTCCCATACGTTCAAATTAAAAGACTACACAGATAGGTGTTTATTTCAAATATGCAGAACCTTGTTGTTCAAGTGGAAGCTATCAGAATGGGTGCTGAACTGTAGTTGGCTTTAAAACACAAATAGAATAGTGTGTAAAATTCTTACTCTTCATGAACCATGTAGAAATTAATACAAGTTACGACATCGCATCCTCTGCACTTTTGAATAAACCTATGTTCTAAAATAAGAGAGCAAGTAGCTCCAATACTCCTGTTCATTCATCATTCCACCTTCTACCAATCATTCCTTTATACTCTTACATCTTCCCCCTTACCCTTTCCATATATTTTTCCTTCTCATCTTCTTCTTTACCTTCCCTTCTTGCTTTAATTTCTATTTATACTTACCTTATTATTGGCTTCCCTTTTTCGTTTTCATTGTTCTTTTCCTTCTTTCTCTTCTTCCTCATCTATTTCACCTTCTTTCCTTTGTTTTTGTCTCTCTTTTTTCCTTCTTCCCTCAGGAAATTCAAATACCCACAATTCACTTGTCTGCCTTGACAATCTTCGATGTATGTTAAACAAGAACCATATATGTTAAAGAAGGAAAAATGTAAGGCTATATTTAAGCATTAAAAATTTGACATATTCAACAATAAGCAAAACTAACCAACTATTGCCCCCCTTAGGCATCTTCAAAAGTATCCTGTTGTAACCCATGAGATGAATGAGGGCACACATTTACTTGGACAAGAAACAATCAGTTTTCCTCATTCAAGTAACATAAAGCATGTAAATCCTTTCTGACATTAGTGAAGGTGAAAATCATTCCATAAAGAAGGGATTCAAGTAGTGGTTGGTACAGCCCCATACCCGCAGGTACATACCACCCATACTGACCTATATCATCACAAGGTACCAACTTGCTCGCAGAAAGTATGTAAGTATGGGACCCTACCATGGTTTTTAAAGCCATTCAAGTATTTGTATAGTATAAGTGAGTAGAAATAGCAAGGACATAAATTAAGTAGAAGTAATTAAGCAGTTAAACAAATATTTATACCTGATGCTTGAGGGAATGTTGAAACCGGCACCATGACACATCTGATAATTGTGAGTGCACATATTGTTGTAGTGTAGAAATGAAGTGATTTATTTGTTGCCTAGAAATAATGAGAACGACAGAGTAAGGTAAAGCTACTAAACTGTTGGAACTTCTATAAATAAGATAGTAGAATGGATCAATGTATATAGTTTTTGTTTAATATGGGATGAAGTATACACGGTAGTATGGCATGACACAGCACACAAGTTATTATGGCATGACATAACACACAAGTTAATATGGCATGACAGAACACATAAGTTAATATGGCGTGACATGGATATATGAGACGAAAGTCTCAGTCAAAAGCTAAAAGCAGTAAGATGTCAAGATAATCCTCCACATGGAGGAATTCACCAATAAAATTATGTTATTAACTTCAGACAGATACCGTTACCTTTGTGAAGCTTGTCCTTTAAAACTTCCAGCTCTTTTGAGATGACCAAATTAGGTTTTTATAGAGAAGGTATGGCCAAGATATTGACAGGTGCAGAGAGATGAAGTAAAACCATTGGTAGATCTTGGTTATTTAAATATATGTACCTAAGGGCCTCAATAACTATTACTTTGACATTTGGTGATGCAGCCATGCTGGGAGCATCTTTCTAATTTATTGCTGTCATCCATCTTGAAGTTACTTTGTATCCCTTAAGCTAGTTATGCAAAAGTTTTTGATTGCTACTTAAGAGTTGTTTATGGTAGAGTTTGAGGTTGAAATTAAACTGAACTCTAAATCTAAATGGCATAAGGCACCTAATATAAATGTAGATAACAGAATTTACATATTAAATTCTTTTTAGTGAAGCATTGAAGCTTTGAGTGGATTTTCCATGTTCTCTAGTGGTTTAGTAGGTTCCTGCCATTACATTCTTCTCGTTATTCGTTTGCTCCCTCCAATACACTTCCTTAACCATCTCTTCTTAATTTGCCTCTTTCGAGATTTTCTACAGTATTAGCATCAACTCTTAAGATTGTCATATCAACTATACAAAATCAATAAATTGGAACTACAAATACAAAACAAAACCAAGAAAGCATTACCCCGGCAATTTGGGTCCCCGTGATCCATGAAGGAAAGGATGTTTCTTCAGGCTCTCAATCTTGTCAAACCTAAGATAGTTCTAGGCCATGGTAAATTTGAGCAAGACAGAAACTTACATAGAGGTTTGGGCGGGGGATAAAAGGACATGGCTTATTATATTAATTAGCTGGTTTAAGGCCCATGAACCTTGTGCACCACCCTAACTTTACCCTCAACTGGGAAGAGCCCATGGGACGAGGGAGGTGGAATAATTTAATGTAGGAAATTATACACTCTGACAGTAGAAATAATAGGCCAAAAGCCCAATCAAACTGTAGACAACAATTTCGAAAAGGAAAAATTGCAATGCTTAGGGCCATAAAAGAACCGAGCTATACATCAACAGCTGAGGATCAGCTTGATAATGGCTCATTCAAGATCATTTCAGCTAAGAAGAGCTAAGCTCGGATAATTTTTAAAGCTAGGCTCACGAAAGAGCTAGTTTGAACAACTTAAGCTCAGAAAGATGAATACAAGTTCGGCTCCACTCAATAAGAAGCTTGTTCAAGCTTGGTTCACATGACAAATGAGACAAGCCTGAACATACCATGAAGCTAGAATGAAACATAGTTACCCCTTTTACATAACAAGACAAGCTTGAGCAACCTAATACTTGGTTCGGCTCAGCTTGGCTCATCTGAATGCTGCCAATCCTCCAGCCATCTATAAAACTGTCCCCTTCCCCCAACTGGAGCCTATCCCCTATGTGAAATAAAGTTCTAAGAAGGCCAGATACAAAATGGGGGTTACTGTTTGTGTAAAAAGGCTGAAGATAAGGACAAGAAAAGATAAGGAAAATAAATGGTGCTGCCAGAGCACAAGCAGGAAAGATCACCAGAATGGACACATCAACTATGCAGAAGGTACCTACAACTGAAGTCTGAGCAACATTAGGTGAAAAAAGTATGGAGTTCTTCAATTATGAACTCAAAAAAAAAAAAAAAAGAATTGCTGAGAGACATCCAGATATAACATATAGAAATGCTAATTTTTATACTATGAAATTAGGACAAGGAAATAGCTCACATGAAACACACACCAAAAGAGAATGCAATTACTACAAATACAAAAATTAAAAAAGAAAAGGAAAACTGCTCCAATTACCTCATTTTCATTAAGATATTGAAGTCCAACATTACATGAGAGTTCTTATGTCGACTGCGACAAATTGAACGCATCAGGGCCTGTTAAGCACCAATATCAGGTGATTGGTTCAGATACTGTACTAATTTATGACATTTATATGGAAAAATGTAATTGATCAACCATAAACTCAACCTATAAGAGAATTAATATTTAAGGATTCTTAACCACATTCATGGGCAGATAATTCACACAGTCAATATTTCAGGACTCCACGGAACATGACTTAAGAAAGTGGCTTAGAAGAAACCGTACTCATGTTGTTTGTGTGTGTATAATCAAGTAGAAAGAGTGAATCAGAAAGACACCATGTTATAATTTTATGCAGCACTCTTCTAGTTGGACACTTATGTTGGTTAGTTCCCTTGGTCCCTCTATTCTTCCCTTCATTCCTTATGCAGATGACAATAAAGTCCTACTCTAGATATCACTAAATAGGCCAACATGACATAAGTAATGCAATTTCTAATGTTTATACAAATCTGTATCATTTGAAGAAAGCATTGCAGCAAATCAAACATATATATTCGGTTTAAACGATGATAATCTAACAACGATAGAATTAGTGCCACAATTTACATGGCACACAAGAAATCTATGCCAATACTCTAACATTTGCTAGCAACACTATTAATTAAGGTTCATACTCGCAATGTCCGCCGTACCGACAGTACCGACATATCAGTAGGCATCGGTACTGGTACGGTACCAGTACGAGTACCGTACTGAATCGGTTCGGCTGGTTCGGGGCGTCGTTTTTTTTGGGAGGGGGGAAGTTCTCTCACTTTTGGATCTTTTTTTGATGTTTCTATATTTAGGTTTAAGGTTTAAACTAGATGCATCTTATTACTTTCAAATAATTCAAATCATGAGATGAAGAACATAAAATATCTTCAAATTAAGATATAATTAATTACATACATTTAAAACACTCTCGGATATCTAAAATCAAGTCGAGTGGCGATGCTTCTCGTCAATATCCGGATCATTAACATAATAAGAAGGCAGATCAACCTATCCCTCTAACCAAGCAGCGTTGTCGTCTTGTATGCTCAATCCCCGAAGAATGTGCGTCGAATCATAAAAACTCTCGAATCTCTCACTGAAGTTCTGGCTTTGAAAAGTATCATGTTGTTGATAATATAGCTGTGGAGGGGCCCATCCGAATATGCCAACAGCAAAATCCAACCCATAAAACCATTCGGCTGCGCAGGGTAGTAGCCATCGGAAGATGACTCCGATGCACCATATCCATAGGCTACCTAAGGCCACGAATAATAGGAAGACTCGAAACTTGATACATTTATGGATCCTACTCCATATGCGAGGTCATCTACAACTGCATCTTGTCCTCCTGAACGACCTCGAGGATTCCGTCTTCGATATGCAATGGTATCCGACTGGAGTCTATCAAATAGCCTACCGTGGTCCCTATCTTGTATAGCATGTGTAAACTAAAACTCACCGGTGTATCGAAGACCTTCCTCCAGCTGTGTCTCATAAGTAGTACCATGTCCTCCACTCCCTCCATAGTTAGCAGATCCATCACCACCAAAACATTTATCGTTGCCGGTCCAGGTCTCCTCGACACTCTCCATTGGGGCCCTTTTCCTTTTTTTACTCGTTTGCTAGGATTGACACCCTCCTAACCGAGTCAACTGGGCACCAGAGCATCTTCGTCTGAGTATCTCTCGATCCTCTCTCTAAGAGGATGTGTCGTACCAATCATGTGGTGATTGGCTCCCCTCTGGCTGCGGCTGATCAGCTGTGGGAGTGCGTGGAATGTTGCGTTCAACCCATTGCTGTGGATCGATCCTAGCCTCGCTAGCTATGAAGCCGACTGATCGTGGAGGCGATCCTAGCTCGTCAAGTTCAGGCTCCTACTGCTGACCCACAAGCCAACCGAGCATAGGATCATCGTCATCATCTGTGAAAATCCTATAGATGAGATCTATATACTTGAGTTCCACTTTCTTCTGAATGTATTTTAGCCTCAACCGCTGATTGTAGTGCACATAAACAAGGTCGTTGAAGCGCTTTTATGTCAAACGGTTCCTCTGTTTGCTGTGGATGAGAGCGAAGGTGAACCAGTTGCACTCACAGTCACTCGAGGAGACCATTTGGGAGAGGATCTGGATAGCTATCCGCTTAAGATTTTTTGTGCATCCGCCAAAATGAATCAACCATTCAGCTGCAAAAATATTGAAGATAATTACATATATAATGCCCTCATAGTTGAAGATAATTCAGCTACAACAATGTCTTGCTGATTTATATTGTACCTAGATTCATAGTTGTCTTACTCACGACAGCTCGTCGTTGTCCAAAACTATAGCTGCCCTCTCTAAATAATTTGGTTCGTGAAAAAGAAACATGTTGAACTATGTTAATATAGGAGATCCGATATACTTGCACATGCTATTAAATCATAGTTACCTCTTCTATACATGACGCGGCGACTTCTGGATCAGACTCCATCTTGTAAATAACATTACGCAGAACATCCAGAAGTTCATCCATACCAATTCGATTTTCATACTGGAACCGGAGATTCAGGTAGTATGTTGCACATCGACGAGACCGTCTTAGAAAAATTATGCAAATATATCCATCAGGATAATTATCAAATTATCGCTTACCTGCTAGATGCAATTCTCTACCCATTTGGGCTCCCCACTGTCACTCCATGATGATGTACTCCTGGGCATGGGCTGGATCTGCCTCCATGATCTGAGCCTTTGTCTTCTCCATCATGTGATACAGAAAGCCCACTTGGGAGTACCTCTCGCTATCCATAGCCTGCAGCACTTCATATAATGGTTTGATAGCCTTGACTATCACAATGGCCCACTGCCAGAATGACTGCTTTGTAACCAAGTCTTCCATCTTGCTCCCTTCAGTGTCGGCCTAGGCATATCTACTTTACTATCACTCCGGACTAACAAATATCCGACGTAGGGCTCCTCGATAAGGCTATCAAGTGCAATGTAGTTCATAGCAAACCGTGTGACTTCTGATCTCAAAATTTCTTCCCCTGCAAACTTTCTCATCAGCGAAAGAACTCGGGTATGGTTATAAATATATCTAGTGATGCGTTGGGCTATCTCCACCATATGCTACACTCTACGGATCTTTTCAATGTCCATCAACATGAGGTCGATACAATGTGCAGCACATGAGGTCTAGAAAATATGTGGCCGCCGCTCTATCAAGATCTTCCCGACCAATATATATTGTAGGCCATTATCAGTGACAACCTGCACGATATTCTTCTCTTCTACCTGATCAATCACCTCCTCCATAAGTCTGAGGATGTATGAGGCATCGTGCACCTTATCCGAAGCATCAACTGACTTGTGGAAGATCTTCGCATCACAGTATGTCAGAAAAGTTGATGCTCCACCTTGTCAGACCGGTCCAACCATCACACATCAAAGTGAGCCCATATGTGGGCCACTTGCTCTTGTAGGAGAATCTATTTCTCTAGCTTCTCCTTATTGTTATCAAATAGCTCACCGTAGATATACTTCGGGCCTGGAGAATCGACACCAGGATCAGTAGCTTGTATAGCGAAAATGACAGACTTATAATACGTATTGTATACCACAGTCACTGAGATGTGGCTGAAATGAAACCATGATCCAATAGCTCGCCACATATCCTTCTTCCATATTGTGTCTACCCTCTGCTACTTCGAATCTCTGCTAGAGAAGGCATGCGGATCTACATTATAGATTGACGCTCCCGGTGGAATCCCTCCGGAAGACTTCTTTCGGCTACCAAAATCATCCAGGATAGATGCAATCCGGCCACGTCCTCTACTAAATGAGGTTGTCCTTTGGAACTCTAGATCTTGTTTGCTTTCACCAAAACCGACGTCCAACTCATAAAACTAGAGCACAAATCGAGCCCGATGCCTCGCCACCTCCTGCTGCCACTGATCATCCAAGCTCGTCCGCATGGCAGTCTGAATCTGTGCCTCCTCATCTAAACTCTCGACCTTCTTTGACTCCATAAAGTGATAGAAAGGTGGCTCTGCGGCTTGGCGTTCCACCTCCACATTCTTCTTGGCAGTCATCTCCTTGGCTGCTTTGATTTGAGCGAGGTTCTGCTTCATCAGCAGACGAATCTTCGGTGGACAATTGGGGCACGCAGATACCTCACGAAAATTACCAGCTAAGTACAGCTTTAACCTGATAACCCCTCCTCCTTGAAGCACTTGCAGCAGTTATTGCACTGAAACTAGTGTCGTTCATCGAGCATCTTTCCATGCTCCCAGCCAATATCACGCTCTAGGATTTTCTCTCCTTGACTCCATTCCTACAAAAACATTAATTTATTTTTAAATTTTAAATTAATTTTTAATTTTTTAATTACTTTAAATTTTTCAAAAAAAATCTGCCTCCAAAATAACTTCTAAATTATGTACAATGCACTACTATTTTTTATTTTTTTTTATTTTTTAATTTTTTTATTAAAAAATAATTTTTTAATTAAAATATAAATTATATATATTCTGAAAAAAATAATATTACCATGCATATTGTCCATAGATCTACGACATATAAAAAATTCAAGACAAAATGGAAACATTAGGCATTATTTTCCATTTTTTTGGCAAGTTTTGACATTTTTTTTAAGCACATTAAAAGAAATATTAAAAAATATATAGAAAAAAGAAACCACACCTTAATTAGCCTTTACTGGATTTTTTGGGAAGGAAAATGACGCTCTCTCACCTTCTCAATATTTTTCATGCAGCCTCTGCAAGATCCCTGCTCGATCCGCCTTCTCTTCCTCTGCAGGATGCCTTCCTTTTCCTTCCCTTCCTCCGTCTTTTTTTTGGCTAATTCCTACCCTTCCCTTCCTCAATATTTTTTGGGCTAATCCCTTCCCTTCCGTTCCCTTGCCTCGCCTCTGAAATGTGCTCCTCATCGGCTTTTATAGCCGAGCGGGGAGAGCCCAACCTCAAATTGAATGGACAGCCACGCGTTGTCGGAAAAATGCGTGGCCCTGTGCCACTTTCGCGTTGTGGCCGAAAGGAAGACAGCGTTGTCGGCCGTGGAGAAAAAAGGCTGGCAAAATTCGGTTCCACCAACGTACCGGTGCGAACTGGACCAGTTCCCACCAGTGCGGATATGAAACCGATTTTAAAGGCTGTACCGGACTGGTGCCTATCGGATACCAGTCCGGTAGGGGCTGAACCGACCAGTTCCAGTCGGCTCAGCATACCTTGGTTCATAGTCTCCGTACAAAATGCATACTATAGGAGATCAATATGGTACAGTATTAGAACCGTATTTAAAGTACTAGCAGACCAAAAAATATATTTTTTCAGTTTTTAAAACTTCCTTGTCATGAAATCATGCCAAAATACAAAATTTGGCATTATTTTTGGATATTTTTTAATTTCATGTCGTTTATGGTATGTAACAAAAAAAGGGAAGTGTACCTAGATCTGACTTCCTGTTCATCCTTCCACTTTCTCCCTTTCTCCCCTCCTCTCCTCTCCTACTCTCTTACAGTTGAAACAAGGGGAGAAAAGGGCATCAGACCCTTTCTCCCAAAATAATTGAGGCCCTAAACCAGTATAGGTCCCCTACCAAGCCAAATTGCTTGGAACAGGTCGGTTCTAGACAGCTCAGTAATCAGCCCAATAAGGAATGGTTCAAGCATAAACTCATACTAAGACCATGTACTGGCTCAATTCATGGTTAATACATATGGTCTGGACAAACTAGGCGGTGTGTTCCATTATCATATACTATGCATTAAATATCGAAACCAAATCACGCATCCTTTTTTGATCAAAACAATATGATACTAGTAGAGTACCGGTAATGATGGTACATAACGAAACTGATGGCTTCAAGAAAATTGTTGGCATGCTCTGGTACAATCAGTAAGGTACCATCGTGCATTGGTCATACGCCAATACATGCCAGTGTATAGGGTTTTCAGCATCACTAGACCCATGTCGAAGCCGATTTCGCATCAGAACGGTACGATACCACTCATACCTTCCCATCTTGATGGTTTTTTAATCCATGTTTGATAGGTATCGACCGCTAAGATAATATTAATGATTGTTTCTTGGGTACTAGAATTTGCCACATGCTCTGCATGTCGATGGAAATATTCAACTTGTGCACTGCCTCTTCTTTAAACCTTGCCGTAGGAGTTCAATGCAAGATCTGAGCTGAAGATATGCACAAAGGGTATTTCTGGAAATAAAAAATGGATCCAAGCAAACTGGAGCCTCATGGACAGAACTAGAAATACTCTTTGCGGTAAACTCCCATGATATATTGGTCAAGAAAAGTTTAACTCAAGAAGCAAATAATGACAAAAAAGAAAATTATGATCCTGAAATAGTCAAACAAAGTTAAGGTGTGGTAATACAGGATACAGATACAAGAAAACATGAGATTGACCTGATTTCTTTATTATGTAATCTTTTCCTATGGAGATGCTGAGCTTCAATGGGGTTAAATAAAATGGAGGTGATACATAGAGGACAAGAAATTAATGCAAGCAAATAAAATACTCTTGAAGTTTCCTTCCAATCAAGTGGCAGAGTATGTTTCCAGAGAAACCCTTCAATGATTTCCATAAGCTTCTTTGAGAAAAGTAAATGCTCCAAATGTTGTATGTTGAAAGCAAGGGTGCTTATTGTATGTAATGGTATTCTTCCTTACTGCCGGGATGACCAGAGAAACTATCAAAAGTTTTGGTTATAAGAAGAGATGAATCTTGAAACGATAAAAGGATAAACGGATGATATCAAGCATAAAGCCATGTAGATATATTTATAATACCTCAAAGTTCCTTGTAATGTGTATTGCCAGCAGTTTTTATAAAAGCATTCCTTAATTATAACCAAGGATCCTATCAAAAAATGATAAGATAATCCTTACCAAGGTAGAAAAAACAGGTAAGTTCAAAGAGAAAGCTTATAATCTTCTTATGGTTAGTTATCTTGCGAATAAATATATATCTGTTAGTCAAACCCATATTACTAGGACTGGACGCTAAGGTTATTGCATATGTTATACATGCCATTAGAATTTTTATCCTCGGTAACCAAAGAATCATTGAAAGAATAAAGAAATAGCCTTCAATGACTCTTCACAGCATGATCATAATTACATCTATTTGCATAATGACTGAGACAAAAGGGAAGATTAGAAATTATTACCTTTAAACAGTACCATACATCAGTTAAAGAAAAAACAGCATGTCTGACTTGAACAAGATAACCAAATATTTCAGCATATATTTTTAATGCATCTTGTGTCACAATGATACTGACAGGCCAGTCCACTCTGTAGCCCAACAAAATAAAATCAAATGCATGGATGCCTGCAATTTGAATTGATAAATTAAAAAATTTAAAATGATTAAGAAGAAATTCTAAGCCCTCAACTAGTGCAGTAATTGAATGGCAATATACTTTGAGGAATAAGATATGTACCAGTTATGGAAGCTGACAGATGCATCGTGTTCTGTCCCTTAATGTAGACAAATAATCTTTCCTTGTATTGGTCAGTCTCACATGAAGATCTCTGCAAAGCCAACTCAAGGAGCCCCTGGATTTCTGCTATTTTCTGCTCTGGCTCAACAACAGACCATTTCTTGCATAAAAAAAAGGCACCAATTAAATCATCAAGAAATTTACTTGGCTCCTATCAATCAAAAAAGTAGAATAATTTTATAGGATTGATAGTTCCCATAAGTTAGAACTACAAGAGTACTTGATTGCGAAGAGACATAAGGAATGAATCCGCCCAGTCAGCTAGTTCCATAAAATGGTAACGCCGCAATGCCAATAAATGTTCATGCAGATCAAATCCTTCATCAAGCAACTTTAAAGTGAAGTTGCTGACATACTTATACCTATTTTAGTTAAGGCACACAGAATGGAATCTGTGTAGCAACAGTTTGTACTATCATCGTTCAGATAAACCATATAGCAGATAACAATGGAAAGAAGCTTAGAGAAACTCATCAGCAAGGAATCAGCAGGTCGTAGATGAGTCACCTAATTTGAGTCCCAATTAAAATTTTCATAAGCCGAATCATATTTTTCTTTGTACATTTTTTATGGTAGTCTCTCCAATCCAAGTAGCATAATATTGTGCCTTTAAAATTCTCTGACTTTTTTTCAGTCTAACCCAAGCAAATAATCATTACCCTTGAATAGCTCTTACCCTCTGCTTCCATGCATAATTAGTAACTAGGATCTACTTTCTATACTTGTTCAAGCAATATGCTCAGATTGCACAAAATCTTTATCATTAATTTAATCCACAAATAAGATAAAACTGCAAATATTCAGTGACAGAATTCAATCCCAGTTTCCAATTCTTCATGAAAGAAACATTTGTTTTTGAACAAAGCATCTTAACAAATCAAACTGTCAATCTTAGAAT
Organism: Phoenix roebelenii; assembly: GCA_025769935.1. Classification (NCBI taxonomy): domain Eukaryota; kingdom Viridiplantae; phylum Streptophyta; class Magnoliopsida; order Arecales; family Arecaceae; genus Phoenix; species Phoenix roebelenii. The sequence goes on along the minus strand of JAOXJJ010000002.1, from coordinate 8,140,088 downwards.
ACAAGAAATCATCCCATTGTGTTGTGAAAGCTTTGCAAACCAAATACTTGTGTAATCATAGGGTCTGAACAACTAAACTCAGGCTAACTTAAACCTACAAGTCAATTCAACTTAACTAAGCCTTAATCCCAAACTAATTGGGGTTGTGTAATAACCCCAAAATTTTTTTTTTATATATAAAAAAAAGGATAGAATAGTCCTTTAAAATTGATATGAGGGGTAAAATTGGAAGGAATCAAAAGATAATGGC
>JAOXJJ010000002.1:8115994-8139738 GCA_025769935.1 Phoenix roebelenii | reverse complement strand
GGCTGGTGGCCTTATGCCTACCCGCACCCTAGGACCGTCGCGGCGGCCCGTCGGAATGGGGCGGGGGTCGTGACAGGTTGGTTACATGAATCCTTTTCCTCCATTCCACCCTCAATTTAGGGCATATTTTCTGGAAGATGTAAAGATGCTAAAGACTTAAACCATGAGACATATGTAAGCATTTAGCATTATAGCATACTGGACCAGCAAAACAATTTGTATTGGTATACTCTATTCTAGGTTGGAAAGCATGTAATATATGAAATGTAGATAACAGGAAATAGCCTATGTTTCTCTGTCTACCAAGATGATGTAACATATAAGAAAAGAATGGTCTATTGGCACCCAACTCACCAGCAAAAGAAGAACAAAAAGGTCATATTGTCATGATACATAATATGCTATTTAAAATTTGCTATTATGAATGAACAAGCTTAACTATACATAAAACCTGCTAAAGAAAAGGGCAATTTTACATGCAAGGGATATGGTCGCTCCAAAATGTTGGAAAAAGGACAAACCAGTAGATATCATGCTGAACCAGAAAACTATTGTCAATGTAACTAAAAGTGCTAATCATAAGGATACTGAAGCAAGATTTCTTGAAGCATCCATTTGTCAATAGTGACATAAAGTGGCATCTCAAATATTGAAGAACCATCCAAAATCTCTCTAGAACTGAGCATGGCGCTTTCACCGGAATACTGTAATGATTGCGCCCATGCTGCACCACCAGAAGCACTTTGTGAAAGAATCCCTGATATATGGTTTGCCTCTGATAATGAGCAAACAGGACTTGAAACTGACAGATTTGCCATATTATCTTGCATGTTGCCCTCAGAATTTCCATTCACTTGCACAGAAGAAACACCAGAGTTCACAACTGGAGCCTCAACTTGAAAACCATGTCCAGAACTGGAAAATACACTCCCAGCAGAAGCCTTGCAAGGAACTATCACTGATGAGAAGTCAAAGTATGGGAGATAGGATCCCTCTTTTTTTGTGAAGATTCCATTTCTCGAGTAGTGAACTTTTTTCCAAAGCCCAGCAGCTTTTGTCACCATGGGGTTACTACTGAGATCATAATAGTCACTGGAATTCCATAATTTCTGAATATGCGAAGAAAGATGTCCATTTCTGTGATTCATAAGTTCTACCTTCTTATCTGTATCTGACCTCGAATTCAATGGAATGGACACTTCACCGAAAATCGATTCTTCCCTTTCTGGGGTTTCCATGTTCCCATCAGTCATCTGTAGGCTATTCTCGGTGAAGTGTGGTTCTTTTCGATCCATACAGTTCCTAGAGTTATAAAATGGATTTTTCGAAAGTCCTCCCAATGGCCAGCATCTACCAGAATGATAAGCTTCATGTACTGAATCTGACATTTTGGCACTCCTGATGTTCCCTGATTGAATGGAAACAGGAATCTGAATCAACTTCTCATCCTTATAAGCCCGGTTGGAAAGCGGAAAGGAAGGAACCGTTCTACGATTATTTTGAAACGAAATCTTAAAATATGACCTTTCAGTTTCAAAGGAGTTCTCTAGTACACTTTCAGTGGTACAACATGTCGATGGATTTGAAAGCAGAAAATGTTCTGGCTGTGGTACACCATCATGTAACCTGAAAAACACCACAGTTTCATTTTCCTCTACAGAACTATATGAAGAAGAACATTCTGAAGATTGTAATGGTTCCAACTCATATGAAGAGTCCTCAGATGTATAAGAAGCATCCTTGTCTCTTTGAGCTGATGGCCTGAAATAAGAAAACAGCTGAATATATTCATAACATAATACCACAATAAATGGTAAAAAGCACATGATAGGCAACCTTAAAAAAATAAAATATAAGACACAGAGTCTCTAGAATCAGAAATATGTCAACTGATAAAACCAGAAACAGGTTGATGGATGGAGGGGTTTGGCGTTCAGACAGAGAGACGTGTTTGTTGGAGAAAATTTTCAAAAAAAAAAAAATTGAGAGATGAATCTTACAAATTGGCTGCTGCTTCTTCATCAGCTGTGCCAGAGAAAAGTAAGTCCTCATCAGAAGCCAAAAAAATCAGGTCATTCACATCTCTTCTTTTACCAAGCAAGTTAGGTGTGCTAGCAAAAGGAATTACCTGAAGAAAATTCCTTCAGTTAAAACCATAGAAAAGCTACTGCACAAACATGAACAATTAAACAATAATCTGCAGTCCCATTAACATTAACAGGAATCTTACATGGTAGTAATCAGATTTTATGGGGATAATGCAGCATGATCAACCAAGAAACAAGAAGGCAAAACAATTAAAACAGACTGCAAGCATACACTTACAATAATATTACCAGTACTACACAATTTCCATATCATTCAAAGAAGAATCATATAGGACATAGAATACAGATCAACTTGAAAATGAAAGAAATGTAAGCAAACTACAGCTTCCTAATTCGTATAGCAAGGCTTCAGTTAGTTTCCCCTGCATAAATAATATTTTTCTACTTTCAATTAATCACTGTTGTCAAAAGCGCTTCCTAGGTGCCTAGGCACTTTGAGAGGCTAGACAGCCTAGGTGGTGGCCAACTAGGCAATATTATATTACAAGACATATACAACCCTTTGTTTTTTGGTTTTCTACAGGTGAAGAATGGACATGCATACAGGATAAGGATACAGCAATACAACATAACTTGAAAAAGTAGGATATGAATGTATGAAATACATATATATAAATCATCCATCAAGAATAGTAGGCCATAAAAATAACATAGCCCACACTTTACATGATAGCACCAACTTTTACAAGCTCATCACTCAATCATCATTCATTCAAATCTACAGACTCCAATATTATACTTCATAATTTAACATTAACATTATGGACTACAACATTGATCAATCACCACTAAAAGGTTAATATTTAAAAAAAAGAAAGAAAGCACCCTCTCCCTCATTTTTTGATGTACTGGGGAAGTTTCTTGTGTGTATCCAAAGTATTCGAAGTGTTGTTTAATATTGACAAATACGATACTTTACACAAGTATCAGACACATCTACGAAGTATCCAACAAGTACTAGTATTTGATATTTATCCAATATAGACACAGCACATAATTCAAAGTACCCATGTTTCCTAGTTTTCTTCTCTCTTGTTTAGTTCATTTTCACTACTATGAGTTGTGAATGGGATAAAGTTATTATAAATAAATTAGATGTAAAATAGCATAGCTGAAGATATAGTGTCACTCTGCTTATTCCTTCTCTGCATAGCCCTCCACCAGCTAAGCCTCTGAGGTCTCTTCTCAAGCCTATCAATAGCCCTTCAATAGCTGACAGCCCTCCAGTAGGCTGTCGACAGTCGTTTGACTATCCAAAGGCTCCAAATCTTTTTATTTCTCATACTTACTCTTTTCCTTTTTTTCCTTCCTCTTCTCTTTTCATGTTGTTCCTCTCATTCGAAAGATCCTATTTTTTCTTCGCTTCTTCCTCTTTTCTTCCCTTTCAATGTCTAATCTTGTCTGTTTTTCTGTTTTTTCTTTTTGTTCTCTGTTTTCCTCCTTGTTGCAATCCCTTTTTCTCGGGAATGCAAATACAGAATTTCAATTATGGCTTATGAGCTTTATGATTTTGTCAGACTTAGCAAACTAATATTTTTCAAATTTACCTTTTAGCAGTTTGCTTTTGTTATCACCTACCACTCTCATATTTTACTAGGTCGATTTATATGATGAAAACATGCCATGGTTTTAATTAATCGTAACTCCTATCATACTAAGATGATGTAATTGGTAATTTATATGTGTGGCTAAAGAAAAAGAAGGTTAAGTGTGTTAGACCTTTTAATCATTTTTTTGTCCTTCTAAAAGATGAACTAAGTCACGAAGTTGTCCGCCTAGGCACCTAGGCTGTTACCAGGCAGTTAGGGTTCCTATCAACTGAGGAACACCTATCTGCCTTAGCAGCTTTCATTTGAACATAAAATTCAATACCTTGGTAATGTATCACAAAAACATAAAATAAGAAACAAAGGAACACAAAAAACCACAAAATCAAAGTCAAAAACCACATGCCCGCATAGATGATGGATAACAATTTTTAAGTTGAATAAACACTAGGTAGTTTGGTCCCTACCAATTGAAGAACGCCTAGCCACCTTGGCAGCTTTTCATTTGATCATAAATTCAATACCTTAGTGACATATCACAAAAATTAAAATAAAATAAAATAAAACAAAGAAAACAAAGTACCACAAAAGTTAACATCAAAAGCCACATGCCCTCATAGATGGTAGACAACAATTCTTGAGTTAAACATATTGTTATTCAATCAGAAGCACATCACCAGCTAGCAAAATTCTACAAAAACCTCACCCTCACATGCATATATTGCTATTCCATTTATCTGACTTGTTTTAAGGAAAACATGTTTCCATTGAACAATAAGGTCTTCCAATTTATTGTAACCATCTGCCAACATTCTAGAAGCCAATAAAAGTTCCATCCATAAGCAATTCTTCAAAGAGCATTGCTCTTTCAAATATTCGGGCATTCTTCTTTCATTAGCCCTGACACCATGTTTTCAATAATGAGCCTGAATTGCTGTCTAATACTGTACTATTTACTGGCATGTCCCTTAAAGTGATCCTAGACACAGAGTAAAGATCACTAACACCTGTTTTCACAACAGAAAATTATGTTCTCCAAACACTGAAAGAAAAGGAAAAGAGAGAAGAAGAAGAAGAGATGTTGAACACAGAGAGAGTACTAGAAGACAGGGTTCACATTTCAGAGACTCTTGACAATCTGTCCCCTCTCCATTATTTTAATCTAGGGCAAGCTGGTAATGTGATGCTTTTGGAGGCCCCTAGTAGCTCAGTTGGACAACCAAGTTAATGAATTACAGCACAATTGCATGAGAAATTGAAGTTGAAGTCCAGTAACACATTGGAAGCATCAAAATATAGCAATAAATGTCATTATAATTTTTATCAACTTTTAACAGCAAACTCTGATTAGAAAAGCTGTGATATAATTCTTCAGAATTGACCTAGGGTACCATCATAACCATACAGCTGAAAGAAAGCCAAAACAAGAAGTTTAGGCCAATAATTTGGCTGTCAGTAATAACAAATCTATGTCACAGGTGCACAAATACCAAAGGAGTGATAAGCAAAGAGAATATGGTTCTTACATTGCGATTGATCTGCTGATTTCTGACAATAAAATTTGAGAAAAAACTTTGAAGCTTTTCCAGCATCATTTTGTAAAGAGCGTCCCTCTTATGCATTAAGTCTTCTACTCTGATTTTGGTAAAAGCTAGTGAGTTCAAGAGACATGCTGAGTCACTTGATGTGCCAGACCAATAAGGAAGAATTTCCTCAAGATCTGCAATATCGCAAGGTATACAAGCTCCTTCCTGACTGACAGAAAGACTGCATAAATTGAGAAGTTTCACAAGAACTTGAAGTTGTAGTCCCGCTCGGAGAAGGGGACGACAAACATCTTTCAGAAAACAAGGAATTGATACGCAATCTCGGACCTGAATTTCAACTTTCCATACAGTTAGAAATAAGAAATAGAATATATATATATATATATATATATATATATTAAACCTTCCATATGTTCACATATCCTCAAAAAAGGTGTTACAGGAATTTCTATGCACTCATGAAAAGGATGTTCCACACAAATTACCTATTTTTAGACTCAAAACAGGAAAGAAAGAGGAAATGAAAATGTACTACCTTGATGAATGTTAAAGAGAGGTCACTAGGAGAGTTAACTGCACCATTTGAAGTCGGTAAATAATCTACAAAAAACTCTTCATAAGGATCATCAACGGTAGCTCGATAAATCCATGATTTGATGAAGCCATAGTATGGTTCAAATGAGCGAACAAAGAGAAATATAAGAAGTGGATGATGAACTCGATCAGCATCCTAAATTTAAAAATAGTAAATAAGATTTTTCAGCCTTTACTACAGAAATTGCATTTCACGTTTGAAATAGATTATGCAGCTTACACAAACTACTAGTACGAATGAAACATGCAAAAAATACCATAAGAATAATGTTATGAACATAATAAGCTGTTCTTCCACCAAAATGTGCCATTATTTAGGCTTTACTTCCCTCTTACGTAACATTAGGTAAAAAATAATAAGAAACCTAAGTATAAGTCATAATAGCATATATCCCACGCGTTATCCAAAATTAAATGGAAATGTAAGCAATTAATTATTAGTACTTCTGATATCAAGTTTGTGTCTCATATTTCTGCAGACTTTGAATACAACCATATAATATATGGTTATAAATGTGAAAATTACAAAATAGGCATCAATATTTTTCATATGAGCTCCACAGGGACATAAATACTCATCATAGAAATGTCTGAAAAACTACCAGAGTAACTAGATAGATTTGATTTTCTACAATTGCCCAATAATTTTCTTTTCCACTTGCATATATCATCCATCAATCAAAATGTGTTGTATTTTCCATCAGATAGTAATCCACTATTGAATCCATCATTCCCAAAAAAGAAAAAAAGAATCACTACAGTTGCTACACTAATTTTCATGCTCAAAAGGCATGTTGAGATTCCTTGCATCATACATACCATAATAATCAATATCAAGGTAAGCCAAACCAACACTAATAGTTGTGCCAGTAGGTGACCGGGATGGTATGGTACCATACCAGTCCATACTATATTGAACCGCGGCATACTGGAAACAGGGGAGGGAGAGGGAGAGGGCTAGAGAGGAAGGACGGGGAGGGAGAGGAGAGAGGAAGGAGAGGAAGAAAGAAAAAGAGAAAGAGAGGGAGAGGAAGGAGGGGGGAGACTCTGGACCCAACTGAGAGTGAGAGAGACCAAACATGGAGAGAGAAGCATCCAACAACAGTAGGACAGAGGCCGAAGGAGGAGGCGACGAGGACCAAGAGCTTAGAACAAGTTCGAGCCGTCCGACAAGGCAGAGGAGGCAATAGGGGCCGAGGGCTTCGAATAGGTTCAAGCTATCCGATGAGGCCCAAGGAGGAGGTGACAAGAACCGAGGGCTTCAAACAGGGCGTCGAGAGAGAGCAAAGAGAATATCACCTAGTCGGGATGTCATCGTCATCATCGATGGGGACAAAGGGCTTCAAACAAGATACCAAGAGAGCCGGAGGGCTTCAAGCCTTCGTTTTTGAGTCGAGAGCAATTATCCCATTTCGACGTGCTGAGTTGTGCTACTAATTGACTAGTCCAATTTAGTACGTCCTAAAATGGACGATTCGGCATGGCTTGGCTTGCCTTGATCACTATAGTTTGAATGGTTGAGACAGTGGTATGTCATAGCGATTTGTACCAATACATATGAGAGTACCATACCATACAGGTACCGAACCGATATGCAATACGATGGGCGTACCAACTACCAAGTATCGGTACACCAAACACACCCCATACCATGTGTACCGACATTGTACAAAGATGGTAAAATGTTGTCCTGTACCGAGATTTCAAACCTTAGTTGAGACGTAAGATTATTATGTTAAAACACTGGAACACTAAAGTTCTAGTCTTAATTCAAAAATGCACAAGTTGTGAAAGCAAGATGAAATGAAGATAACATGTTTTGGAGAAATTGTTGCCTATTTGTAGTGGCATAGTAAAATGGCTCTCAAACAATCAAGTTATTCACAAGCTAACTCATGTTTAGCTCAAAATCCAGCTCGATTGATTAGCAAGTGACCCAACATAAAGCGAGACTTAGCTCACTCGATCTCAACTCAATTAAGGCAGATGTAAATAAATAAAGAAATTATATTGTATGATATACTACTTCAATAATTACTTTTATATAAAAATATTTTTTATATTTATTAACATAATTCAACATAATTTATATAAATATAATATATTTCAACTATCAAATTAAGATACAATAATGATAATTACCTCAAAGTACATAAATGAAAGCCTTGAAAGCATGGTTTGTCAAGCTGACCCGAATAGGATGGTTCAGCCCATACCAAACCAAATCGGCGCCAAGTCGGAATGGTTCAGCCCATACCAAACCCCTCTCCACCCCCTGGTTCACTTAAGAACCACTACCGGTTCGTGCCTCCAGTTCATTTATTAAACCCAAAATGGTTTAAGTGACATGCCACCCCCACCCAGTCACAATGTTTTAAGAGGCGCCCCCCTTCCCTCACTCACAAACACCCCCCAGTGGCTGCTTATGATGGCTCTTGAACGCTTCCTCTCTCTTGCGAACACCAATAAGTTCCTCTCTCTCACTCTTCCTCTCCCTCTCCCTCCCCCCTCTCTCTCCCGCTTCAAGGGTTAGGGTTTTCCTCCTGCTTCCCTCTCCCTCCCTCCCTCTCTTCCTCTCTCCTTTTCTCCCTCTCCTCCCTCTCTTCCTCTCTCCTTTTCTCTCTCTCCTCCCTCCCCCTCTCCCCTCCCTCTCCAACTCTCCATATTTGGGTACGCCCTGGAACAGCATGGTATAGACCCGTACCGTGCAAACTAGTCGCCGGCTAATACACCCTTCGGTACCAGTTTTATAAACCTTACTTGAAAGACCTCGAGTTCTCCTGAAATCGCTTAGACGAGCAATTCATGAACAACTCAAGTTCAATCAAAATTGAATAAGTTAGATCAATCGTAGCTCGAATGCAAAATAAGCCGAGGTTGAACTAGGCCTAGCTCGCCTGAGCTTGGCTCATTTATACCCCTAACAGTATAACATGCCAACGAGCTAAGTTCATTTATACCCCTAATATTATAACATGCTAGCGAGCTTGAGCTAGCCTCTCTCTCCTTGTCTCCCCTCTCCATCTCCCTCCCTCTCTCTTTTCCTCTCTCTCTCCCTATCCCCATCCCTCTCTCTCCCCCCCCTCTCTCCCTCTCTCCATCTCCGTCATTTGTGGAACAGAGAAAAGGAATGAAACATCGAAACCTCATTTTTTTAATTTGCAAGTTTTGAATTGAAGTCAACAAACTATTTACCGACTTCAATTTGGATTTTAAAAATAAAAAAAGAAGCTCGAGCATGCCAAAATAGTATGGTACAGACCCATAGCATTTCAAACCAAACTCCAGCCAATACACCCTCTAGTATTGGTTCGGCAAACCTTGAGTGGATCAAATAGCTCTATAGTGCAAAAAAGCTAGCAAACTTATATAACAAAGATGAGGCCTTTTCTAAAACTTAATATTTATTTTATGATTTTGAGGAGAAGAGGAAAATACATACGAACAAAACAGTATACAAAGGAAGGTAAATTTTAGTTAATCAAGTAGATATTTCTACCTACATGACGAAAGTTGTATTCAGTACATCCACAAAAAAGGAAATAGATAAAAGTGAAAGGCAGTGGCAATTTTCGACCTAACCTGACAACCCAACCCAAACCATCATTTTGGCCAGGTTGATATAAGTCATTTGGGACAAGAAACAATTGATGGCATCCTTTGTGGGTCATCATCTTTGATCGCATACCAGGGAACTCATGCATGTAACATTCAATACCTTCATAAAATTTTAAAAAAAAATAAAATGGAAACATATACCTTTCACATTCAATACATTTTAAGTGCAAAACTCAATAATTATAATTAAACATGAAGAAAAGATATATCCTTCGCAATGGATTGACCTTAAAGGAATGTTCATTTGAAGCATAGTTAGCCGTATCAACCCAAACCAAATGGTACGGAGCTTACCGTACCATACCGGTTCAGTACATGTACCCGATATGGATGGCAAACTGACACTCGGTATGCCGAGAAGACTCCGTACCATACCCTACTAACACAATACAGTGTGGGACGGTACGGAATCCGGTATAGAGACGGCGAACTTTAATTTGAAGTAAAATAAATCATAAATAAATTGTGAATTATAATATTATTATTTTTAATTAATTATTTAAATAATTTTGTGTTATATTTGTTTAGCAAAATAACCTTCTTTTAAGCATTTTGTCATCATCATACAAGCATGTTGACCTGTGTCATGAATCCCACATCTATTCTAATGCATTTAAAGACTCCCTGGCCACTACAAGAAAATAGAGAAAAGAAAAGAGATAAAACTCTCTTGTGTTTCCCATAGACTGCTATATTTTCTAGAACTGCATCATGAGCTTCGAGGTAGGAAAACAGCACCACCTCCAACGTCTAACGAACACAAGAATGATAGGACTAATCCTAGCCCCAACATTTTCTTTCCTCTTAAGTGAAAAAAAGACAAAAAAGAAAATTAAAAAAATAAAGGAAAAAATATGCTCTGACAACTCCAAACCGCTAAGGCTTCACCTCAAAACCATAGAAAAAAATGCATTTCCGATTTATACTCGAAAAAATAGAACCAAACAAGAACCAAACAACAGCCCCTCTCTCCATAAATCCCCATAAAATATCCTCCCCTCATTTCATCACCTACACTCGTCAAACAATATCTCCTCTACTTCCTAAACAAATCATTAGTTAAAGCTCATGCCTTTTTCTCCATCCCCAACTCTCTTCTAACATCTCTCTCTTATTAGGAAATAGGAACAATTGATACCCAGCTTAGAAGCATGGGCAAAGATGATGACGCAAATGTGCAAAGATATCAATTCCCTCCCAGCCGCCACCCGAAAACCCATCATCACCACTACCACCCTATTTGTGTTGCTTAGGCCACCATCAGCCACCACATTGCCTATTTCTTTATTAAGGTGGGCGTTGATGTCTTCTTCCCCTTATAGGTAAACCAATGTTCTTTTTCAACTCCATCCCCTCAATGCCTAGCAAATAGTTCAGATTTGGAGACCTTTTGGACTTGACTAACATACTGAAAAGAACTTGCTTGTGCAGTCACTCCACGAGTCCGAACTTCCCCACCATTGATTACCTCAACTAGTTTAAGACTTTCCTAAGGGAGGACAAGAAAAGTGCACAAATTTATCAATTTACATAAATAGTAGAAGTTTTTTTGGTAAGTAGGCTTATATTATATAATAGAGAAGCTACAAAGATGTAAACCAATTCATGTTGTGGACGTCCACATCAAATGCAATGTCTAGGCATCTCTAACACAAGATAACACAAAACAACCACAGCCAAACCCATACAACATAAACCCATGAAACAGTGACACCCACACAACACTGAAGGAGGGGAAGAGCCAAAAGACCAACCTCCGCAAACCCACATCCATGGGATTGGAACATCAACCATAACTTCAATAACATAGCGGGAGAGGGCAGGTTAAAAGAAAAAAGCAAGGGCCAAGGATACACCAATGCACTTGGGGGCTAAAGTCAAGTAGTGATTCTCCAGCAAAAAAACAATGCACACACCAATGACACGCTGGTGATGAGGATGTTACCCCCCCAGCACCTCCACCAAAAAGATGTCATAAGGCAGGTGTAGGCGTTAAAGGTGGGTCCACCACCAAAGCAACAATGGTGAAGCCCTCAAGCTGACCATGCACCACCTGTAAGGTTATTGTACATTCAGAGAGCCATGAGATGGATAGAGACATTGCTCTCTAGTGGTCAAACACCTTGTCCCATGGTAACCTTTAAATGATGAGCTATTGTAGGTGCCAACAATAGCTGTCATGCCAAAGAGTGGGCTCAGCCAGTAGGAAGTTTGGGGCCAAACATGCTGCACCAGCCAAGTCAGCAGGAGGAAAGTTTTGCTGGAGTTCCCACCATCAAGGAAAAGGGCCTTGACATGAATCAGCTAAGTGGGAAGTACCCCATTAGGTCCTTACATTGACATGGCTCATCTATTTGCATAGGGGCGGTAACCACACCTCCAGCATGCTACCTTCCAGAACCATAGCCAAATACAAGCATCTTCTAGTCCAAATAGTGATTATCCTAAATGAGGAATAATGGCCTCGTCCTTAGGGTCCGGTAGTGGAGATTCTTAATTAGTTTCATCATTGGATGAAACTGAAGACCCGCATGAGCCAACCTAGTATCGTTTAAACGACTATTCCTTGGGTGGACCTAGCTACACATCTAGGCATCCCATAGTAAACAATATGGCCCTAGATGGACACAACCTACCGCCCAGTGAGCCAATAAGTGGGTGCTTTCTACATGCAACTTGTCACCATTGCAAACCATCATGTAAGTTAATAGCACTCGCGCATCCAAGTTCAAGCAAGTCGTTGTATCAAGTCGAGTGACCGTCCAAGTTAATCCGCTAGCTTGTTTTGCTCCAACTAATTCATCGACCAACAAATTTGCACCTTAACCAATGGCATCCATATAATGGCCACTGCGTCAGCAATGCTACGCCCTGAGAACCATGGCCTTCCTGCTCTCTTGTCGAACTCACTTCCAAGACAATGTTCTCCGAGGTAAAGAGACAACTCCACCTACCTCTCTCAAGAAGGTACAGCCTCTCGAAGGTGGCTAATGCGGCCATAGCCAAAGCAAAAGGCCCCTACATTTTCAAACACATGTTTGTCATATCTCTATCTTCAATGGACCAACGATAATCCCTTATACTAATGGATTCCTAAGATCAATATGCACGCATGAGTGGATAGTGGCCTGTCCAACCCGATGATGTGCCAACCTCGAGGGTGACATTAACCATACAAAAGGCACCCCCAATAGCATCCCAATAGCAGAGGTGATATTCAACACAGCCATACAAAAACCCAATACTCCCAAGGGAGCTTGGGCATCTAGATCCACACCATCACTGCTTGAATAACCTTAGTTGAAGGAACAAAAGTAAGTTGCCATGGCTTAACTGCAAGGATCTGCCATATCACCTTATTAGGCCCTATGCTCCACACCTGCAACAAGTCTACCTCCATTTGAAATCAAAAACCAAACATCTCGTCAAGACCTTCCAGCACTTGGAAGTCATGGCACACCTTCTGATCTCCCAAGTTACAAAACACAGGCGAAAGGCAATGACTAAGAATTTGCCCACGAGGCACCATCTCCAAGGCTAATGGATGTGTTCGAGCTCCCATGACCAAATACAGCGTATTTGGTAAAAGAAGCACGAAGTCTCTCCACCTCGATGTGAGTCACCATCTAGGTCTCCCACCAAGTGTGAATCCCAACCTTTTTCACTACTACCCATGTCCTTTTCATTGTTGCTGAAACTCCAACCAATAGGTAAGTCACAAACAACACCCCCGAGGATGAGCCTTCACCCTAGACTCTAGGCTAACTTGCAGCCGCACATCTATTCACAACATCCTCCTTGCCTCACAATCCTTCACCCTCAATGATCACCATCTCTTTCATGGTTCTAAATCGTAGAAGTTTTAAAATGATAGGGGAATCATAGTCATTACTCAAACTTCTGTCATATGCATTGCATGTGCCAGCATAACTCCATTTAATAAAAAAGCAACCAATGACAAAAATCCCTTGTTTGATAAGACATTGTTAAGGCCAAACATGATTGTTATAGTGACATGTCTTTAATTCTCAAAATAAAACAGAGATTAAACATATGGATGCATTTGAGAACCATGTACCAAATTTTTAAGACAAGCTCAAGAACTTCCATATAGATATTATAAACTTTTGGCAAACTTTGACTCCTTCAAAGTATCAGAGTTGCATGTACACAACAAATAAGCAACATAACAAAATTAGAAAATACTAAACTTGTGACACAAGGTGCTATATCTCAAAATAATAGTGAAAAGGTACCTAAAGTGAGTATTCAAGTAATTATGCTTTATAATCTAATAAAAGTAATAAGAGCACAAGACAAACCATGTTTCAAGTCCCAATACTGGGACACATATTGATTCCTTTACACGTGCCCCAATATGGACACATGGCTATCACAATAATTAGTACCACATGTGGGTGCAAGAGGTGTATTGAGTCCCATACCGCTCCCAATGCCTTATCAGTTTAATATTTGATGCCCTATACCACCCAGTATGGCACACTACTTAAAATGCTAAAGGCAATAATGTCATTAATAGAGCATTAAAAAAGGATCAAAATGATGGTTACTCAAGTTCATAGTCCAAGAATACTTGATAAAAGCACTTTGGACAAGTGAAAGGATCCTCTTTAAGTCTGTACATGTTACACAAAAGGTAACATGGCCTACATAACTACTAGAAAGGGTGAAAAAAGATTTTTTGTCAACCACCATAAAGAGATACCTCTTGTCATTTTAATATATAGAAACTGTACATGCGTAATGGTCATTTTTACCATGGGATTGAACATGTCTCACTATTCCCAACGTCATGCTCAAGTGAAGCTAGAAGTAGACAAATGAGCATCACGCCAATTTTCTATAGTTGCATGGAGCAAGACAAGGAATGAAAAGGCATTCATCATGAAAATAAGAAGGTGGTTATCCCAAAAAATAAGAAGAAGGATAATTGTCTATGAAAATATTAGTATGCTTTGTAGGTCTTACAAAAATTTACTAATGGATCCTAAAAATACTATGCAATAACCAAATAAAACAAAAAATAAGAAAGTAGCAAAAAAAAAAAATGTCTACTTAGATGATGTGACTTAAATAGAAAGCATGATGACAGCATTAAAAGATCAATAAGACAGCAAAAGTTGGAGCATAAGCTAGTTTGTATTCTAATGTAATTACGAAAAACTGCAAAGCCCTTGTCTATCACTAAATATTGTCCATTCAAACAACAATTTATGGAAGGGAGAGCAAGGAAGGGTAAGAAGAACAAGCATGAAGGAATGCAAAGAAGAAGAATTGGTAACAGAATATACCCTCTTATCTGGGCAGCTTACCATACACCTGATTATCAACACAAGGATGGTCAGTTGTTAGTTCATTCACAAGACAAGAGAATAAAGGAGCCAAAATATGAACAGGACACCTAGTCAAAGATTTGGCTTTTCATTGGATCACCAATCATATACCAATTTCATGTGAAGAAGAATATTCAACCAGATAATCGGTATCTTATAGGTTTTAATGTGTATCTAGTTGACCTAGAATGACCCTATGATTGACCATAGACGAGTTTGGCTAAGAAGTTGGTCAAGGTGTTGATCTCTCAATGTTATTATGAGGTAAAATTCCAAGTGAGAAGTCTCCAACTCTCTAAAATAAAAGACTACAAGGTAGTCACTAAGTTTATATAATAGTAAGCATTCAACAACGAGATTTAGCCTGCCATAAGCAATGAAAGTACAACTGAAAGACTAAAATAGGTTCATCATTGCAACTGAAATTGCCTACAAAGCCAACTAGCATGAACCAGAATCACTTATTAGATATTGTTAAATCTATTGACAGAATTTTTTTTTCTTACTGCCTTTATTGAATAAACAATAGGATGTTTCTTTCTAAAGATTAAGATTAACTTCTCAGGTAACTTTCAAAATTGCAGGTTACTTATATAAAACACGATAATTTAGCTCCCGTATATGACTTAGATTTGGAGTTAATAAGACATTAATGTTAATTTTTGTGGATAAAACCGTGACAAAGAAATCCTGCAACACATTGACACTGCCAATGGTGGACTCATGCAAATATAAGTAAGGTCATCATACACATAACAAATTGCAGTGCATGCGAAGCAATAAGTAAAATACGCAGATGAATGTATAAAAAGAATCATAGATAAGAAGAAAATACAGGAAAGAAATTAAAAAGAGGAAATAGTTTTATCAGGCTTACTCGGAGCTGAACATACAAATATGTGAGTAAATCTGCTCCTCTTGGGAAGTTATGAAACTCTAACTGAGCATCGACTGTTAAATCCTTTCTAGACAGGCCAAGATCTGCAAACTTGGGGAAGCAGATATTTCCAAGAGACTCAATGTGTGTTCTTAGTTCCTTGGTGTGCAAGTAAACCTCCAGAAAAGTGATTTCAGAATGAACAGCAGTCATGAGATTGACAGTTCCATCAGAAAATTTTGCACAGGGATTTGCATGCCTTAATTTTACTGATGCCAATAAAGTATCGAAGGCACAAAAGTATCCTTCTAAAACTTTCTTGACAGCTACTGAAAATGCCTGATTAACCAGACTGTAAGGAGGGTACATACCCAGTTCATTTTTATGGTGAACTTCCTTGGACAGTGGTCTTAGAAGACTTTCTGCAAACTTGGGATTGTTTAGATCTTCAACTTCCTCTTCTTTGTCCCTGTTTTCTGTCATTACAGCTTGACCCTCACAAAGATAAAAGTTTATGAACTTCTGGAGGAAAAAAACCAGAAGACCTGAATGATATATAGATTTAAGAATCTTTCCCAAAGCATTAGTGCTCAATGATCGACACCACAAACTAGGAACCCGATGAATTGTTCTATCTGCTGGGCTTGAACAAAATGCTGCTGAGAGCTTCTCAATTTCAGCAAGAGCTGACCTTACGCCTTGTAGAGCATTTATAACCAACCGCACCAAAACAGCATCCTGCAAGAAAATCATTCAATTTTTACTACTACGGTGGAACTATGATTTAAGCTTATGAAGTAAAAAAGGGTACTGAACCAAGCATAAATATACCTTCACAGTAGAAAAGACAAAGCAGATAATTGTAATGTCAAGTATTTGTAGTAAAGAATTTGATGAAAAAAATAGGTGTAAAGATTCTCATATTTCTTTCCCAATGACCAAATTACTGGATTAGGACCCAACTCACAAAATAAATCATAGACAATCATGCTACGATTGACAAAAGAAAGATTCCATGATGGTCATTCGAAGATTTAATGCAGCTTTTCTCGTTAGTAATGTACATATCTACTGCATAGTAAGCATAACAATGCAAGATAATGTTGGAACAACATTAGGAACCCATAATTGTGCTTTTCTACGAACCCTATTTCCTGCAAACTGGTCCACCATCCTTTTAATGTTCTGAAAATACATAAAATAGCAGCATCTCGCTGCTAGGAACAAATCCAGAAAGAAAAGACAGCATTTCCTTGGCATAAATAATAACACTATAATTCCCTTCCACCGTTAAGTCATTTTAGAAAGCCCATAAGCATGATTTACATTTCCTAATAAGCACAAGCTTCCACTTCATTGAAAACCTTCCTGCCCGATGACAACACTCGCCCAAGTAATCAAATTTGTTGATGAAATCATGGTTAACTATTTTTTCAATGATAATTTCCCTGGTGTCTTCAATTCCTTAAAGTCAATACCCCAAAATTTCCATGGCGCATCCCAATACATTTCAATTTTACCTGCCCCGTATCAAATCTAGTCGTGCTCACTCTGTAATTTATCATTATCCCTACCGTAGGATGATTGCTTCTGTCTCTCTTCTTCAACCCATTCTTTCTACTTCCAACAATGCCTTCTAAAAATGTAAATTACCTTCTTCTGAAAACAATTCCACGTAATAAGATTTATTGACCACATTTTCTACCTAATAATCAAGGTCAATTGGACGCTCCCCCGACTCAGCCATGCTCATTCAAGACAAAAAGCATGAATAGGATATGCTAAAAAAATCGAAACGAAAAGATTTAATTTTAAAGCAAAACAAGAACGATCAAAGTTTCGTCAAAATTGTACTACTAAAAAGGGCGAAAGGAGATTAAAAGGACACAAAAAGAAAAAAATCGCTTACGGAAACGGAAGAAGGATCGTAGATAGGATCTTGAGGTCCGCGACCGGAATCGCCAGATCTAGCGGCTCCGCTCTCGGAGGGGATCGACTCCCACGTCTTTGGAGGGATCCACGGATCGTCCATCTTGAGATTTCGAAGAAGCGAGGAGAAATTTGGGTCGACCTCCATGACAGGGAAGAGAAGCGGAGGTCCAGAGGCCACTGAGGGGTTTAGCGTTAGGGTTTACCTTTTCGTCGCTTCATTTAAATTTTGTTTGATCCAGGGCTTTAGATTCGCGATACCAATACCAAGTGGCTTTCCCGCTTCTGAGTTCTGACCAGCCGAAGGGAAAAAATACCTCAGAACGTCCTTCTCGTGACAATATCTTTTTTTTTTTTTTTTTTTTTGCTAAAAACGGTATCTTTGTTTTCCGAACGAACTTTTGTGATTGAATCAGCCACGAACGAGGCGGCGGTTACCAACCGAGGGTCGCGTCCTTCACAGAGCCCGTTCCAAGACACGGGATGGTCGGTCTGTGATCGAGTGGATCAGACATATTTCAATCATAATCGTCCAACGCTGACCAGATAAAGCCAAAGGCCCCTTGGCGTTAGCCTTTTATAGACCGTAGTGCTTAACGTTATTTCCTACGAAACGTACCTCAGAAATGCTGAATTTGATGAATTTTCGGACAGAGGGTGTATCTAATCAACACTGTTTGTTGGCAACGACTTGCTAAAACAAATAAAAAGCTCTTGTCAATAAATAACACCCAAAAAGCAAGAACTATTTTCCAGGAACTAATTTACAGTTGTCAGAGCCTGCATTAATTGCATAGCCCGGGTGCCCAAATCTAGATTAGTAAGA
Source organism: Phoenix roebelenii (assembly GCA_025769935.1). Lineage (NCBI taxonomy): Eukaryota > Viridiplantae > Streptophyta > Magnoliopsida > Arecales > Arecaceae > Phoenix > Phoenix roebelenii. Next base: position 8,121,338 of record JAOXJJ010000002.1, on the reverse strand, counting down.
GTAGAGGACATTTGCGAAAATTCAAACTTGGGACTGTTCATTCTATAGAATTGGTTACTCTCAGGTGAAACGAAACAGATTGATGGACTAATTTCTTAGAATTTTATCGTTGCTTACTTTGAACAATATATGATGCGTGTGTATTATAGTTATGAATCTTTAAGGTATATATATATTGCATATATGTAGTTGTCATTGATAAGCCTTAAATCCGACCATAGTCAATATGGTAGGTCGATTAATAAGAGCTCACCACATACCACAAGCCAACCAATAAGAGTCCGCCATATGGCCAATCTCAGAGGAATTCACACGAACGAGATGTGCGGGCGAGATTCACGAGCATGATCTTCGAATAAGAGATGATATATCTGTTATCAAAATAGTCATCGCACGTGCCCGATATTCTCTGCGACAGACACCAGCCCTCACCTATATAAACCATACTAAGGAATACTCTAGGTAAGTTCTTTAAGTTCTCTAAATTTTTCTAAGTTCTTTAAGAACTTTTTAGACCCCATTACACTGCCATTCTGCCAATCTCATAACATCTTCGCTGGTCCCTAAGAGCTAAATCTGACTTAAGCATCGAATGATCCCTTATTGAACACTGTCCGACTTTCTTTATCTATATTGTTTCAGATCAAATTCGATATTAGAGCCACCATCCAAGCATAACCTTGTCCATCCCTTTCGCCTTGAAGACATGCAACGAAGTTCAAGCCGACTTCTCCGATCAAGACAGCAGGCAAGCCGACCTTTCCAACGACCTTGTCAACTCGGTGCCTAGGTCGGGCTAGATCTCAGTGGCTGCAAATTGACGATAGGGGAAGGACCATGATCCCACTTTTGGAGGCATGATTGATCGAAAATCGACTTGCATCCATAAAGTCAAGAAAAGCACAAGCAGCACCCATAGCTACCCAACAAGACGAACCTTCGGAGTCTGATGGCTCTCTGCCGAGCCTTTAAAGGGCTCCACATCTGTAAGAGCCGCAGGCAACATCGACAACCATCATCGAGGAGTTTCAACTGCTCTTGCAACAAGTTCAAATACTAATCACAACCATCCAAAATATGTGGCAGGTCAGTGCTAACTAACAGTAGCACCAGTAGGCCCGTGCGTCGAGTGGCCACGAGGACCCAAGGTAGCCAAGCCACCACTTCCATCCTCAGAGCCAAGGATAGGCTCAGTCGAACTATTGCTCCCATCCTTGGAGCTCAGGATGGGCCCAATACAGCCATCACTTAGGAGGTGTTCGTTAAGCTTATAGTCTCGAGAATAATCAACACCAGACCATTCCGCGCTTCGTCGATCAAAGGTCTCCAAGAGGGAGGCCAATCTCAATCATAAGATCAAGAATATAGTCCACTGCCTCGAAGCTTTGAGACACTGTAATACTAAGCTTGAGAACAACGTTGACTTCGCCACCTAGCTCCCATTCTCAATGAGAATAATAGAGGAGCCTCTCTCGTCTTGGTTTAAGATGCCGCAACTGCAAACATACAATGAAACTATAGACCCCCTAAATCAATTAGAGAGCTTCAAAGCTCTCATCATACTCCAGGGGGGCACCAACTTGATGTCGTGCTGAGCTTTTGATAGTCAATTTTAAAGACCACGCAATAGCACGTACCTTGCAGGATAGTAATTGCAGGTATCGATCCACAGGGATTGGGGTACATTTGTTTTCTTAAAAATAATATTTGAAAAAAGAGTTTGTGAGGACTATTGAACTAAGCAATTTAATAAAAGATGCAACTGAAAATAATATGAATAAAAGAACCTAGGGAAAGAAATTCACCAATAACATAGGAACAAAGATTAATTGTATTTCGATTTATTCTTGAATTAACATGCAAATTGGCTACAAACCTAATAAGCATTCAAATAGAAATTCACAAAAGCAATTTGGAAATAATCCATCTTGGGTTGGCATGAAATGTCTACCCTAATCTAAGGTGGTAGCACACCACATCTTCCTTAAGCATGAACTATCTTATATTTACTTAGTGATTATGAAAAACAGTTGTATAAATGTCATACTTAAAATCACAGAAATTAAATATGAGATGAAATAGAATATTCATTAAGAACAAAATCAAGTTTATACAACTCCAATAATAAAAATCAAAGATACAAAACTCTTGACCCATTGTTAAGGATTCATCCTGCCCTAGTAAAAAGCTCAGCCTTCCATGGAGTCGTGGGCGACAGCGCAGGGAGACTTCATGACAATTGGCTCTCCCTCCTTTCTCCCGTCGGCTCCCTCTCCCTTTTGGACTTCTATGGGATTCGGCCTCTGAACCAAGCCACCCCCCTCTTGGTGGAGCCTCCTCCTTTTATAGCCTCGTTACCCCTATTATTAGCTGGAGGATTTGCTGGGAGGGAGTGATCCTGAAGCGAGGGAATATCGGGATGCACGCAGAAAGAAGTTTGATCTGATCCGTGAGTGCAGGGAAGAAGCTTGGACGGCTGAAGAGGTGAAAGCTGGATTCATGCGGACGGTGGATGGATGCTGCTCGTTGGATGCAAAGCTGGATATGAGCTGATCCGAAAGCTGAGGATTTGATCGCAGAGAAGAACTGGGAGCGAAGGTTGGATTCAGCTGGATTCTCACGAACACTGGACATGATCCGGAAGAAGCTGACCTGGAGACTGTTGACGTGGATGCAGGGGACGATGCTCACAGCTAAAGAAGTTGCTCGGGATGCTCATCCGGTTGGCCATAGGATAAAGATGGATCACGAACGGGAGCACAGAGGAAGCGGATGGGAAGAAGTTTGGCTTGATTCGGAAGAAAATCTGGCAGGTAATCTATGGAATCAGCTGGAACGTTGAGAGGATCTTGGCTCTGTTCCGAAATAGGGAAAGAAAATGTGTGAACTCGTCTGTGGATAAGAGTGGGATGGCTGGAACACTGAGATGAAGACTCGGACTCTGTTCCGCTGAAGCAGGGGAATTCGTCCACCAATCCGTGAAGCTCGGGCAGCTAAGATTGTCCTGGATTTGGAGCTTGTCCCATGGATGAACTCTGTTCTGCTGGGAGAAAAGATTGAAAGCTGGGAGGAATCCGAAAGGCTGGATTGTCTTGGATGCAGGATTTTGAGTGGCTAATTGCAAACGGGATGAAGGCTGGACAGCTGTGGATGACGTGGGATGAAAATGGAGTTGATCCGGAACGAGAGGATCTGGGAGTTATCCATGGAAGGAGGGAACGGCTGAAAGTGGAGCTAATCCAAGCTTATCCGGGCGCAGGAGACTTGGGAATCTGGTTGGATTGGTTTAGAAGGTTGAGGCATTGAGAAAATCCGGGAGGTGGGTTGAACGGCTGGGGGTGTGAAGCAGAGGAGTTTATTCGTGGACGTGGGATTCAACGTGGAGCAGGGGGAGAAAATACATGAATTCGGGACAGCCATGTTGAACTGAATGTTAAGAAAAAAATAGGAAAGTTGGGATGAATGACCGAATCTGAGAGGATCTGATTTACGGGGTGCATACGACTTGGGTTCAGGGATCATCCTAAAAGAATTTGACTTAACCTGCATACATTAGACTCGACCAATAATAATAATAATAATAAAAAGAGTCAAACTTGAATTACTTTTAACACTTTATTAAAATGCAATGATGAAGGGAAATATATCTTTTTATAGTTAAATTTACGAAATATGTGCATAATAATAATGATAAGTGCTATGAGAAAGGGGTTAATTTATGCATTATTTAACACTTATCACACCCCTCAACCTACATTTTGCCGGTCCTCGAGCAAACTAAAAATAGAAAAAAAATAAACTCACTTTCGTAGGAATCACGATTGCATTTACCGTATGCAATAAAGCTTTAAATCTCTAGGTGGCCCTAATGGGCGAGTTTTGTCTCGTGGAGGTTTCTGGCTCAGATAACCACAAACTGTTGTCTCTACCTAAAGAATTTATTTTACTGTGTTATAAAATCTAATTTCAAATGCATAAGTGCCAATAATTTCAAAAACATACAAAGTTTTAATTACTAAGTCAGCCCAAATCCTAGGTCAGTATGCAACTTAAGTTGAAATCATTAAGTTTTTGTTAGAGAGTTGTAAGGCTTATTTATACTTGGATGCTCGGTGATATCTGGACCATACACAAGCTAAGACTTTAGATTTTCTAAAATACTGCTAAAGTTAGTAGTTTCCAAGAATTGGTCACATAAGACCTATTCACTAATTCAAAATTATCATATCTTGTAGAATTTTAAGAGTTGTGGATGTTTACTTTAATACCTCATGGTCTTTATCTGTAATATTCCAGTTTACTCGAATTTTTATAATGACGGCTTTCGCACTATCATCTTTTTCAAGGTCAATATTATTTTCTCTTTTTCTCTTTCTTTTTTTTCTTTTTTTTATAATTCTATTTTTTTATTTTTTTATTCATAAATAAATTATGCATTTTTACTCTTGTAATGATTCCTCTGTGTAGCGAGTATTCAGTTAACAACTCCCACACCAGATGGGATAAGGTGTTGGGCATCAAGACTTTCCTACGGACCTATGCTCGAGTTCATCATCGCAAGTCCGTTGACCTTTGACAATAGGTAGCCCTTTTCGATGTACCTGACAAAATTCACTCTTTTTTTTTGAGATAAATATGAGATAGTAGTGAATTAGATGGTATGATTCATCAGGACTCAAGGTTGCTACCAGACTTAACAACATAATGTTGAACCTAACCCTTAGAAATGCAGGCCATGTGTGTTGTGAAATTCCAAAGTAAAAATTATCTTACAACTCGCTAAAAGAACTTTTAATAAAAAGAACTCATTGTCTTACTTCTGACTAGTTATTGGGCTTGTTAGATTTTATATACCTTGTGCATTTATCATTTGGGCACTAATGCATAGAAATTAGATTCCTTTTTAATTTAATTCTTTTTTTATTTTTATTTTTTATTTTTTTTGTTAAATCAAAAATTTGAAAAACTTATTCACAAATCAAAAATTCAAAAAAATTCTTCAAAAATTCCAATCCTATACCCCCCAACCTAGATCAGATATTGTCCTCAATATTTTTTTGTTTTAATATTATTTTATTATTTTATTTTGGATTAAAATATAATGCATATGGAGGATGGAAACATTTTATCGTAGTTACATTAGTACTATGAGGACTCCTGTTAAGAAATTACAAAAAAATGCGACAAGAAAATGTTCAAAAATGACCTATGAGAATTAGGTTGCCTCCCAACAAGTGCTAAGTTTAATGTCTTCAGCCAGACGCAGTGCATCCTTAATTATCCCGATAAATAGGATCCATCAAATCAAGGGATTCGATCAACTGTCCGTCTGCAACACACTCTA
>JAOXJJ010000002.1:8103789-8114170 GCA_025769935.1 Phoenix roebelenii | reverse complement strand
ACGGGATTGGGGAGTGCGTTAGATTTTCCGATGATTTTTCAGTTATTGGCATTTTAGTTAGTTTTGTCTGAACATTTAAATTTTGTTAGCAAATGCTATTTTGGAATTTTGTAAGACTGTTTTTGAATAAATTTAAATAATTATGCCATCTTTGAACATTTGTATTTGCTTTGATATGATCCGATGCCTTGCACGCCTGTAAGGCCGCCGTGCGGGCGTGCGGCGTCTGCCGCACCTCGGGCTTGGGGCGTGACAAGTTATGAGATCAACAATTCATAAATATGTTTACATCAGCAATGAAAACTAAGACACTAACTAAGTCATGATGTTATCTTTACAGGACTCTTCCATAACTAACGAGACTGAGGCTCCAAAGATGAGTGGTGTTGGTGCTAGGGGCAGTGATGCTAGTGCTGGCAGAGGTTCTATAGGTGCTGGGTGGGCTAAGGCTGGTGTTGGAAGGGTTGGTGCTGAGAGGGCTGGTGCTAGTAATAGGAGGACTAGTGCTAGAGTTGGGAGGGCTAGTACTGGTGCTGGGAAGGCTGCTGGTGGTGGGAGGGCTGCTATTGGTGTTGGGAGGGTTGGTGCTGGAGTTAGGATGACTGGTGCTGGGGTTGCAACTTGAAATTATAAGTATTGGAATAGATGTCAATGGTGGTCTCATACCTTTTGAAAATTGTGGATAAGTGTTGGAATAAGTATTGATGGTTCTATACTTTTTTAAATGATATTTTTCAAATTTTTCTTAATGTATTAAATTTATCATGTGGTGGACAGTTTTTAACAGTGTAATTATTTTTATATGAAAAGTTTAGAATAATGTGTTGAGATTATAATCTATTGGAAAACTTCCATAGTGGATCTTGTTAGTCCTTATAGTTTCTGAATTGTTTTCGTTTAGTCCTCATTGTTTCAGAAATTATTCTGATGAGTCTCAGTAGTTTCCAAATAGCCACCATATTGCATCTGCATACCAAACATTTGTTTACATCAATTTTTCAATTTCATAGATTACAAACATTTGCTTTTTTTTTAATTTTTCAATTATTCATACAAACATTTCATAGATTAGGCATACAAAATTATTTCATTTCCATTTTAGCTTAAATTCATTACAAACATCTTCCATCATTACTCATCATCCTCCATCATTACAAGTACCCCACATCTGAGCCCTAAGCCCACAAAAGCAAACCCTTTCCTTACCATTGTTGGAAGTATTCGATTAATAGGAGCCGATAATCCGAACAGGTGAACTTCTATTTATGGAAATTAATCATCTGGAGGATCACACAAATGAAGGAAGAAGGACCGACAAAGAAGAAAGGGGAAATAGGGTTTCCGAGACCATACGACTCGAGGAAGAAATACGGCTTTCCAATTTTGAAAACATCCCGACATACGTCCTGGGAACATGGCTTTCTGACTGTTAAATCTCACCAAAAGCACCGATTATGCCACATAAGCATTGATTAATGCCACACAATGAAGTACCTAGGTGGTTTATGCCATGTAACCACTAATTTATGCCACATCAGCACCGGTTAATGCCAGCAAGGATTTTTGGTGAGAGAAAATATCCGGAGAACCTGGAGGAAGGACACACTAAAACAGTTGAAAAAATGGGAGCTTTGAGCTTTTTGAAGTTTAGAAACGTATTAAAAAACTAACCTAAACTTGGAGAATCAAAAGTATAATTAATTCTAAAAAAAAATAATCAAAAAATAACACCTGAAACTAATTTAGAATAATTTGAGCCTGCATTAATTACATAGCCCCAGTGCCCAATTCTAGATTAATAAGAATTTAAGACATTGGTGTAAACTCAAACTCCCATGGGCTCTCAAAACAACCTGGGACTATTTATTCTATAACATTGGTGACTCTCAGATGAAGGAAACAGATTCATGGGCTAATTTCTTAGGCTTTTATGGTTGATTACTTTGAACAATATATGATGCATATCTATTATCGTTAGCTTTAAGGTACATGTATTGCATACTTGTAGTTGGCATCAAGCTTGATTTATGTCTTTATCTTTATTTGGTGTAATTATTAAAAAATAAAAAAATATATTTGGATAATTTTTTCTATTTTTTCTGAATTTTTTATTTTCTAGCTTTTTATTTTTCTAATAATTTCTGAAAATAATAATATATTTATGATGTCAGCATGTTGATATGTTGATGTCACAATCTGACCATTTGCACTTTTTCAATTCTGCCGCTTTTACACGATGACCTGTCATCTCTAAAATATCTCAAGATAGTCCTTCAAATCATATTTTGTTTTAAAGTGGGCCCCACATCAATTTCCATATTTATGCTGTTGATGTTTAGAGCATGTTCAAAGGAACAAGATGCTCCTACTATTTTTGTGCAAAGTCCTCAACTTCTATTATCTTTTCTTTTTCATTCTCTCCCTTTATCATCTCCTTACTCCCCTAGCCGCCTCTCTACCTTCATCACCCATGATTCACCAGCACCCAACCCTTCTTGACCTCCTTCTCTACTAAGAAGCCCTCTACAAGTGCCCAAGCCCACAATTCTAGAGCTGATCATGGTCGGGCTTGGGCACAAAATATTTCAAAATTTAAATAGGCCTAGCACGAAGACTGAAGCCTCAAGCCAGAAATCCTTTCATGCTAGTTGGGGCTCGAAGCTTGTCACCATGACCACTATACTAGAATGCACTGAAATCTGATGCGCCTCTCCTCCAACTTATCTATGAGTGAGCTATGATCGTGCATGTAGGAAATGCGTCCCAACACAGGGTTGGTTCAAGCCCTAGGCGACTGCGTTGCTGCCCAAAAAAGACCTCGCTACCATGCTGCATCGCAATTTTCACAGCAGTGGCACTGCGGCAGTAGCTACCGGCCTACCGCCTGGCGCCTAGCTGCCTACGGCAATGGACAGTCAATAAGACAAGCAACGGACGACTCCTCCCCCCTTCTCATAGAGCCAATGGCTACCTCGACAAGATGATTGAGGGTGGTCTTCTGCAGCGATGTCGCCCCAATCCACCAATCTCATCGCCATTCGCCCATCGTCTGATAGGGTCGATGATCTTCCCAAACCTGCCAGGCCTCAGCGAGTCCGTAGGCCAAACCCATGTTACCTGGTCGCCATCAACCACGTCGTCCATGGCCACCTCGACAGCCAAAGCCTCGATAGCTGCGTGGCCGGTTTGCAGGAGAAAACGGAGGAGGGAGAACCACGTCGTGAAGACGGAGGAGGAAGAAGGAACATGCATGTCCTCCAAGCGCGGATGTTGGGCGCGGGGTTGACACGTGAAGGTTTGGCTCCCATGAGAATGTGTGATGAGAGGCGGTAGAGGCATTCTGAAGCATGGACGTGGGAAAAAGTGACGATGCATGATGGTTTGGCTTCCACATGGACGTGGGAGGAAAATAACCACAACGTTCTGTAGCGAGGACGTGGGGGAAAGGTAATGATGGGTGAAGGCTCGGGTACCATGTCATGGGGGAGGGAATTAAGAGTGGGAAAGGAGGGAGAGAAGAGAGGTATGAGTATTTTGTTTTATTCTCCTTGGTTGTAACCGGGTTGCTCTCACTCATGAAAAGAAGTAGAGCTTTACTTGTACGGAATTTCCTCTCACCCGAAGAGAGGAGTAAATTGACTATCACTTTCCTTCTCCCTCAACTAGCTCCTTCTTCTGACCGGGACCTATCAACTAGTATCGGAGACGAGAGTATGTCAAATAAGGAAAGAATCGAGCACCTCGAAGATGAGATGAGCTCGATGCAAGAGGAGCTGCACGGCTTGAAGACGCATGGAGGGGAGTTTCACGGAAGTCTTGAAGGCGATCCACGAATGGATTTTCCACGGTTCACTGGGGATGACCCCATTGTCTGGCTCGATCAAGCTGAGCAATACTTCGATAGCTAGGGTGTCCCAGCCAATAGGAGAGTGATCACGGCTTCGTTCTACCTGGACAAGGAAGCCAATCACTACTAATGGCGGTGGCTGCATTACACGTACCAAGACGAAGGGGCCGCAGTCACTTGGGGGGTGTTCGAGCGTGAGCTATTAGCTCGGTTTGGATCTAACAAGTATGTAAACTTCAATGAGAAGCTCTCACGCATTCAACAATACGGTACAGTGAGAGAGTACCAGTAGGAGTTCGAGAAGCTGGCTAACCATTTCAGAGGGTGGCCGCCGGACACACTCATTGGCACCTTCATCGGTGGGCTCAAGGAAGAGATCGCAAAGGAGGTACGCATGAGACGACCTAGTCAAGAAGAAAGACGGAACCTAGAGGTTCTATACAGACTACTGAGCACTCAACGTGGCCACCGTCAAAGACAGGTTCCCCATCCCAACCATTGATGACATGCTCGATGAACTTCATGGAGCACGGTACTTCTCTAAACTCGATCTCAGATCAGGTTATCACCAGATCCGTGTTGACCCTGAGGATGTCCCGAAAACAGCCTTTCGCACCCATAATGAGCATTTTGAGTACCTGGTAATGCCCTTCGGGCTATGCAATGCTCCATCCATATTTCAAGCAGCAATAAACTCAATTTTCTGGAGGTTCCTGCGTAAGTTTGTCTTGGTCTTCTTCGACGATATTTTGGTCTACAGTGCAAATTGGAACTTGCATTTAGACCATCTGAATGAAACTCTCAAGATCCTCACTGAACACCAGTTTTACCTCAAGCCTTCGAAATGCTCTTGTAGGCAACAGCAAGTCAAGTATCTCGGCCACATTGTCTCGGCCAAGGGAGTACATGTGGATGCTACAAAAATTCGGGCTATGTTGGATTGGCCGCAACCCACTTTAGTGACAGACCTGCGAGGATTTCTTAGGCTGACGGGATATTACCGAAAGTTCGTCAAAGACTACGAGATCATTGCCACATCATTGACAGTTTTGTTGAGGAAAGGGCAGTTTCAGTGGAACTCTCATGCTGAACAGGCCTTCCATCGTCTAAAGCAAGCCATGGCGTCCACTCCGGTGCTCACGATGCCAAATTTTTTGAGGATGTTTGTCATTGAAGCAGATGCCTCCGACAAGGGCATCGAGGTGGTGTTAACACAGGATGGGAGACCCATTGCCTACATGAGCAAGGCACTGGGCCTAGCAAGGAAAGGATGGTCCACTTATGCCAAGGAGATGCTTGCGATCATGGAAACAATGCATATGTGGCAGCCTTACATGTTAGGAAGAAAGTTTCAGATACGCACCAAACAAAGGAGCTTGCGACATTTCCTGGACCAACGCGTGAGTATGCCAGAGCAGCAAAAATGGGTAGCCAAACTCTTGGGGTACGAGTATCAGATCGTATATAAGCCTGGAAAGGAGAACACAACTGCAGACGCTTTATCTCGCCAACCTGAAGCAACCCTGCTTAATGCCATCAGTCGCCCACTCTTTGACATATGGGAGGAGATACGGGTTGCCAACCGAGAGGACACTTACTTACGAAGCAAACTCAGGCAGCTTGAGGCTGCGCTAGATCACATGAAAGATTACCGACTCTAGGGAGGCATTTTATATTATAAGGATAAGGTTCTGATTCCACCAGGATCGTCCTTGTGCTCCAAATTAATGGAGGAATTCCATAACACTAAGATCGGCAGTCATTCAGGGGTATTGAGAACCTATAAACGAATCTCTCAAGCCTTTCACTAGGAATCAATGAAGAAGGATATTCAAAGGTTTATAGCGGAGTGTGCAATCTGCCAGCAGCATAAGTATGAAGCACAGGCCCTGGCTGGGTTACTGCAATCTCTACCAACACCGACGCAAGTTTGGGAAGACATCTCCTTGGACTTCATTGAAGGGCTGCCATGGTCTAGGGGCAAGGATGTGATCCTAGTCGTCATTGATCGACTAACTAAATACGCTCATTTCTTGTCTCTCTCCCATCCATATACTGCTAAGGGGGTGGCCGAGCTTTTTCTCAATCAAATTGGTCGTTTACATGGGATGCCGTAGTCCATCGTGAGTGATCGAGATTCTGCATTTGTGAGCGCCTTCTGGCAAGAGTTCTTCAAACTCTAGGGGACTTCTTTTAACATAAGCTCAGCTTATCATCCACAGTCGGACGACCAAACTGAAGTAGTTAATCGATGTGTGGAGCAGTACCTCAGATGTTTATGCAGTCAGTTTCCTAAGTCATGGGAGGCCAACCTAGCTTGAGCGGAGTATTGGTACAACACCACCTTCCATTCAACTGCTGGGTTGACTCCGTTTCAAGCCTTATACGGAAGAGCTCCGCCTTCAATTACCAGGTATATGGAAGGAGCTTTAGCCGTCGATGAGATCGACAACAACCTGCTCGACCGTGATCAATTACTAAAGGAACTGAAGGAAAACTTGGAAAAGGCACGAAACCACATGAAACAATAGGATGATAAGAGGCGGCGGGAAGTGATCTTTGCAGGAGACTGGGTGTACTTAAAACTCCCTCCCTATCGGCAACAGATCGTCTTCCGACGAGCTCATTAAAAGCTAGCTTAGAAGTACTTCGACCCCTACTAAATAACTGAGCATATTGGGTCAGCAACATATCGATTGGCACTACCACAGATTGCTAAGGTCCATCTGGTGTTCCATGTCTCGCTCCTAAAAAGGAAAATAGGAGAAGGCCAAACCCACTGTCCTAATCCACCACCAATAAAAGAAGACGGGAACCTGATGCTTGAGCTTGAACTGGTTAAGGACTCTTGATGGGTTCGCAAGGGCGGCAAGCTTACAGAAGAAATCCTCAAACAGTGGCGCTCCTTGCCTACAGAAGACGCTACCTAGGAAGAGTATGAACTGATGCAGAAGCAGTATCCCTGAGTGAACCTTGAGGACAAGGTTTTGCTTGAAGGGGGAGGGGATGATAGGGTCGATGAGCTTCCCAAACCTGCCAGGCCTCAGCGAGTCCGTAGGCCGAACCCATGTTACCTGGTCGCCATCAACCATGTTGTCGATGGCCACCTCGACAGCCAAGGCCTCGATAGCTGCGCGACTGGTTCGCAGGAGAAAACGGAGGAGGGAGAACCACGTCGCGAAGATGGAGGAGGAAGAAGGAACATGCATGCCCTCCGAAGCACGGATGTTGGGCGCGGGGTTGACGCGAGAAGGTTCGGCTCCTATGAGAACGTGGGACGAGAGGCGGTAGAGGCATTCTGAAGCATGGACGTGGGAAAAAGTGACGATGCATGATGGCTTGGCTTTCACGTGGACGTGGGAGGAAAGTAACCGCAGCATTCCGCAGCAAGGATGTGGGGGAAAGGTAATGATGGGTGAAAGCTCGGGTACCATGTCATGGGGGAGGAAATTAAGAGTGGGAAAGGAGGGAGAGAAGAGAGGTCTGAGTATTTTGTTTTATTCTCCTTGGTTGTAACCGGGTTGCTCTCACCCAGGAAAAGAAGTAGAGCTTTACTTGTACGGGATTTCCTCTCACTCAAAGAGAGAAGTAAATAGACTATCTCTTTCTTTCTCCCTCGACTAGCTCCTTCTTCATGGTCATTGTCCCTTTCTTTAAAATCCTCATGGACCTCCACTCCTCCTCAATCCTCATCGTCCTCCTCAGCTCCTCTTCTGCAGCTCTGCTTCATCGACCACCCTCTTTCGTCTTCATCTTCGTCGTGACCAACAAGGGCCAAAGGGCACCGCTGTGCCGACGAGCCGGCGAGGTCGTCCCCTCCATCTCCTGCCGTCCCGCAACCTCCTCGCCTCCCTCCCGCCCCCTGAGGTCTGACTCCCTGACGCTCGTCTTCTTCACATCAGCCTGCTGCACTTGTAAGTCTCTCTCTCTAGATGGACAAGAAAGATGTTTGAGGAAATCCCTATGAAAATTTGTGATGCCTAATTCTATAGTTTTTTTGTCCTGGCATCAGATGTCTATTGGTTGAGCCATTGAGGTCAATCCGGTCCATTTACAGCAGTAGTTTAGTCATGCACCGTGAAGTTAATAATCGCGCTTACATTCTGCATTCATTTGAGTGGCATTACCTTTTGGAAGTTCCTGTCGATCTTGAAATCATACTGCTTCCCCGGTTCCCCCTCCCTCATAGGAACTCACTGAAACATTTGTCCAGCCTTGCTTGAAATTGGTGCTTCCTTGCTTCTAATGTACTTATTGATTTGATCTACACGCAGCCTTCTCTATCTTTTCTGAGTGAATGTCGGATAGGATGATTCTTTCAGTTTATTTTTTTATATCTTGCATTGTGCCATTGTCTTTGCATTGGTGCTCTTAGCATTAGAAGCAGAGCTCAATTCTCAAGTTCCTTTGTCTGGCCTTCTCAACAAGCAGAAGTTGAACACCCTTTTTCTGTCTTCTTTTATTGGAGTTTAGAGATTTATTGTCTCTCATGGAGCAAAAATTACTTTCATCCAATAAACATAAGACTGTTTGAATTCACCCAATATTTTCCCGTATATCTTTCCTTTGGAGATAGCATCTCAATTGCCCCCCCTTAAAGTCTATTGTAGTTTTTTTTTACTATTCAAACACTTCTGTTTAAATATGAAAATCACTTATTTCACCTCATTGGTTTGATGGTTTCAGATCCACTTTCAACTATTGTAGTGATTCTGATGGCATCATGCTTAAAGAATTAAACTTTATAATTTTTGAAAATAGAATGTTTGAACAACCCCATTAGTTTGATTTAACTGAAAATTCGAAAACATCACAGGTTTTGGATTGGTTCTATCTGAAATTTTGACATTTTGCCCTTAGTTTCTGTGTCATGGGGAGAAGTCACAAAGTATTATAGCAAATTTCTCCAACCATGGTTGACTAATTTGAACATTAATTTTTTTTGGTATCCCTATCTTCCTATATAGAATTATAGATTAATTAGTTTCATCTTACCGTTTTTGAATAGTTTGCATCCTGAGCGTTCTCGAATCTCGACTATTTTTAAAGTATTTTACACTTATTAATTTTTTTTTATCATTTTTTTTATAAAAAGGCCTCTTTCAGTGAGTTTGCCTTAGCCTCCCAAATGTATTGGGCCGGCCCTGCCAACACATAACTGTTTAGCTCAATCTCTACACCATTCACAATAGATACCATACTACCTATCCCAAACCTCATATTATGGTAAAACTCACGTACAAGGTCAGGATATGTAGGTACTCTAAGACTACACATGTATTTCCATCCTTGCCTCTTGATTCTCTCCTCAATAATTAATCTCTTACTCTTCAGAAAAGACAAAATCAATATTTCTACCCAAAGTAATATTGTGGGTGGCAAGAGGTACTTTGTTGGCCATTCTTTGTGAGAGAGGTAGCTCGGATTGATGGAAAGAACGAAGTCTAAGTTGAGGAGGGGATGAACGCAAAGGAAAGCAAAAAAACCAAGACAAACTAGTTAAAGACTATATATCTGAGGAATAGAGGGAAGAACAGTGGGACTTTGTCATTTGGAGAGGAGGGAAACGAATTTGGAGGAAGAGATTTGAGAAAATGAAGGGCCAACTCTCCTTAACTGGGGTCAGCTCCTAGTGTTATAGAAAGTTTGGGGTTGACCTCCCCATGCCGAAGGTCGACTCCAACAACATTCCAGAGTCAACAAAAAAGATTTTTAAACTCTAGAAACCTCAAAATTGAAGATTTGAACAAGAGAGTAGGGGTCCAAGAACTCAAATTTTATCAAAATAAGCAAAAAATTAGGGACTAAAGTTTAGGCAGTTGGATCACAAATTCCTCATTCTCTTCTAAACTCATTAAATCTACCTTCACTAAGAGCTTGGTAAAGATGTCAGCTATTTTTTATCAATACATACAAAGTCAAACACCATATCATTGTTTTGAACATGTTCCTTATGAAATGATGTCTTATCTCAATGTGTTTAATTCTTAAATGTTGAACATAATTTTTAGTTAAATTTATTGCACTTGTGTTATCACATCTTATGAAAATTTTATTAAGTTGAATGCCACAATCCTCAAGTTGTTACTTAATCTACAAGATTTGAGCACAACAACTTTTGGCTATAATGTATTCGGCTTCGACCGTTGATAATGCTATCAAATTTTATTTCTTACTAAACTAAGGCTCTATTTGGGGAAGCTGTTGGCAGTATAGCTGTTGGAAGTAGAGCTGTCTGAAGTAAAGTTTTTATAAAAAGTTGTTTGCTATTTGATAACTATATTTCTAAAGTGCTGTGGCATTTTAATATATGTTTGGTACACAAACTGAGAAAGTACGATAAAAGTACCATAGAGAATATTGCAAAGTATTATACAACATAGCATAATAAAACATAACATATATTAATACATAATATACGATATAGTATAATATTACTGTAATGTAAAATAATATTATCATAATATGGTAATATGACATTGTATAGCATAGCATAATAGTAATATAATTATTAGAGTAAATTAATTTTTCATA
>JAOXJJ010000002.1:8064010-8103689 GCA_025769935.1 Phoenix roebelenii | reverse complement strand
GGCGAGCTCGAGTATCTTCTCGATCTAAGTAGAGCGACTCCGCTGGTCGGGGACCCGAGCAGCGGAGGCTGAGAGCTTGACCTAAGTCTAACTACGTATCGAATATGGATAAGACCGCAGAGCCCAAGTCTAAGAACTTGGGCAAGCTCAAAAGCCTTAGGGAAAAACGTTAGTTGAAAAGTTAGCTAAGCTGAAGAGTTAACTAAATTGAAAGAAAACAAAGTTGAAAGGGAAAAATTTCATTTAAAAGGAAAGCCCGAAGGCTAAGTACAAAATTGAGGTTTGGCCATACAACAAACATAGAGGCCGACCTCCATTACAAAAAGAGAAGAAAAAATATACAAGGGAAAAGCCTTAAGAGGCGGGCGCGGCGGCGTCTTCAGCCGAGATCTCTCCAGACTCGACCTCGACGATCTCAACAACTTCAATAACTGTCGGACCTTCGGGAACGATCTCCCAAGCAGCTTCTTCAGGAGCGGCCTCCCGAGCAGCTTCCCTGGCTGCCCCGGCCGAGTCCGCCTCGGAGTCTTTGACCCCTGCTCCCGGCTGGAGCAGGTTAAGGTCAAATTTGGGGCAGAACCGGCGTAGTTGATTGCGAAAATCATTGAAGCCCTGGATAAGCCCGTTCACGGCATCTTCCTCGAGCAGATCCCGAAACTCTTCCAATTCTCGGAAGAGTTGGACGGCGTTTTGGGCCCGCTCCTAGGCCTCCCTCTCCCGAGCTTCAAGTTGCTCGGTCTTCTGCCCCATCCTCTTTATTTCCTGCTCGCGGATGGCGAGTAGGGACTGCGCCTCGGCCAGGCGAGCCTCAGCTGACCGCACCTCTGACCTTGCCAGAGCATGAGCGGCCTTCTCCTCCTCGAGCACCATGGATAGGAGCTTGACTTCGTCCTCGCCAGCCCCCACCCTTATCAGGAGCTCCTTCTTATGCAGCTCGACCTCGACGAGCTTCTTCTCGGCCTCCTCCCAAGCTCGAGAACACCGACGAGCTCGCTCCTTGTAATCTGCGCTGAGGCAGATCAGCGTCTCGATTTCGTGGAGGTGCTACAAGCAAGGCAATAAAAAATTAGGTCAAGAATAAAATTAAGGCACGAGAGCTAAAAGAGCAAAAGCAAATGAAAATACTCACCCGAACGGCCGAGCGGCGGGTAGAGTCTAAAAAGCTGTTCAGGCTCATGGCCTGAATTTTTGCCTTGTCGGCCGGAAGCAGGGCGGCGCGGAAGATCTGCCGCACCGTATCAGCATTCTCGAGGGCCGAGTCGCCCTCGTATACCTCCCATTCTGGGAGGTAGGGACGCCTTTCTTGTTGGCCCTCGTTTTCTGGTCGGCCGGGGAGGCTGGACCTTGTCTCCCACGGCGAAGATGTTCTCCCTACCCCTCTGCTGTTGCCCGGCTCGGATACCGAGCGCTCCGACCGGGCTGGTTGGCGTTCTGGTCGGACTGGTGGCCGATCGGGGATTTGAAAAATTGGCGCCGGACACGGTAGTGCCATTGTGGCTCCTGCTGAGCCTGAGCCTTTGGGCTCCGAGCTTAAGCCCTCCCTCCGAGCAGCTCCGGAGGGCCCAGCTCGAGAGGCATCCTTCTCGGCAGCTCCACCGGCCGAGATCTTGGCCTTCTTCTTTGGCTCAGGAAGAGCCCCTCCGGCCTCAGCCGCCCTCTTGTGAAACCGAGCGTATATGGCTTCGCTCTTGGTCACCATTTTCGCGATGTCTGCAAAGACGAGCAGGAAGAGTTAGTAAAACATTGAGAAAAAGAGAGGAAATGATAAAAATCTTTTAGGCCACTACCCTTACCCTGAGGGCGCGCAGAGCTCAGGCCGACATTGACCAGAGCGTCCTCACTTCTGAGGTCGATCAGGAGGATGTCGTCCCCGAGGCCGCGAATGGCGTCAACAATCTCCCGCTCGTGCTTGGAAAGCCTGGGGACTTTGTTGGCGGTCTTGAGCCGATTCCGCCCCCACCTAGGGTCGAACCCCTATGTCCACTCGGAGGCCAAAAAGAAGAACTTTCTCTTCCATTCGTGAATGGACGTTGGAGCGCCCCAGAAGAGTGGCCGGCCCCTCCGAAGGGCGATATAGAGCCACTCTCCATCTTCCGGGCTGGACTTCAACATGAAGAGCCACCGGAAGACATTCACGGAGGACGGGATCCCGTGTGCTATGCACAGGGACAAAAATCCGATGATTGTCCTCCACGCATTCGGGGCGAGTTGTGCCGGGACGAGTCGGTACTCCGTCAGCAACTCATTCACGAACCCGTGAAGAGGAAATCGCAGGCCGGCCCAGTGTGTCTCCAAATATACTTCAATCCGACCTTCGGGGGGTGCGATACTCGATCCCCCAACCCGGCGGGTTCCAAACGAAATCCTCGCTGAGGAAAGAACCATTCATCGGCCATCTCTACCTCCTCCTCACTCATCGTGGATCCGATTTCATCCGGACCAAGACCCATTGGAAAAGAAAGAGAAGAAGAAGAAGGAAAAACACTGAGCGGACAGGGGAGGACACCTTCGGGAGTTCGCCGAAGATGATGGAAGATTAGAGGGTCGGTTGCTTCGGACTGAGAAGGTAGAAAAAGACTAGGAAAGAAGTCAGGAACAGCCAAGGGGGGGTTTATATAAATCCCACTCACGGCCCAGATCTGCGGGGTGGAGTGCTGCTCCTCGCCCAAATCGCGACAGGTGTCGACTCTGAGAATTAAGGCGCGGCATTCAATTCGGACCGATGCTTCGAATATGAAAATGCCTCGTCAGATCGTGTGGCCCCATCATGAGCCCACGACACGAGGATTCTTCGAAAAGTGGAAAGGTACTCATGATGAAATGTTTTGGGAAAGGAGAGACGCTGCCCATCTACCCCCATTAAAAACGTCTCGAAGCGCGTGATAATTCAAAATTTTCCCTAATCTACATTAATACTTTCCGCGCTCGAGCCTGCGAGCGGCTGGAGCTCGGAAGTCGGGGGTAGTGTTGGGGGAAAGATGTTAAGTTGCCATGCTCGTGTAGACGGCCGAGCAGCCCCTCCGAGCAGGAGACGGTCGAGCAGCCCCTCCGAGCGGAAGGCGGCCGAGCAGCCCCTCCGAGCGGAAGGCGGCCGAACAATTTTCCTCCGGGCAGGAGGCGGCCGAACGGACTCTCCAGACCCTCTGACCTAAAGATGTCCGAGCAGACTTCGACCTGGAGGCTCGGAGGCGCCCAAGCGGTCCCTCCGACCTGGAAGCATCCGAGCAGCCCCACCGATCCAAAAACGTCCGACCTACACGCTGTTGTCGTATCTCCCCGCTACGCGACCAATAAACTATGCCTTGCCTCCATCAACAGTCGATGTGCGTGGCTCCTATGGACGTCTAGCTTATGCAACAATCAAAGCGTATGGCTTCTCCAAGCACTAGTTTACTCAACAATCAATGCATATGGCCTCTGCAGGCACTCAGCTCACTCAACAATTAAAGCGTATGGCTCCTGTTGTCTACGGATATCCAGCTCCTTACGGCAAACCTGTTTGGCTATGAATGGCGACATGGCTCCGCAATAACTTGAGAGCTTCGGCCTGATCTCCTACGAAAACAGCATTGATTCACACGTTCGAGCATTAATTTTCGTTGCATGCCCAATCATACGGCAGTACGTTTGCCTTGTCGCATCACAGGTAGACCCGTTCCCCCCTATAAAGGGTAAACCCCCTGTAGGGGGACGAGGGACTCGGGACCCTGGACTCTCTCTCTATCACTTGAACTCCAGTTGTTCATATTTTTTGGAGGCTTCCTCTCTGACTTAAGCATCGGAGGACCGGCGCCGGAAAACTCGGCCACCGGCTTCTTGCAGGTCTCCCGGAAGACGTCGCGCACCGCCGGATTGCCGCCGCTCGCCGACTCTCGCTGGAGCTCCTCCTTCCTGGCCCAGTGGTCGCCCCCGGGTCCAAATTCCAGCAACACTACTTACTTAGCACATCAATCATCCACCTCTAGTCTAAGTACACGTCTCTACATTTCAAGCCTTTCTTTTCTTAGTTCACTTGGAAGAAGCTCAATATAGTCAAAGAACAGTTTGTCCTTTTAACTGTGATGCCAGTTCTTAAAACTAAGTGCATTACCATTTGCTGTATTATCTCAGCATCGAATGACAGACATCACTAAATTTTTCAGGTCAGTTGCCTCCCGGTCGATTTAGAAAAGGCCGTTCTTGTCATAGCCGCAGCTGCATTGCCAAACTGGATGATACAGCAAAGAGGAGTTACACGTTACAGCCTGCAAATTAACCTCAGACAGACCCTGACTGACAACTAAAACATTGGTGGTGGCGGGGGGAGCCCATCGGATGAGGTGGCTCCCAAGACCGAGGTGGAGGCGGCGGCGGCGGCATTGCTGCGAGCGAGGTGGCAGAGCTGTCTGAGCTTTGTGGGGACATACCAGATGGAGAGGCGGGGGTGTGCATTGAAGACAGCGTCGATGTCCCAGCCATGCCTTGCAGAGATGGCCACCAGGGGCTTGTAGCATGCTTGCCGCCAAGCACCAACATTCTCCCCTCTCTCCTTGTAGGCCCTCCTCAGTGCATTTGATGCCTCTTCATCAAGGCAGTGAAGAGCGTAGCAGTGAACGTAGTGCCTCATCTTTGGCTTGTTGATGTAGCTTGCCCCAACCTTCTTGGCATATCGAAACACTTGATTCGTAACCTGCACCCATGGCAACAAATTAACTATGATCGCCAATGTCTTATGACTTCTGTAATTTGGTAAAGAAAACATAAGCCTTGTCTAAATTGGCGCAGATCTTCCAATTAATTTGGGTACTTCCAATATCAGTGGTTGTTTTCTCTGAATAATGTTGTGCTGGTTTTCCGTTGGTCTTCCTGATAAGAAGTTACGAGTTTTGGACTTTGAGCTCTTATGTTTTGCTTCATGAAATAATGTCTCAGTT
This sequence comes from Phoenix roebelenii, assembly GCA_025769935.1. NCBI lineage: Eukaryota > Viridiplantae > Streptophyta > Magnoliopsida > Arecales > Arecaceae > Phoenix > Phoenix roebelenii. The sequence goes on along the minus strand of JAOXJJ010000002.1, from coordinate 8,098,776 downwards.
ATATTGTATGTAGAGAGTGAAACATGCTTTCAAAAGATGGTTATAATTCAGAAAATGAGATTAGTAGGCGGAGAGCTATGCAACATCAGTGATGCTAAGTATACTTGGTGAAGTCAGAACATAGCAACCATAACATCAAAGAACATCATAAAATGGCCATAATTGTCATAATTGGATAAAATGCTCCTATCGAAATAAATTTTCAAAAAAGAAAATATACATTGGGAAATAGTTTGTTTTTCCCCAAATATTGTGACATTGTAATAATTTTTGGCACGGAACTCATGACCATTATCTTGTATGGTTGAGATGCAATCATTTTAGACCACCATGCAATCAAACAAAGGCCTTTGGATAGGAAGATCCATCATACGATATTTCACCTCTTAATCATCTAGTCATTAAAATAAGGCTTTTGGATTGAAAAATAATGCTGAAAATCCAATAAAATTTCAGAAAGAGATCAAACATTTGAAATTCAGAAACAACATAACGGGTTCAAACTATTGATTTGATGCTACTATATATTCATTCATGTAAAACTAATCAAGAGGACTAGAGAAAAGTAAAGAACGGCATGAGACCATCATTGTCTATTAATGAGTTAGCATCACTAGCACACGTAGCCTATTAATGTTAATAAGTCATAAATAATTCTCAACTAATATTGATACCCCTTGGAACCGACCACAGCCATAGAGGACTTACCGATCAGAACATTTCATGAGGCCTCCAATCCTCCAACCAAGGCCCACCACATGACAAGTCTAGGAGCACGCGAGAAGCCTTTTGGATTTCAAAATCTCTTCACAACCAGCAATACCTCGACCACCATTGTGGATGGTTTCCCAAACCCCATATACAAGATGCACAGAACAACTGCGTGTGATCTCCGCTGAAAACAACCAGTCCAAGCCCAAATTCTCCAGTGACAGGTGCCAGCCATCACCTATACAATTCAATCCTAGGGAGGTCCTTCAGATAAGTACTTTCGAGCTCCGACAAACCATCATGTTGTTGCTCTCTCAATCTCTACTATTTTCTAAGTGTCATTCTGACTTAGATATTGAAGGATTTTCAAAAGAACGACTCTCTAATAAGAGAACTTCTTTATCTTTATTGTTTCATGTCAAATTTAACGTCGAACCAAAATTCTAAGTACAACCTCACCCTTCTAGCACAGTTTCGAGTGCATCCTTGATTTGCGCGGCCTCAACAACTTACTGAAGGGCCTGATGGGGGGCAAAATGGATCGTCCAACCCACAATAAAAGGGCCATCCAATTTTGGCCTAATAGACAACAACGCCAATCAGACGTGTCCTCGGTCCGGCCCAGAATTAGCCCGACCTCGGACTCCGCCGAAAGCTCCTTCAACTCCGGATATTCACCGACTCGCCCGACCAAATTCGTGGCGTCTCCTGTATTCGCCGACTCGTCTAACCAAGTTCGGGGTGTCTCCTATATTCGCCGACTCGCCCGACCAAGTTCGGGGCGCCTCCTGTATTCGCCGACTCGCCCTGACCGAGCTCGGGGCACCCTCTCTAGCAAAACGCCCCGACCCTTGAGCTCGGAACGCTCCACCAAGCACACCTCGAAACCCGGGATGCTAGGCTGGCCTTAGCACCCATCTAGCTGACTTTGCCAAATGCCTGATGCGACCTCTCGACGAGTTCGATCTTGCCAACGACCGCACCTATGTGTATGCCTACACCCTCTTACGTGACCGTATATTGCGACGCCACCACGCCATGCTTCGCTTACTGGCCCACGACAACTAAGGACAGCATAATGCTACTCCGCCCATATCCTATTGCGGCTGTCAACGCTTTACCGTTCCTAAGAACGGATTCCACCGCGCGCCACTCCCACTCATGATGGGAACCGGCCATACCCTGCTACAATTGTCAATGCCTTACCGTTCCTAAGAACGGACTCCACCGCGCGCCACAAGCGAGCTCTGGCTACGCGCCGCTCCCACTCATGATGAGAACGGGACATACCTCCGCTACCTAAGCGCTCCTACAAGGACTATAAAGAATCCTAACAGGTAACGCTTAAGGAACTTTTGGCTGGACCAACTAGACCTCACTCTAACTTGATCGTCGGAGGGCCTTTACTGAAAATACTGGTCAGACTTTGTGCAGGTACATTGCCGACCATGAAAGGTGACTTTCATCCTCTTCCATAATAGAGCCTTTCGGCTACCTCTCTTCTTCAGCGTCACCGTCGTATGGACTTTCGACAGCAACAAATATGGTGGTTAGGAAATGTATAAACAAGAAAAAAAGAAATAAATATTTTTTTGGGAACAAGGCTCAGAATTTTCTGATCTTGCCACCGTGCCCTTTTTTGTAGGTCAGTCGGATGGGCCGGGACCGGACACAGTTAATACCCGTTACGACCCCACAGTTGACATGTCACGTCCCTTAATTGTTTGAACCCCTAAATTTCCCCTCCACCGCCATCACTCGAAGTATCACGGCAGTTTTACCCAAAAGAAAATAAATATATCACAACAGGTCACCAGACCTGTTTGCTGACGTGGCAGTCAAGGATTGTAGATGCACTGATGAGTCAAAATTTTTCCCAACTTGCAAACCAACCACACTGTGACACATCATCCAGTGTCATCAGACATAAAAGATGCAAAGGACCGTAGCAGAACAGTGCCCAAGATACTGACGTTAATTACGCCGAAATCCGCACTCCTTCCCCCGAGAACCAGGTCGCTGTTCTCAAGGCCATAAATGAGGACCGTTATAACGATTACAGTGATCTCCGTTATCTTCTCCTGCCTACCGTGGTGAAGTTACGGTGCATACAGGATTGGACCCCCAGCATCCTACAGTGCCTTTGGCTAGAAAGAATTGAACTCTAAAAATAGAATGAGCCAATATTTTACCTTTATTTCGATTTTAAAAATAGAATGAGTCAATCTTCACTCTTTTTGGATATTTAAATTTTATTTTAATTTTAATTACAAATTAAATTCATTAGAAAATATAATTATTTTGATTTCAATTTGAGTTTTGAAAAAACAATCATATTCAGCGTGGTACTTCGGAAAGATTTTTGTTAGATTATTGGTCTTGGTTCTATTGGCTCCACTCATATTAGGATAAGTGAGCGTATTTTAAAAAAAAAAAAAGAAAAACAACAACATATCATCACTATAAAAGTTTGGCACGTTGCATTTGAAGCAATCTAATGCCCGAAAGGCTCTCTCTGTCTCTAAATCGAGGGTTTGGGTTTGGGCCACGGTGGAAGAAGAAATAGTAGTGGTACGTACCTTGGTGGGACACTTGTCGCCACGCTCCTTGGCGAGGGACTGGACCTGGAGGAGGAAGTGGCGGCACTGCTCGTAGAGGTGGAAGAGGTAGTCCAGGCCGTTCTTCTTCGCCCGCGCCACCTCGCCGGGCTCCGTCACGATGAAGGGGTGCTCCCTCTGCCGCTCCACCACGCTCTTCTCCGACCCCTCCTCCGACCCCCCAGTTCCCCACCCATCTTCCTCCTCCTCCTCCTCCTCCTCCTCCTCCTCCTCCGCCTCCGGTGATGATCTCTTCTTCTTGTTGTTCTTCTTCCTGCTCTTCTTCTTGGCTTTGGATTTCTTGGTGCTCCGCCGCTGCTTGGCCCTGCCGTCGTCGTTGTTCGCCTCCCCGCCGCTCGCCGCCGCCTCCCTCTCCTGCTGCACCGGCTCCTCCGACAGTCCTGTCCCATTTCATCCATCATCATAGTAGCTAAAATAAGGGAGAATTAATGTATACTGGTTACGTTAATTGCTGCTGCAGAACCAAGGCCAAGAATGCTATACATAAAAGGAGGAAAAGATTAATTTGCCTCTGAAAGAATGTTTCCATTGGACTCTCAAATTATAAAACTCCATGTATTATTCAAGTTTCTTTCAAAATTATAAGGAACGAATTCGTCACCAATTTACCGTTTCTTTTATTTTTTTTAGATTTTTCTTCCATTGATCTCGGAATAATAATAAAAGCAATTCATTCTTAAAGCTTAAAATAATAACAGCAACAATAATAATAATAATACTGTCGGAAAATGATGAAATCTTGATTGCAGTATCAAAACTAACAAACCCAACCTATGACAGGAGATGTAGACATGTTCTCCAGTCAGCGGACATCCATGGACCACTTGGGCTTCTGTGTTCAGTTGAATTAAAAAGGGAGTTTATTTTTAAAAAAGAAAAAAGAAAAAAGAGAAAACAACGGCACAATTTCGCAAGAATAACAGGAAGATTTCGTAGAATGAATGCATTAGAATGCTCTCTTCAATTGAACAAAAAGAGGAGGAGAACCAGAAGTCGAATGCCCCACCTTCGGCGCAACCTAGCAAATAGAAGACTGAATTTCTAGCATGCGCTTGATGGGGATGGGGGCCTCACCTTCTTGGGAGAGGGCGTCGAGGGCGTGGTTGAGGCCGCCGAGGTTGTGGTGGAGGTGGCCGGGGGAGTTGAGAAGAAGCATCCTCCGGCGAGCATCTTCATCAACGCCGGCGGCGGGTTGATGATGGTGCTCGTGACGAAGGAAGAGCATGGCCTGGTGGTGGTCGAGGAGGCGGCGACGCTCGGTGCGGAGGGCGGCCTTGATTCCGTACCGCTCGCCGAGGAGGAGGTCCCACCGGAAGAGGTGGGCGAGGGCGGAGAGCACCTCCTCCACCTCCCCTTCCGTCATCCCAACCAGCGTGCTCGCCGTGAACCCCAGCTCCCCCAGCCGCGCTACCGTCGCGTACCGCACCCCGTACCCGGAGAACACCTCCCCCAGCTCCCGCGGCTGACCCTCTTCCCCTCCGCGCCTTTCCTGCCTTGGCTGCGGTTCCTCCCCTTCCTCCGCCGCGGCCGCCGCCGCCGGTGTGGGTTCCATCGAACGGCACGGCGCAGGCGCCGGCGGATCCCACTTGAAGATGTTCGCCGAGAAGGCTTCCCCAGGATCCATTGATCGATCTCGCTGGATTTCTCTTTCTTCCGGGCTTGTCGACTCGAGATGCCACTTCCCCTTGGCTGCTGTTCGCTCGCTTTTAAGCGGGAGGAGGCCGGGTTCCTTCGTAAAGTGAAATTACTAAACTATCCCTTGCTGGGTCCTTACTTTGTGATGAAGTGATCCCTTGTTGGCTTGCCTTGGCAAGCTGAAATTACCACACCCTCCCTTGTTATCCTTATTTCTGTGTTTTTTTATTTATTTATTTTTGCATGAATATATTTCTAAATATCAAATTTTGCATGAATACTCTCCTAAAATTAATATTTACATGTATACCCTTACAAAACCTTGTTTTGCTAGTCTACTATTTTTTTATCCTTATTTTTGTATGTATATACCCACGCTATCTAACGCTGTTAAAAAATTAACATTTTAAAATAAAATAACTAAAATATCCTTAATAGGTAGATGTGCAAAAAAAAATTATAAAATGATTGTGATGGGGGACCAATAAGTAATTTCAAAATTTTATTTTATTTTTAATTAAATATAAATGTGGTTTTTATTAATGGTGTTAGAAGAGCCGTTATATTAGGAGCATTTGTGCAAAAATAGTATTTTATGAGGGTACAAAAATAAATATAAATTTTAAAAGGGTATTTATGTAAATTTAAATTTTTAAAAGTGTATTCGTGCAAAAAAAACTTTTTTTTTTGCTACATCCCTAACTTTGTGTTTAGATGATCCCTATAAACATAGCTATTAATTTGTATAAATTTGACTCATTGCATGATGTCCAATATTGTGTCTAAAGGCCACGCTCTCGCTACTACCTTGTTTAGTTCACATTCTCTCTATACACACATGCATTTATATGTATAGTTAAACAACAAATTTTATTGAATTTAGTTGCTTGCAATTTTATTACTTTAAGATCTTGCAATAGAGTTTTGCATCTATATGCTCCACTAGCTACTTATTTTTCTAATCCTATATGGCGGTTGACGATAGGTGCAATGCATGCACATTCTAATTAAGCAAAGAGAGGAGCTGAAGCATTTTCTTTTCAGCATAAGTGCACTATCATCTTCATCAAGATTTATTGAATGGGGAGATTGCACAAATCCTAGAAACAAAAGTGTGCTCTAAAATAAGTGTACTAGATTACAATTACTATTGATCAAATGTAAATTTATGCATTTATTTTATTGAAATCGACTATTAGTTAACAAGCCAATCATTTAAGCAAACTTTTGCTATCTTGGAATTTTTGTCTTTAGGGAAGCCGACTACCAAGGCATGCAAGTAGGTTTCTGCCTTAACCATGAGCATCAGTGCATCAATTTGGTTATGTTTGGGGTGTTTGTGATCATAATTATCTAAAATATCAGGATATCAAGTTAATCCAAGCACTCATTCAACAAGTTTTATGAACCCAATAATCAAAAAAAGAAACATATCTTTTTAATTGAAAATATTAATTCTCCTACTTGATTTTGATAAATAAGTTTTTCTAGCATTGTGGCCTTTGACTGCCAGTCGCCTATGCTTGACTCATGACCAGATGACCAAGCTGAATTGATTGCTTGTGGCTTTATCTTCTCTTTTGTTCCTCTTTTTCAAGCACTGCTAGGGATTCCTTGTTTACAGATATCATGGCTGGTAAACGACAGGGTTCGCACTTGGGAATTGTAAGAGGTAACGTACGACGAGTGCTTTTGCAGTTGGCATGAAACTAGCATTGTGTTCTTCAAAGTGATGATCCAAAAGAGCTGTGAGTTCGAGGTTTAATATATAATACGTATACTTGGTTTTAGCTTAAGGCTCTTTTGATGTAACAACACTTGCATTCCCTGGAATTCGACCCACAGGCCTATCACTGCTGCTTGATAAGAGGAAAAGTCTAAAGGACACCAGGTCAAGTTACCATAAAGCCCTTCATCGTGCATTTTGTGCTACGTACGGGTCCCTTGGCTTCATGCAACTAAAACTGGACAACAAAACCTAGAGCTAAAACTGGATTGGTGGGCTCTTAGAAAAGTTCTTTAGCCTTTTGGAGATGGATTTACAATTGACAAGTCCTAGCTTTGTTGATGCTAGGCATGTATAGGTGCTAGATAGACTTATCATTTCACAGCATCTAGATTGAATGGGCTCGGAATGAATCCTTTCATAGATGGATCATGATTGGTAGAATGTTTGACTTAAATAGAAGAACTTAATTCCATGATGTACTTGAAAGATTATATATATATTCCATGATGTACTTAAAAGATTTTTTTTATATATCCTTATAATTGTTTGAAATTTTATGCATGTATCCTCATATTTTTTTCTTCCATGTATATATCTTAGTAAATTATTTCTTTTAACATGTATGTCTTTGTAAATATCTGAAATTCCATATTTAGCCTCATAAATTTCTTATTTACATGTATACCCTATATTCAATAGGGATAGCTGTGCGAAAACAAATATTTTATAAAGGTATATAATTAATAATAAATTTGCAAGATATTTATATAATTTCAGATATTTATAAATGTATACGTGTAAAAAATCTTACGATTAAAAAAATCATCAGATCATTGATAGTGCACAGCTTAGTATAGGTTGGCATCTATCTGTTCAATGAGGGGTTTAGACTTAAACATACATAATGAAGAATAATGAACCATATTCCTAAAAAATTGTCCATATTAAGCAGATTGTACTGGTGAATCTTCATGATTTGCATGTGAAGAGTGATGCATCTTTATTACCCTTAAGTCTTAGGATTGAAATGGATATTCTTTAGAAGAAATATTGCTATCTTGTTGATGGATAAATGTTGCTTTCCCCCACAAAGCTAGTTGATGATATGTGAGTTGCCATGCCAACAGAATTAACAATTTAGTTGGCATCCTGATTCTGAAGAACATGTTCTAATGACTAATTTGGGCATGATGATTGTTAGATATGAATTAAAATAATAAAATGGTACCTTAAAATTCTACATGTGTTATAAGTCAGCCCTTTTCACTTTATATATGAAAAGGCAAGAATAGTTATTTTCTTCCAGTTGTCGGATGCATCTATTCCAAGCACATATTTGAGCTACATATGACTGGATTGAGTAGTTTTCACATTGGGTAGGAAAAAGTAATTAAAAGAAAGAAATCTAAATATTTGCCCTATAATAAAGTTCAACTTTTAAATTTAAAGTTATAAATAACCAAGAATCATTTCCAGCTAAGTTTATCCATGAGGTCATATTATTTGTCATGTAAGTGCACCATGTGTTTCTTCGTTGGCTTCATGTCCTGGTCTCAGTCAGCAATCTGACTGAAATGATCAACACTGATTCCATCAGTCACCAGCTTGCAAGCAGGGACATCACTGACATTGTTGAAGTTATTTTGATTTATTTTGGAAACGGAGCAGTGAAGAAAGAGCGATAAGGGGAGAGAGAGAGAGAGAGAGAGAGAGAGAGAGAGAGGGAGAGAGTTGGGGGAGCACTCACAACGAAAAGAGCTGACAAAGGCTGCTGAGACTGTACACGGCGACACCTCGCGTCGATCCCCTCCTTTGTCTCTTCCAACTAAATTTCGAGAAAAGAAGAGATAAAGAGGTACGACTTAAGCCTTCCCTCTCTCTCTCTCTCTCTCTCTCTCTCTCTCTCTTACTCTCGTGTCCTGGGTACGGCGGGCGGGGGAAAGAGCAGGCTTTCGGTGCCTTCACTTCGTATCAGTACGGCGGTAGCCTCGCCCGGCGAGCCTATCACGCGCCGCGGCAGCGCCACCACCCATCACCGTCTACTCCACCCGCCACCACCGCCACCTTCCCAGTCTTGTAATAGCCGTCCGGTACGCATTGCGTGGAACTCCACACGTGTCGACTCGTCACCGTCAGTCCCTTCCTACGCGTAGATATCGTCTCATAATCTCCTGACCGTGTTACCGAGTTCATGGCATGGGCCAACTCTTTTGTTAAAATATTTCTTTTCTGAAAAAGCATATGAGCTTTGAGTTTACGTGCCCACGAACATAAATAACATAAAGAGTGGGGATGTATATTCCAGGTTAAACCAATTTGATAATACTAGCAGTAAAATATCTATGACAAGTTTTTAGTATTTTTAAATAGTATATATATATATATAGTAATATACTTTTGAGTAGTAGTAATACATTTATATAAACCAGGTGCATAAATTATCACTTATATTTCTATGTAATTTTTTATATAATTACCATCATACGGGCATGCATATTGTGCTCACCATCTCTCTTTCTCCTCTGTTTTAATCTTGTTGGGAGCCTAAGTGTATAAAGCTTACCAAATTTTCATTTTTGACGCTTAAAATAACAGAATCTGGGAATGGAAATAGTTGTCACTATTTTGGGACTGTGGTGATATATTGTATGTATAGATACACTGTTACATAAGGATAGAGAAGTTTGGCCTAATTAATTTATGTGTAAATTATAAATCTACAATTCAAAGTTAAAAATGCAACGGAAATGATGATCATGCTTATGTATCCCATGATTGAGGCTAGAATGTTGGAGATGGATCAAGTCTACTATCATGCTTCCTCAAACTAAACAAACGAGCTTGAACATTGAACTAGACTTGCAAATAGCGTAGGCGGCTAGAATGTAAACCTTTAGTAAAGATGACAACTACTTGATTAATGATGGAAATAAATTGGATATCCAATTCTTTATAGGCCACTTTTTTATAGACTAAATAATAGTCAAGCTCATTAAGCTTGATATGAGCATGAAAAATTAGTTTGAACACCATGGGGATGGCAAAAATATTATCAATTTCCAAATAAGAATAGTGGTCCAGAGTGGAGGGCGAAGTTCATAAGAGCAAATCTATAAAATTTTAGTGGTTGTACAGGCCATGCTTCTACATTCAGCCTTAATAGATGGTTAGGCAATAGTAGGTTGCTTCTTAGCAAACCAAGAGATAGGATTAAGACCAAGATAAACATAATATCTACTTGTTAAGCAATGATCAATGGGCAGCCAGCCCAATCAACATTGCTATATGCTTCAAATTTAATTGGACTAGGTCGTAGAAAAGTTCATGAGTGAAGATAACTTTTAGGTAATGCAAGATGCATCGGATATTACCCATTAGTCTTTGGTTAGGGACTGTATGTATACTACCCCAGTTATCAACTCAATAGGGTTCCTTGTGCTTGACTCGGCTTGACTCGCTTCATGTCGACTGAGTCAGTTTTCAAAAACAAAGTTGAAGAGGTTATGATTAGCCCGGCCAATGGCAAAAATTGCACGACTAGGCTGGGGAGAGGCCAAAACCTCTTAAAGTTGGAATGCCCAGCATGATCGATGGGACTACCTGGGGCCAACCACTGCAACATAGCAACAGATAGATGCAAGGAAGAACCAACTAGATCCCTTGCATGTTTGCTCTATTTTTCTTGATCATCCCTTCAGTTTCTTCTCCATCAAAAACATTCCATCTTTGATCATCACCTCTAATCTTCCTCCTCTAGTTTTTCCCAACCTTCGACTAGCATCGACCCTATTTTCATTGATTGAGGCTAGGGGCGGTGAGTTCTCCTATTCCAAACCAAACCAACTCTATCTCAAGCTAGGTAACCGACCAAACACCCTCTCCCTCTATTCCTTCTTCCTAGTTTTTCCTCATCTTTTATTGGGGGACCTATAATTTCCATGCTCCCACAGGATCCCGCCGCAGACAGCGGGGGATCACGAGCAAGCCCTTTCCCATGTTTCATTAATAGGGTACCCCCGGTTCCATGATGGATCTCGAAGTGTTAGGAAATCGAACCCATGATATTTTGCTATGCTAACCGCAAAAGCAGGAGGGCTGGTTCAAAAGATAATAGAAGTGGAGGCTGGAGCTACTTCTAAGGGGGATTAGTTGACTATGTGAACATTGCTTGAGTTTAGGAAGAGAGTTTGTTGAGTTTATTGAGTCTGTTGAGGAGTCTAAGTTGCCGTTGGGCAAGTCTTTGGATAGTAGGATAAGGATTGAATCGTGGTTTTGTCTTTAGCCCAAATTAGAGAATTCTATTGCATATTAGTATTTTAGCTTATGTTAGTTGTTAGGTTCCAACAAATCTGGTATCATATCACATGGGAACCAATAAGGAGCCACTAAATAGGCTGGAGCTTGAATTGCAGGAGGTGCGCTATGGCCTGCAGCAATTGACAACCGAATCTAGGGAAACATGAGCTCAGGTGCGAGGAATGGAGGATAAGCTGAAGGAGGTCCTCGACTCCTTATCTGGCTTTCGTATGTCCTAGGAAAAATCATCTCAACACCATGGTGAGAAGAGCTCTTCGTCTCGAGGAGGGCCCAACAGAGATGAACGCTTCCATCATTCCACCCCCACAAGATTCATTAAGATGGATTTTTCAAAAAATTCTGGTGGTGATCCAATAGAGTGGCTTAGCAGAGCTTCTCAATACTTCGACTTTCAGAAAACTGTGGAGGAGCAGAAGGTCTCTTTAGCATCCTTCCACCTAGAGGAAAAAGCGAACTAGTGGTGGCAATGTCTCCAGAGAATCCAAAAGGATGGAGTGGAAATTACCTGGGGTTTATTCGAGCGTGAAATCATGACTTGTTTTGGTCCCACGGAGTATGAGTGCTTTGATGAAGCACTGTCCAAAGTGAAGCAAACAGGCCAGAGTGAAGCAAACAGGTACCCTCAGGGACTACCAATGTGAGTTTGAAAGGTTGGCTAATAGAGTAACTCGGTGGCCTCAATTGGCTCTTGTTGGAACCTATCTCGAAGGCCTACGCGATGATATTGCACAAATTCACCGGTGCGATTTCGCACAAATTCACCACCTGCAATGGCATCTACAACATCAAAACAAGTCATTGGCTCTCTAGCTAAGCACATATCATAGGAAGAGAAGCAGCGGAGGAGAGAGAGAGAGGTAGGTCTGTGATTCAATTGTAATGGATGATTCATCCCTGGCCATACATGTGAAATGCCACAGCTCTTATTGATTGAAGGAGGAGAGGACGAGGAAGGCGAAACCAGCAACTATGTTTCCAAATCTATTCCAATAATCAAAGAATTGGAATAGGAAGGAGTAGAGAAGCAAGCCGAGATCACCCTCCATGCTTTTTCAAGTTGGAAGGGGCCATGCATAATGAAGTTACAAGCGTTTATAGGGAAAAACCTAGTTACGATGCTGGTAGACAGCGGCTCTCGCCATAATTTTGTGAGTCACCGAGTTGCTCGACACCTTCGCTTACTAGTTACTTCAACTGATAGTTTCAATGAAAGAATTGTTGATGGAGGCCAGCTATCCTGCCAAGAGAAGCATAAAGCCGTACCATTGGAGATCTAAGATTTTTTTTTTGCTGTCACTTTATTTTCTCTTCCACTACAAGGATTGGATATTGTATTGAGCATGCAATGGCTAGTATAATTGGGTCATGTACTATGTGATTGGCGCAACATGACAATGAGATTTAATTGGCAAAGGGAGTCTCGAGTGCTTCATGGTCAAAAGGATCCCTCTTCAACGGCAATTATTATACAGTCTATTGAGAAAGAAATTGATGGTGGGGGCGCCTTATTCACATTATTGGTCAAGGAAGTTGAATACATAAAGGTGAGTGCCCCATAAATGCCAACCGATATAGATAAAATATTGAAAGAGTTTGCAGCGATTTTTGAGGAACCACATTCCTTGCCTCCCTCTAGAGAAGTTGACCATCGAATTTTATTGAGAGAAGGGGTCTTGACCATCAATGTGCACCCTTACAGATACGCGCACTTCTAAAAAAATGAGATCGAATGATAAGTAACAGAGATAATCGAGAAAGGGATCATCCGTCCTAGCCGCAACCCTTTTTCCTCACCAGTCTTACTGGTTAAGAAAAAGGATGGGTCTTGGCATTTTTGTACTGATTATAGGGCATTAAATAAAGCAATGATCAAAGATCACTTTTCTGTTCCAACAATAGATGACATGCTCAATGAATTGCACAGCGCCAAGTATTTCATAAACTTGACCTTAGAGCCGAATACCACCAAATCCAAGTCCATCATGAAGATGTGCACAAGACGGCGTTCCGAACACATAGTGGGTATTTTGATTACCTCGTTATGCCTTTTGGGCTTTGTAACGCGCCTTCAACATTTCAAGCCACCATGAATTCCATCTTCAAGCCACTCTTCCGTAAGTTCGTCCTTGTATTTTTTGATAATATTTTAGTGTATAGTCGTTCTTCGGAGATGCATTTGGAACACATTAGAGTGGTTTTTAAAATTTTGCAATATCAACAATTTTCTCTTAAACGCTCTAAATGTGTGTTCGAACAAGAGAAGGTGGATTATTTGGGGCATCTAATTTCTAAGGAAGGAGTGCATATGGATAAGAGCAAGATCGTTGCTATGAAGAATTGGCCTAGGCCCACCAATGTGACCGAACTTCGAAGATTCTTGGGGCTTACAAGGTACTACCGTAAGTTTGTACACAACTATGGAATATTTCATCACCTCTAACACAGTTATTGAAGAAAGGACAGTTTCTCTAGGATGAAAAAGCAACAAAAGCTTTTGAAGAGCTCAAATCCGCCATGTCCACAACCCCGGTATTGGCTAGTCCTAATTTCAATGAAATTTTTGTAATAGAAGCTGATGCTTCATATGCAGGTATTGGAGCTGTACTATCCCAACAATACCGGCTAGTGGCATTTTTAAGCAGAGCTTTGGGACCAAGAAAGAAAGCCTGGCCCATTTATTCAAAGGAGATGCTTGCCATACTTGTTGGAGGCCCAATCTCTTGGGCAAAAATTTTTGGATCCTAACAGATCAATGCAGCCCGAAGTTCTTGTTAAAGCAACGTGTAGCTAACCCAGAGCAAAAAAAATGGGTCACCAAGTTGCTAGGCTGCAAATATGAGATATTGTATAGACCGAGCAAGGAGAACAGTGTAGCAGATTCACTATCTAGGGAAGTGGGGTCACCAACATTGTGGAAAATATCTGAGCCCTAGTTTATGATCCGGGCTGAAATGAAAACAGCAGCAGCTGATAGCCCATGGGTTCAAGAAATAAGGAGCAGTGTTGATGAAGAAGTGCCTGACTGTGTCTGGAAGGATGATTTGCTATAGTTCAAAGAACGTATAGCTGTCCCACGATATTTATTCTTGAAGTCTTGCCTACTCCAGGAGTTTCATGACAACAAAATAGGAGGCCACTCAGGAGTATTGCGAACTTGGAAAATAATTGCTCAAGCCTTTCATTGGAACAGGCTCAAGAAAGTTGTGCACAACTATATCGCAGCATGCAAGTGTGTCAACGAAACAAGACTGACTCTCGAACACTAGCGAGCCTCCTTCGGCCTCTTCCCATGCCATCGCAAGTATGGTAAGATGTTTCCATGGATTTCATAGAGGGATTGCCGAACTCCAATGAAAAAAAATGCCATACTCATGGTGGTGGATCGCTTGACAAAATAAGCCCACTTCATCGATGTGACCCATTCATTCATAGCCAAGAAAATAGCAGAGGTGTACATTGAAAGTGTAGCACATCTCTATAGTATTCGTCGAACTATTCTTAGTGACCGCGATGCTTTGTTTACTAGAAATTTTTGGAATGAATTCTTTAAGTTGCATGGAATGCAACTTAAGATGTCATCCGCCTATCACCTTGAAATTGACAGTTAGACGGAAGTGGTGAACCAGAGCCTTCAACAATACCTTCACTGCCTATCAAGTCAAGCGCCAAAGCAATGGAGTCGTATCTACCTTGGGTGAAATTTTGGTACTACCACATTCCACCGTGCAATTAGGCTCACTCCATTTCAAGCTTTGCATGGAAGGCCCCCACCAGTAATCTCTCGTTATTTATCGGACATTGAAGTTGTGCAAGAAGTGGATAAGGAGATGTGCGATCGGGATGAGTTGCTAAGACGTTTAAAGCAAAATTTAGAATCAACTAGGAATCGAATGAAGCAACAAGCGGATGCTCATCGCCGTGATGATTCTTTTGAGGTGAATAATTGGGTCTTTCTCAAGTTGTAGCCATTCAGACAACAGTCAGTGTTCAAGCGAGCAAACCAAAAGCTTGCTAGTAAATACTTCGGACTCATCAGGTGATTGAGAAGATAGGTGTTGTAGCTTACAAACTGGAGCTACCAGAGCACTCTAAGGTTCACTCGGTGTTCCACATCTCATGCCTTAAGCGATTCATAGGAACGGGAGAACCTCACAGTGCACTGCGCCTCCAATTTAAAAAAAAAAGGTTATCTTATGCTTGAGCCAATAGCTGTCAAGGACTTTCGCTGGGCGAAACAAGGTAACAAGGTGATAACCAAAGTGCTAGTTCAGTGGAAGCATCTGCCTGATGAAGAAGCCACCTGGAAGTCAACCAAGTTGATGCAAAATCCGTTTTCAGATTTCGACCTTGAGGGCAAGGTTGAAGTTCCAGGGGCAGCATGTGATGGATCTCGAATAGTTAGGAAACGGAATCCAAGATATTTTGCTATGCTAGCCACAGAAGCAGGAGGACCAATTCAAAAGATAATAGAAGTGAAGGTTGGAGCTAATTCTAAGGAGGATTAGTTGATTATGTGAATGTTGCTTGAGTTTAGGAAGAGAGTTTGTTGAGTTTTTTTGAGTCTGTTTAGGAGTCGAAATAGCCATCGGGCTTACTTATTGTAAATAAGTCTTTGGACAGTAGGATAGGGATTGAATTTGATTGTAATTGTGGTTTTGTCTCTAGCCCAAATTGGAGAATTCTATTGCATTTTAGCATTTCTAGTTGTTGGGTTTCAACATTCCACCATAGGAATGATCCACTAAGATCTATTTTTTTTATCCCCTATTCAGAGAAACCTAGATCACTCCTATTTTGTCTTTTCTTCCCTCCCTGCTACAGCCATGTTGCCAGCATCCTTGCTGATCTCGTCGTCCTCCTAACAACCGATTTAAGTTTATTTTCTCGCTCAATCGACAGCTAATTGAGCTCTAAACTAATGCCCTATTATATGCTTCTTCCATTTGGCCACTTAATTCAATCGGTCATCACCACTGCCATCCCAACCTCATGACCTACGGTTCCTCTCTCCCTCTCAGGTGCTTGAGGTTGGCAGGGTGGGCCACTGCCTACCATGTGATAGTGCCACAAACTAGAAAAGAGACACCCTGATCCCTCTTCCATTGTTTTCTCTCTATTTTCCTTCATTTTTCTTCCATTTCATCTCCAACTTTTGATTTTTGATTCTCATCAGACCTTGATAGATTGGGCAGTTAATGGCTTGGATCATGTTTCCCAGTTGAGATCAAACCCATGCCCAATCATAGATCTTTATCTTTATCTAACCTCAACAAATCGGGCAATCAAGATCATATTGTTCATCCTCTGATTAGAACACACCCCTGATCTTGCTAGTTACCACTTAGATCTAATCAAACTTGGGACATCGAGCACTGCCCTGACTTGACTTGTCCTTTGTTTCCTTATGATCTCTTTATTTTTCCTAATTCATTGGTATCAATGTTGTAGGGGCACAATCATCTAGACAGAAAATTATCTTGCGAAGGCTCTACATGCGAACCTCATATTTCAGTAAAATTCTGATTTTCCTCATTTAACTAATCCTTCGATAAACTAATTTGAATTAGTTGATGCTATGGAAAAATGTAAGATTTTTGGAGTAAATTCTATCGGATATTTGGGCACCTTAATTAGGATAGTTATTGATATCAAATTTATTGACAATGGTTAGGGGAATACTTGGGATTGATACACTTTTTATTGGGTTTATTGTGGGCTTAGGTAAGAATTTTCCTACATGTTCAACTTTAACTTAAATCATTATATATTAGCATATTTCATTTAAGTTATTCTTTATTCATGTATTACAAGAAGATAATTGGTTCTGATTTGCATGAATAATGATATACTACATTTGACAAACATAATGTATATCATTGATAAAGATAAATTAAGACTGACATGATCTAATGAGCGAATAAAAAAGGGGTATTAAACTAGCCACGATAAAATGTGGATAGTCTTGTTATAGTCAAGAATGTGTTATTATGGATAGCCTCGCCATAAGCAGGAACATAGTGTTGTGGATATCCCACCATAGGCAGGAACATAGCCTTGTGAATAACCCGCCATGAGTAAGAACATGGCATTGTCGATAGCCTCCCCACAAGCAAAAATATTGTATTTGAGCTTACTAGTCATTGGATGGAATGTGTCCATGACTAGTCTAATACCGAAAAGATGATTTGACATCCCAGAATTGTCGTTAAGTCTAACATAGTCTATTTGAAGAAAAAAATACTCATCTAAAAGCATTATTGAAATAAATTGTTTTTGTTGGTATATAATTAATGCATATTGAGTTGTCTCGGCCAATATTCATATTTTAATGACTGATTATTTTGATATGTACATGGTATGATTGTTATACTCTATTTGATGTTATTCATTAGTTATGTTTATTATCATGTATTAGATCATTCTATTTCTTGCTGTATGCATATGGGATTTTCTTACTGAGCTAGTGATCTTATACCAATTTCTTGTCTTTCTCTTTAGAGTCTTAAGATCTTAGCTCTTAGCCAAAGTTGGGTCTGTTAGTGAGAGGTGGACAAAGGAATAAATGCGTTCGATACCACTAAATTATCATGTTGGATCTGTTATTATTTTTGAATTAAAGTTGTTTTATTCTAAGAAAAGAAATTTATGTTGTAAAAATTGTCCAACAAGCCTTGCATGTTCTCTCGGATCATGCTCTAGGGATCATGCAGCCATGTCATGTGCCCGACTAAGGTGATGATTTCGAGGCATGACAACATTTGTTGGCCAACTTGGTTTATAGAAAACGAGAGGTATGACCGGATGAGGGTAAGGTATTGCAAAGCACCCACAACACTATAATAACGAGTCGGGTCAAATAGTATGGGATTGGTAATATAGCCTAACTTCGCTAGAGTGGTTAGAGAGTTAACAAGTTTACTTTCAAGCATTCGGATCTATTCAAAGAGATCAAGAGCATATTTAGGTTGACATAAGTGAAGGCCATAATGAAGGTGATGGACATCAATTCCAAGAAAGTAAGTGAAGAGCCCAAGATCTTTCCATTTTGAAATAGAAGCCTAACTCAGTGATGAGAGTGGAGATGTGAGTGGGGCTATTGTTGGTGTGTTTACACTAGGCATAGGGTCAAGGCCTAATGCTAATGTGATCATCTAGATAGCTGATAAGAGGAATCGACCAAGAAGACCATCCTGTAGTATGATTATAGAGAGATGGCCAATATAAATTATGTTGCGATAGCCGAAGAAATATTGACGATAAGCCAAGGCTGATATAGTATGAGTTTTAGTTTGATAGGTATTGCAAAGGAATCAAGCTAATGGACATGCGTAATGGAAAGACAACTGGCATCAATTACCTAAATTACTAGGAGTGGAGGGCAGACATGGGTAACAACTATTAAAGTGGGTGGTTATCATATTTTAGGATAGTTATTATGTTTTAGTATAAATAAGTAGAACTGTACTGTGTAAAGAATTTTTTGACTTTCAATCTAATAATTTTTATCTTATTTTAGTTTTATACTACCAGTAGTTTCTATCCTAAGAGTAGCTGTAACTTAGTTTTTACTACTATAGCCCAATGCTACAGCCCTTTACCATAGCCCAATACTATAACTCTTATCCATCTTCTTTGAACAGTGGTGTGATGGTGGTAAAAGTTATTGAAGATCAAGACACCTGACTCACACTACTCTTTATCTTCTCTTTGATCACCATCATTATCTCTCCGATTGATGTCGGTGGCATGCCTGCACATATTTGCACATGGTCACTAGGTTTGTCACCACTCTTCTCTACCGCGTTCGAATGGAACTCCACTAGCGGGTTCCCCAACATATCTAGATGGGATGGAAAGAGCGCCAAAACACCTATAATAATATCATGAACATATATGGAGGAGGAGAAAAATGGAGTGAGAGCCCTCATAACGAATGAAGAGTGATGGATCATACCAGGATGTGAAGAAACTCAACTCAAAAAGTTTTGAAGTAAATTTCTCATACCACACTCTAGAGGTCTGCTAGACACTATAGATAGATTTGTACATACGACAAACATATATGTGCTATTTTGGATCTACATAGTCAGGTGGTTGTGCTATGCATATTTTTTCTTAAAGGTCTCCATGGAGAAAAGCATTGTCAACATCGAGTTAGCGAAGATGTGAATTGAAGATGAGAGCCAACATTAAAAAATATGAATAGTATTATACTTCACCACACGGTTAAAAGTTTTAACAAAATATACTTCTGGTTGTTGATGACAGCCTTTTGCAACTAGGCACATCTTATACTTATTGATGGAGCTATTAGAAATTTGCTTGACATGATACACCCACTTTCAGCCCACAACATTCATGTTAGATTGAAATGGGACAAGAGACCACGTGTTAACATGCTAAAGAGTAGTGAATTTAGTATCCATGTCACTTACAGGTTCTCTAATAGCAGCTAGTCAGTCCTTGATTTGCTTACCTTTTGTAAATATATACTCTTGTATTGAGAGTGGACCTTTCTAGATTTGCTTTAGATGAATGACACTAGACTTAGTAATGGTCATAAAGCATCTATCAAGTGCTTCCCATGCCTCCCTAGCAAATTTGATATAGTAGTGTATAATCTCTAAAAGATAGCATTAATCCATGATAGCACCATTTGATGTTTTTCATAGTACTTATCAAAAGTGATATTCACAATTCTTTTATCCCTTTCTAAGATGGCTTCTAGAGGAGTAGAGGTACTCCCATCTACTATACCCATTAATTTGTGACCTTTTAGGATTGGAAGAAAAAAAGAACTCCACATAAGATAATTGTTTAAATTAAGATTAATAAGAATTAGACTGGTAATGCATGCAATTACCACAGGAGCTGATGAGGGCTTTGACGTAGTGGCCGAAAATGATGATCATATTTGCATATCTCATGATTGAGGAAAATGGTTGCGTGGCTAATGTATAGCATGTATTATATTTGCATATCCCATGAATGAGGTTGGAACATTAGGCATGGATCAAGTCTACTATCATCAACAATATATCGAAGCCACAAAGATATGAAAAGTAAACAATTGAGGAGAGTCGTTTAAGAGTAAGATAACATCAAATATTGAGATCATTACAAAAAAAAAGCAAAAAGTAGTTTTGCAGATAAGTAATATTATCCTTAAGGTGAGAAGTGAGTGAAAAGGAAAAGAAGTAAAGAGGAAAAGATCAAGAGGGAGGGAGAGATGTTTTTCTCCTAGGAGAGATTAGGATATTTGAATTATAATATTTGGATTGTTATCAAGGAAGCTCTAAGAAAAAAAGAGAGAGAATACTTTAAAAATATTGCAAAGACTCATCAGCCAAAATATTCAGAAATATGTCAGTGGCCTAAAATCTCTAAGTCAATATGGCATATGCTTGAATTCAAGTGCTTTTATCACAAGAATCGATAATTACCAGCAAAATGTTGGTTAATCGATTTTGATGAAAATAAATTTTTGAAGAAAGGAATGAACAATTGGTTAAAAATGATGAAGGAAGAAGAATTTGAAAAGTAGAGGAATAAAATAAAAATAGAAAATCTAAACAAACCAAAAAATGTTTCGAAGTTAGAAGAAATTGAAATTACAAAATATTTTTTTTAAAAAAAAAGAAGAGGCAAAAGAGAATAAATCCATGAGAGAAAAAGATATATCATACTTAATAAGCAAATATCTATGATATCATAAGGTGGCAAGTCAAAAAATTTAATTTTCTATGAAGGCAAAATGTCTGAAAATATAGAAAATCTGTTACATGTTGGAGTGGAGGGTTTGTTATATAATACAAGTTTAATAAAAGTGGAAATATTTTTAATCAAGAGGAGCAAGTACAAGAAAAGTTTAACAACATGAAATTTGGGAAAGAAGATTAAGCAAATTCAGATGAAGATGCAATATAAGAAAATCAAGATCCTACGCAAGCAAATGAAGGAATTTCACAAGCCACCCACATCAATAGAGAATATCATGTATTTTTTTGCATTTAAAAGCATTGGATCTTTTATAGTGATTTAGTAATATTTCAAAGAACTTGATATCTCAATATCTTTTAGAAAGTATCATCCTAAAGCGAGTGTAATGGAAGAAAAAAAATCATGGAAGAAAAAAATTCATGTTGTTAACCTCAACTAGTTAGAGATTGAGGCTTAGTTGAATTGAGTTTGAATAAGATTTCAAAGTCCCTCATGTTAAGTTCTTTGAAAAACCCACAAACTAAATGATGGAAAGAACTTTAGTTTAGGGAGGCATTGGAGATTAAATAAAATTTAATAATATTAATAGTGGAGTATTTTAGTATTCCTAAGTAGTGTTTCTTAGTATAAAAGGTATATGAAGGGTCTAAGTTTATGTAGTAAGTGAGCAAGAACAAGCGATGGAATGAAAAAAAATTGGCAACATTTTATTGTCTTTTATGCTAACCATCTTCAAAAAGCCGCAATAACAACATATGTTAAAAAGAATTTTGGTTTAAGAAGAGTACATGATATTAAACCAAATTTACTAATCATAATAGTAGAGTATTTCTAATGAGTCTTTAAGTATTCCTAAGTGGTGTTTCTTAAAGTTCTATATATGTATTTAAGAATATATTTTTGTGGATAGTAGTAATGCATATGAAGAATCACTTGTATGTTTACATAAACCTTTTAGCGAGTAGGCAAGAAGAAATGATGAAATCAAAAAAAAAATATCAAATCTATTTTCTTCTTTCATTGTTAATATTCTTGAGAGCTCGAGTGCATGAGTCCCATCAAACTTCCATTTCTAATTGTTGCTGGAATTTGGACCCGGGGCCGATCGTCGGCTGAGGAGGGGGACCTCCGGCGAGAACTGGCGGGTGGCGATCCGTCGGCGGGCGGCGTCCTCCGCTGGACCTGCAAGGAAGCCGGTGGTCGGGTCTTCCGGCGCCGGCCCTCCGATGCCTAAGTCAAGGGGGCAAGTGCAGATGAGGAGAAACAGTAGTATATGTCGAGAGTTTTTTTTGCCCTCTCCCCCCTATAATGAAGTTGTTCTCCTTTTATGGAGGGGCGCTGGGTTACCTGTGAGGTGATGGGGCGAGGTCGTCGTACAATGGAGCATCCCGCATGAATAGGCGCACGATCAGGCGAATTAATGTGTTGTGGAAGCAAGGTCGGAGTCAGAAAATTGTCATGGCTGACTAGACACAGCCGAGCTGATTTGCCGTGGAGAACTGGAGATCCGTAGATAGCAGGTGCCATGCGCATTAATTGTTGAGTAAGCCGGAGGCGCGCATTAATTGTGGAGTAAACTGGAGGTCTTCAGGAGCCATACGTGATGATGGTTGAGTAAGCCGGAGACGCGCATTAAATGCTGGAGGCGATGACAGGGTATGATCTCCGATCGGGTTACGGAGGGATGTGACCGCGGTAGGTGAACGGAGAGGACTTCTGAAAGGGTGAGCTCTGAGGTCATGAGTGTTGGGCGTATCCGAGGTCGGACATATCCGAGGCCGGGCACTTGGTTAGGCGTCGGGTCGGGAGCTTGGTGGTCGAACGTACCTGGGGTCGGGCGCCTCCGAGGTCGGACGCCTTTGATTGCGTGCTCACGTGCTTTGGGGCAATTTGTATTACCCCAACACTAATAATGATAGATGTTTTGGTCTTCAAATTTGTGCCTAAAAAGAAAAGCATCTAAAAACAAAGATCAAAGAGATGCGTCGGAGATTTGGTATTTTAGTTTGCCCCCTTAAAAAAGGGTATTGAAAGCAAAAGGACATTAGACAATAAACATAAAAAGAATATATTTATAAAAGCTTGATATTTTGATCTTCAAGTGTGTGCTTAAAAAGAAAAGCATAAGAAAACAAAGATCAAAGGGATGCGCCGGAAATTTGGTATTTTAGTTTGCCCCTTTAAAAGGGGTATTGATAGTAAAGGACATAAAAAAAATAAATATAAAAATAAATATATTTATAAAATTTTTTATAAGTTGGTTGCTCTATGTGGGAATCAAACCCACGACTATATGGTTAAAAGCCATGGGCTTTACGGACTGAGCTAAGGCAACCTTATCTTAATGGGTGACTTAAATTTTTGCTTTTGTATCCAACTATAGCACACCAGCAACTAATTGGAACTTGGCAAATTGATAGATTTTGATTTAGTCCGATAAACCTATATAATGACCTGCTAAAATTAGTTAAAATGAAACAATGTAAAACTCTATTGGCATATGTAATATCAGCAGTTTATAGAACTATAGTTGCTCATAAATAATTCCATAAGATTTATGTGGCATGTTCAGTGTGCATAGCTTACTCAAAGCAATGAGAATTTGATGGATGGAGCTAAATCATTGTGGATATGATTGATTCTCCAAAGTGTTTTATATAAATGTCCTTATTACTATGATTTCATCTTTAATATTTGAATTACTTTTTCCAAAGTCCTTAAACAAATGATTGCTATCTACAAGGTTGGAAAAAAAAATTGTCTATTAGATGTGGTCCAGGAGGTGGAGATGTTGTAACATACACCAATTGGGTTCAAATTATTTTTTTTTCTATCTTAAATTAAAAATGTACTTTTTGTGCTAGTTCAATTGTTCTAAATGTCAATGAAAAAGAAAGACCTGCTAATGGATTTGTAGGTGGCTTCTTTGCTCTCAATTAGTCAAGGTCATGAAGGCATACCTTCAACTGGTCATTGCTTGGTCTATCTATATTACGGTCTTAAGAAAGTTAGTTTAAGATTTTAGAGTTGTGGAGATCCTATATGGATCGTCCAATGCTGGCTCTATGCATATTTTCCTGAAATTCAACCATCTATGAGCAATATACTGAAACTCATCTTGTCAGTCTCTGGTATGCTTGTCTAGAAGGCCCTTTATCACAAGGTTTGGCCCATTAGGGTTATTTGCTTCACTACCCTTTCATGCCCCAAGACTCTCTTGGCTTGTCTTTCCTTAGGCTGATATATCTCTTGAAGTAGTTGGGGCTGTATAGGCTCTATGGAGGTATTTATTTGCCCAAGAGATCTCCATGTAAGCTTTGTCATTAAGCGATTTAGCAACAATTGAGTATTATTTCTGAAACTTTTTGGCTTGCCAATTCAGCCTTGCCCAAGCAATCCCTTGTCTATCCTTCTATTTTTTAAATACCTCATTTTATGACTGGCTTCTTATTACCAATCCAAACTTGATCTCCTTTGTCGATTTTCTTGATGAACAATGGTGTTTGAAGTATGACTTCATCCTCTTCACTCATAAACTTGCCATAGCTGAGGACTTTGTGGATTGGTGGGACACTTATGTGATCAAAATTTGATCTTAAAAGGCAGCCACCATCCTAGCCTGAATTGATACCGGTTCCTCCCTAGATTCAAAAGGTGAAGGAACTACTTTAGCTACTTTGAAATTGATGGATGATGCTTCTGTTTTGCAGCCTATAGGTAGAGTGGCTTTGGTATTCCTCGAGGACAAATATATTCTCTAACAACTTTGTAAGATTATTAAGATATGCAAAAAATTTTATGGTGTTAAATGTGCCGGGCATTTAACTAATGTTAATGAGAACCGAAGATAGTTAGCCGAGTGTAGGTTAAGGGATGAATTCAAGAAA
This sequence comes from Phoenix roebelenii, assembly GCA_025769935.1. NCBI lineage: Eukaryota > Viridiplantae > Streptophyta > Magnoliopsida > Arecales > Arecaceae > Phoenix > Phoenix roebelenii. The sequence goes on along the minus strand of JAOXJJ010000002.1, from coordinate 8,074,159 downwards.
AAATTTAAGCTTCGAACTAATAGATTAAGAAGAAATTGGCTGGGGCACTGCTTTGACTGCCCCACATCAACCTACAAGACCACTTGGTAATTTTGGTTGTGTCCACTATAGGAGGTTCGGTCATCTTGATTGGGCTATACTAATCAGACTGGGAGTAGTAACCTTATGAAAGAGGAGTTTTTGTAGCTTTTGATTATAGGGGTTTGTGTTATTTCATTAATTGACCAAGTTTTGCACCAACTCACCATTTTCTTTTTTCGGTGGCTCCACTAGAGGCTATCCCCATTCATCCAGTTCAACCAAAGGCTACGTCTCTTGCTTTAAAGAGGAAGAAGGTTATGGTTTATAAACCCAAGCCTACCACCTTTCCTTTCTGCAGCTTAGAAGGAAAATGAGATGCATCACAGTTCAAGTAGGGGCCATCCAGTTCCCAAATCGTATTAGACAACAGCAAGGATTATGAAGTAGAAAACTCACCTAAAAATAAGGTTACAAATAGGTCGGGTTAACTCGAGACCCGACCTGACTCAACCCGGTTAGACCTGACCTGAACCCGAATTGGAGGACCTGCGGGGCCGGATCGGGTCCTAAATTTAGACCCGTTCTATTTTTTTTGGGTCGGGTAGCATCCTTCTTAATTAGGTTTTGTTCTTGCTTCCTTGCCCACCACGTCACAAATATCGGGGATGCCGGTATATCATTTGTTGATTCTATATTTTACTTGTCAATATCGTAGACATAATTTCTTAACGTTGTCACTGTGGATGAGGATTCCTACATCTACATATAGAATTATGATAGCTCTAGCAGCTTATTATCAAAGGGATCCAAATCAGTACGTGTGTGAGAATTTTCTTTCTTGAGGGTGCATCAATTGTGGTTCCATGGCCTGGCTTGGATCATGAATAAGTTGGCTCAAGCAACAAAACTCTTAATACTAGAAAATTTTAGAAGTATCCATTTACCTAAAAGATTTAGATTTTTTTTTCTTGTCACATAGCTTTTTTCTGATGATTAATAAAGATCAAGCTCTAGACTCATGGTGTTTCACAACTGTTCTCCTTCTTAAATGGATGTTATATCACTTAAGGCTAGTTTGGTCATTTTCTAAATTTTTCTGATATAGTATTTAGGTCCCATTTAAGTTAACAATTTAAATAACATTCTATTAAGTTATGGGTTAAAATGTTGGATAAAAATAAATTTGAGGGTAAATATAATTTATTCCTAATCTTAGGAAATTTTTGTAATTTACTCATCACTTAGGGACAAATTTGACTTTTCATATAAGATAAATGGATTCACTAATATTATTAATTAAACTAGTATAAGTATAGATTTTATAAACTATTAGATGTAAGGATAATAATATAAACTAGGAAAGAGGTTTTGTAATTTATTCTTTATTTAGTATCTCTTCACGACCCACTCAAGCCCGAATCTTTTTGGGTGGGCTTGAGCTGCCCGGCTCGCCGGGCCGGGCCTGTTTTATACTTGTCTTCCGCTTCTCCCTCCTTCATCGCCACCGCCTTCCATTCCTGATCTAAGAATAATTTTAGCAAACCATCCTGATTGAATGATATTAACCGTCCGATTCCATTGCCTATTCAAAAGTCCAGATTGGTGAACCCTTTCCCTTTCTCCGCTCCCATTTAGTTGGGTCCTTCTCTCTCTTGTCTCGGAGATCGATCCGAAGAAACTCTAGAAATCCCTCGGAGCTCCGATCGGAGGAGAAAGAGAAGGCCTGCCGTGATGCTGAGAGTCGTCGGAAGAAGACTCGCCACCGCCTCGTGGAGGCCGAGCGCCGCCGCCTGTTCGTCCTTGCTCTCCCGGAATCCGACCCACGGCGACCCCCTATCCGCCCGGGACGATTCCCGATCGCCCGCCGTCTCCCCCGCCCGCCTCGTCTTCGATTCGGTTCTTCTTGGTGCCACCAGAGGTCAGGGTTCCCATTCTCACCAGATCCTCTTCCCTCTGCCTCCAAAATTCTAAGTGCCTTCTTTCGTCCACGTATCTGGTTTCGCCGGATAAAACCCATTTTCCGTGGATTTGTGGTGAATTCCAGGAGCATTGGATTTATGTAAAGATAAGGATAGATTGCATTTTGCTGTATTAATCTGGTTTTTGGAATGGATTTTGTCTGATTCTGTATAATATTTGTTGTTTATATAATCATATTTGCATAGATATTACGTTAGTCTTTTAGAAATGCTCGTAATTTCATAGTTTATGGTATTGTCCTTCTTCTTCGAATTCCTCAGAGTTCCTGTCTTTTACTATTGGCTTTTGAATCAAAATTTTCTGCAAACTGGCTCTGTTGATATCTTATAATTTCAACTTGTTGAGCCTGTTAATCCAATTCATGATATTGGAACGTGTGGATACAAATATTATATATGTATGCATATACATGTATATGTATATACAAACATCTATGTACATACATACAGATATATACATAACATATATATATGTATATGTGTGCACACATCCATACGTGTATGAATGTATTGTACATACATAAATATGTGCATGCATATACGTAGCATATGTACATATATGTATGTGTATATACTTCTTTCTATGGGTATGTATGCATATACATATATATCTACATACATATATGTATGTGTATATGTGTACATATATGAACGTGTGAATGTATGTCTATTCATACACATATATGTGTATATATATGTATATATGTATGTATATGTGTATACATATATATATTTCTATTCATATAGATACATACATATATACATACAAACATACATACATATATGTATATATATGTATATACTATTGGTCATCACCCCTGATTCCCTTTGGATGGTGTAAATGCACTGGTAGTTGATAAGGCCCTAAATGTATATTGCATATTGCTGTGTTGTAAGCCTATAACTGTGCCCTTTGAATACAATATGCCTTAGGATGCTCTTCTAGGTTCTTATGATGTCCAGAATGATTTAATTTTGGGTTGTATGTAAACCTTGAACTTGCTATTTTGACATGGCAATTCATTGTTACCTTATTTTCTTATTAGTTAGCACCATATTTATCTATTTGCCATTACGTTGAAGACTTAAACAATTGAATGGAAGCTTTTTTAGATTTCTCTAACATAGATTAGAGTACGAATTTTACACTAATTGTTTTGGGTTGGCTTGGGTATTTTGGGCCTAAAATATGGTCTGGTTCAGACTGAGGTCTTCATGTTCATATTTGGGCTGAGCTAGATCTTTTATCTCGGGTCAGGTTAGGTAAGTTTGACCCTTTGAAATATTCAGGCTGCACCTTGGTTTCAGTTAGCATGAATTGATGCTGCCCTGTCACAAGGCCATTGAGAGAGATCTAGAATGTTCTGAAAATTTCAAGCTTTATGCAGAATATATGCATATTTATTTGTGAAATGGGACATAATTGTGAAACTGTAATAGATGGATACGTAATTGTTAAGATAAATAATTTAGTGCATTTGGGGGCTTTGTTCTTAATTGTGGTGATTTTTTTGTAATCTTACATTTTTGAAGTAGATTTAAGTTGACCTTTTTTTTAGGGAATAGGTGCATTGATGTTATAAAAAATGTTTTGTAAACCGAAAGGGAGGGATTGTTGTGAACTCAGAATGCATTACCCAAAATATAAATTATAGTTTCATGATCTCATGAAATCTTCATATACACCCAAAAACCTGATTATGTAGAGCCATATCTTGTATTGAAAGAAGTATGGAATGATGCAAAACTATGATTTCTTGTGTTACTTCAGATGCATCCTACTCTATCATGAAATACTTTAGTATTGATGTCTATGTTTTTAGAATTGTGATCTTTAATCTTATGAGTTTAGAAGGCAAAAAAAGCTAACTATGGAGAGTGAGATGAAAGGATGCATCACACAAGCAAGCATTAACAACTCTGATCACCAAAAAGAAGTTGATACAATATGTCATTGATAAGGTGTGGTTTGTAGATTCTATCCTGATGTTTTTCTCTGTTTTCTTTTGGTGTTTTCTTTCAATTGACGTAGAAATCAATTGTGATAGTCAAAAAGAACCATTCATCAGCTCAAGAATTTGAGGATGAAAGGATAGATGTCTTTCTCTGGTGATTTAAAATTCATGTCACAGTGGTGCTGTAGCTTAAGCAAGCACAAGTTTAAGGGCATATGTTGTTATCTGATCTAGTTGGCATAGGAAAAATAGAAAAATACTTTCTAGGTTTTGTCCAATACATGAAATATTATGAATGGGAGGTGATTTTTTCTTCTAAAGGTTGGCTTTGATGCATATCCTCTCTTTTATAAACTTCTTTTCCTAAAAAAGATTTTCCTTACATTTTATAGCTGTTCTTTGAATGAGAGTTGTTTTTATTTGATTGTTGTAACTGCTTTTATTATTATTTAATTATGCTGGCAAAATAACACCTCTATCTTAACTCTGCCCCTGTATAACTTTCACTTCCATATTATTTTCTTCTTTGTAGTCTGAATGATTGTGATATGAGTGCCTTAAAGTGCTTTTATCATCCCTTCAACAGATGAATTTGCTGTAGGAGTGCTAGCATGTTGGTTAGCCCTCAATCATCTTTTGATTTGAATTCTTGTTTTGTTAGATCATCCGGAGTTCAGTTTAAAATCTTATTTGTGTTAGTTTGAATTTTACCAAAGTTTGTTCAACTACTTCCTAACTTCATAGCAAGTGATTTTGAGTTGACCCTAGATATGCAAGACAACCAGGTTGGGCGTAGAACCTAGGATCAGGGCCAACTTGTTGCACTTGTAGCTTTAACCTACACCTTGGTCATTTTCAAACATCCTTCAGCTAAATATCCCCAGCTGGTCAATCAAATTCATTTCTTCTATTTCAACTACGAAGCATGAATCCCCCCCCCTCTCTCTCTCTCTCTCCTTACAGTAAACCATTGAGCATTTCTTGTGATACCGAGAAGTCAGTATAGCTAGCACTTGGTGGACAAAAATAGTAGTCTCCGGCATCTCTTCTATTAATAAAGCATTTCAAGATCATGTAAGATGCCTCTTGGTGTGGATGTTTTGGAGTCGAACTTCATTGGTAGAGCCTCTCTTGACAGGTTTGCCAACTTGCTTTTGATATGCCATTTCGCAGGATATTGATGACCCTGCCAGGTGCCCCGGGAAGTGCAATAACCTGGGAACTTGAAGTGGGAGGTTGTGGCTCGGTAATATGTGATTATTTAAAGTATACCGTCAACAAACCTTCCTGAGCATTCTGTTATATGCTACTGAAAAGTTTGACTCAGGGCTGTTTAGGCTCTAAGGATTAGATTTTATGTGCTGAGTTGAAATCTACTACTTCTGATTTTCTTTAACCTTGGTGCTTGCCAGAGAGTACCAGATGTCTGTCTTCTTCTTATTAAGGAATTTATCATGTACACTAAGTATTTTGGTTACCAATGCAACCTGGTCAAATTGATGCAACAAAGGCTGATTGTGTGAGTGAGATTGGTGAGATAGGAAATGTCCTAATTTCAATTGGGAAGCCTTGTAGCTTCATCATCTGAAGCAGATCAACCTGTTGTTAATGGATATTGACCATATTCATTATTTTGAGATTGTTGGATTGGATTGAGTGCTGAATCATAAATACATGCATGCTTGATAAGTTGATTTTTTTGCAATGCTTAAAATCTTTTCTTTCAGTGCTTTGGTGATAATCTTTTGCTGCTGTCTACCTTATTGTAGTCAGTGTCATCAATATATGCTTCGTTATCTTCAGTTCTATTATTCATATTCTTCTCAATCTTGTGTAAACTATGGTAACTCACCATTTGTATTGTGGGTCCAAACTCATGAATGGCGAGATCCATCACGCATATCTTGCAATACAGATGCTGTAAATTACATGATCTTAGCATCTTACAGATCATGTACTATCCATAGTCAATGAAGATAAAATATAATTAGTAACTTGTTCATTCTTGATCTTTTGACTGTTCAGGGTTTTCTACCGAATCTCTCGTCCCAAGACATCAGGATGCGGGGTTAGCTGACCTTCCTGCAACAGTGGCAGCTGTGAAGAACCCAACCTCTAAGATTGTCTACGATGAACACAATCACGAGCGCTTCCCCCCAGGGGATCCTAGCAAGCGAGCATTTGCCTACTTTGTTTTGTCAGGTGGTAGATTCGTCTATGCATCTTTGCTTCGTCTCCTTATTCTCAAGTTTGTGTTGAGCATGTCTGCTAGTAAAGATGTCCTTGCTATGGCCTCTCTGGAGGTAGATCTCTCTAGCATCGAGCCAGGGACCACAGTGACCGTGAAGTGGCGTGGGAAACCAGTATTCATAAGGCGCCGAACAGAGAATGACATCGAGCTAGCAAACAGTGTGGATGTGGCATCCCTTCGTGATCCCCAGGAGGATTCAGCTAGGGTGAAAAACCCAGAGTGGCTCGTGGTTGTTGGCGTCTGCACTCATCTTGGCTGCATTCCTCTACCCAATGCTGGAGATTTTGGGGGCTGGTTTTGCCCTTGCCATGGCTCTCATTATGATATATCTGGCAGAATCCGCAGGGGCCCTGCTCCATTCAACTTGGAGGTACCCACATATACCTTCTTGGATGAGAACAAGTTATTGATTGGTTGAGCTCACACTGTCAAGCGTGTAGATTCAAGGTTCTAAATGTTTCCTTTCATAGACTAATATTTTTGCCTGGTCAGTTTGTTTTTAGATATTGATGTTCACCTGCCAGTGTGAATCTGGTTCTGAACTATGAATAATTCTGTTCCCTTGGTTGGGTTTGTTTCGAGGCACGGTTTATTGCTACTACAGAATTATAAGCAGCATTTCTCTTATGAATCTTATCTACTCTCTGGTTATTGCTACTTGTTTCTTCCCCACCTCTTTCATAGTCTGTTTAGTGTCTTGCACCAATTACAAATCCATGGTCTTTGTTATGTGATACCAGCACGTCATGTCATCTGGAGGTCACGACTTTTGAGTCTATTTGGTGTTACAAAATTTTAATAGTTCGATCAACATGTAGTCTGTACCATTTGTTCTCGTTGGATCATTATTTGTGGTTCGACATGCATATAAAGCATGACCAGAGTCCAGTTGAACTAGGATGATGGTGCTATGCTGAAGCTGCCTTGTGATAGATAGGAGGATTCTTTCAGCTTCGGAATGATTTCGGCATGCCGTATGTCCTCTTCATTATATCAAACACTGTTGAATTTCTGAAGTTCCTGATCTAGATAGCCTGGGGGTTCCTTGAGCAATGAGGAAATGATTTGGAATTTTGGATACTAACTGGTTGGTGTGGGCTTTTGGACTTGATAATGGCATCAGAATTGTTAAAAGAGGAGGCTCGGTAGTTATCACGCTCAAAGGAAAGGCTTTGTCCCAAGATTTGAATTGAAGGCTCTAATTGCCTTTCAACGGGGCAATTGATGTTGTAAAGAGCTATTCACAAGCCTGAGTTTATTAAATATGTGATATTCTTGCATTTGAAAAAGAGCCAAGAACTGTAGAGATTGAGGGAGTATGCCTTTAGGCTTTTAGAAAGATATTCCGGATAATGGAGATCAGTTTTTGAATGGCTTTTGATAACCCCAGGATTTTGGGGCAAAAACCTTGAAAGCAGCCTTGGTAAATAATTGCACAACATGGTCATTATACTTGGTTTGGCGGACTTCTACTTTGGTTTGGTATCCTTCATGTTTCAATTCAGTAGTTCTACATTGGGCACTTACGGTTAACAATAACAGTTTGTTTGTGGAGTGAAATCCTCGTATAAGCTGGAGTTAGTTGACCACAAAGCATGAAGGCGATACAGTTGTTATAGAATCTTCTATGTATTTTGTTGTGCTTATATCTATGATCTAACATCTTGCAAGCATAAACTCAACCTTTTGGTACAAGAAAACTCTTTTCTTTGCTATATCCCTACTAGTGACTAGATCAATGACATGGCAAAAGCAAGACAAGTCGGTCGTCGTGAACTAGATGGACTCGTCAATGGGAGCCAGCAGCAGCATTCCTCCATTCATCTCTGGGAGTTGGCTCTGGACGATCTCTTTGAACAGATTTTTCCTTCGTAATTCTTCGTGTCCATGAAGACATGCTTTGACGTGCCAAATCCAAAATTTCATGAAAGGAAGACATGAAGCATGTAAAGTTACAAGAAATATACACCAGTATGTATGTTATTTGGATTCTTTATTTCTTAATTTTTAATGGAAATACAGCTACGACTCTTTGTTACTACAAAACTCTGTTAATCACAACATAGTTGAAGATTGACTGTAATTTCTATCTACTATCACACAATTGTAAATGTTCTCCTCATCTTTTAACGTTAGTCGCTTTTGTGTGGACTGGAGCAGCTAGCAATTTCTTTTTCCTCCCTTTCAAACTCCATGTTTGGAATTGAGCTTGTATAAACATTGATCCATTCTACCTTGCCTTTCTTTCCCTCTAGTTTTGGATACATATGACTAAGTCAAGTATGGTTTCCTATATACAGCTTTATCTCTTAATTCACATGATTGCCAATGATTTTGTCAATCTTGTACTTTAACTTTATATGGATCTCACTAAAAAGACTAGCCGAAAGATATTATTTGAGTTTTTGGTCCTATATGACTATCCAAGATCTATCCAGCAAATAATCGATGTGGGACTAAACACACGTCTGTATGGGTCCTACATACTTTTTTTGTTTAAGCTTTAGTATTTTCAAATCCAATCACAAACACCATGATCAGCTCGTAGTCAGCTCCAATATACCTGTGCTGCAGTGTCATCTAGTCTACATAGGTCATGGGTCAGATATGCTCTGATACATTATGTTACAACTCGAGAACTTATCTAAAAAAAGCTAGCCGAAAGGTATTATTTGAGTTTCTTGGTCCTATATAAGTATCCAAGATCTACCCAGTGAATAATCGATGTGGGACTAAACACACACCCGCTCGGATCCTCACACTTAATTCTTTTGGAATGACTGTCTCACATCCATTCCACCCTCTGGTTACAAAAAGTAATAATTCATCTAAATCGCTCAGTAATAATCTCTCTCCTATCTACCTCATTTTAGATGGGGAGTTCATAAACTCTATTTTTGTATAAAGTCTTTTATAGGTGATATTCACAATTTATTGTGGTTTAGCCATGTGTTGTATTCACATAAAAACACATATGTTCTTTCTATCCTTCCAGAACAATTCTAATGTCTTGTTTGAATGCCACTTATGTCTTGCAGAGCACTTATATAGTTTCCCCAGGGTCAATTTGATTGAATGTATATAAGCAAAATGCTTCTTATTATTCAAATTCCCATAATCTCCTGGGCAAAAAAAATTAATGTCTGTTAGCTCTAATAACCACTTTAGTTACTAGAGGTTTTGTAGAAACAGGCCTAAAAGATATCTACAGCTGCGAAGTACCCTTGAATGTCTCTATTCGACAATCCCCAGCCCTGAAAATCTCCAGTGATGCAAAACTTCTCTTGACCTTCCTGCAAGGTGAGATGGAGTTGAATGAATGGATGGGTTTTAGCATCAACAACCTCATATTGACACCTAATTGCACTTATTAGGTGTAATCTACTCTGTAATGACATAGTAGTCCTCTTCATGTATCATTTATCAAATTTTTGATCTTAGGATATAATAGAAATATTCTAGAATATTCTAGATATCATATCTCTATTGTTAATAACCAAACCAAAGTAATTTTACTTCTCCACTGTTTTTAGTTTTGGATCTTCCAAATTATTTCTATAGTAGATCTAGACCAATTTTTTTCTCATCCTTCGACAAAAAGATAGGCTTATCAGAACCTGGCGCTAGTTCCTTGGTCCCTTTTCTCTTGCATTTAAACCTTATTGGGAGAAATGTCCAACTTAATTTTCTAATTTAATAATCTTTAAACATCTTCCATAAGCTCAATCATTAGAGTTCAAGTCCTTTCTTTTCCTGGTGGCTAATTTAAGATTTGCCATTGACCTTCAGTCATATAAAGAAACGGGACCCGGGGGCGATCACTCGGCGGAGGAGGTGGAGGAGCTCCGGTGCGGGTAGGCGAGCGACGGTCCGTCGGCGGGCGGCGTCCTCCGGGGGACCTGCACTGAAGCCGGTGGCCGGGCTTGCCGGCGCCGGCCCTCCG
>JAOXJJ010000002.1:8033179-8049619 GCA_025769935.1 Phoenix roebelenii | reverse complement strand
CTTCATGAGCTCGGCCTTGCTGTCGGATTTGGGTGCTTTGCTTGTGCTTGTGGGGTGGTCCATTTTTCCCCCAACACCAACAGGCCCAAAAAAAAAGTGAGGCATCATGAGTCTAAGAAGATATGATGAGGTGTCAATCTTCTCCAAGAGATAAAGCTAGACTTCTAAAATTTAGAAATTTTTCTCCTTATCTAATTCTGAATTTTTGGACACATAATCCTTATCAAATAAGGACTTCTAATTGACTTGGGTTAAGCCCAATCCAATTAGGTCAAGTCCCATCAATTGGGTCAAGCTCAATCTACTTGGGTCGAACCCAATTCAATTAGGTCAAACCCTGATATAGCTCAAATTGAATCCTATTCAATTTGGCTCAACCTAAGCCCAACCATTCAATCAAATTGAGTTCATTAGCAATCTAATTACTAATTAATCCTTCAATAATTTAATAATTATTTTATTGCAATTTTTGCTTGGGATAATTTGTCAATCGAATTGATCGATGTACTCCTGGACGATTTTTAATCGTTGATCAGCCATTTAATCAACCTAGAAACTTCTATGCGTATGACCCCATAGGTTTAAACCTAAGCCGGTAGCACAAGAATAATTTTCTATATTAATCAAAATGGCCATCTAGCAATGGTACCCGACGTCCGGATAGGCCGAATAATTGCAAAGCAACATTCAAGAATCCTTGGACTATGGTTACCGTATAATTAATCCCCATGACTCCAAATACCTAGGATGACTTCAGAGTTCTATCAATTCTTTAATCAGTGCACCCAAAATGTTTTTCAACTTTACAAATCTTGTGACTCCTCCCAAGGATTACCCTGGTTAAGGTTTTACTAAATTGAACACAAGGGCATTATCTCCTGTCACCAGGAGGAGTCAATTCCATCTTGACTCACTCACCGACTTCGCAAGTACTTTACTGCACCCAGTAGCATTCCATCACTGAATTAGAAATTCAGATAGTCCGGTACTAAAATACAGTGAGTTGCTTGCAAGTCACCGTGGTGATCTCAGGTCTGAGGGATACTTATACCCATATCCATTCAGAACATCTCTTGACAGCAGAGCGTTCCGAAATTAGTCATGTTCAGTAAAATGTACTCCTACACTTCATCTGTGTGGCACATCAGTGTCTCTATACTCTTTGGTTAAGAGGACAACCAACGATATGGCACACAACGACCTATTCTTGATAATGTTATTGTCCTAGTAATAGCATATCGTTTGGTCGGGAACAGATTTAAGGACTTATAGACAAATTCTCCTTTATCCTTTTAAAAGAGTCCTAAGGACTTCATCATATTTCAAGAGTTTAAGAAGATGTACAAAATATATGTGATGAATAATGCCAAATAACTTTTTATTAATTCATTAATTCATATACAATTCAATCATCAACAGGCTGACGATTGACTTTTAGGACATAATTCCTAACACCACGTTGCAAGAACACATTGTGAGACCATTAAGATTAGGAAGCACAAGGGATCTATGTGTCAATTGGGGTCAGTTGCAACCCTAGCATTGTTGTTCTACGTCTAAGTAATTACTAGGTATCCCAAGCATAATTACTCATTAAAGATTGAGTAATTATGCCAACATGCCAACTTTATTGATTTCTGAACTTCAAGCAAGTCCCGGCGTAGCTCCTGTAAATTTTAATGGCCCTCATCATGCTTTGGGCACTAATGTTGAACTCTAGAATCCTTGTATAAAAGATCTATGTAGTTATAAATCTTTCTATGAAAGCCCATACAAAAGTACACTCCAAATGAGTAAAATAATGTGTAGAATGCTATCTTGACAACCTTTAGAGGAGAGATTGCAAGTCCTTGCTTTTGGGAAAAACATCAAGTGCCAGTGGTCACTAGCCGCCACAAATGTGATGATTCTTTGCAAAGAGAGAATTTTGAGATTTTCCTTTTTTTTCAATAGTAGTTCTCATCTGCATTGCTTAATCAATATTTGCCAACCTTCTTGAGCATAGAATCAAGTGTGCCTACTTTCTGCCACCTCATTATCCTTGATCAAGGATACATTGGATTAAAGTCAAGATTATTTTGTAACTATGATTTCTAGACCTAATCCATCCTTTTTTTTTCTTAGCTACACCTTCATTGCTTAGGACGTGAAATGAGGTATGCAGGCCAGCGCTTGACCTATTCTAATTTAGCTCCATTGCTTCTCTAATCTCTAATTTGCGCTTAGATTGAAACTTGACTTTATGGTTAGATCTTGATTTATTTGGTCGTAAATCAAATGGACATTCGAAATTCTAGCTGATCAATGTGTTTTGTTGTGCTATCAAAGTAATTGAACTATTTATTGTCCTATTATTTCTTCATATTGGCCTCTTTTTTTTCCATCGTACCTTCCTTCCATGACTCCATCATCGCTTGTAACTGGATCTTAGCATGTGCTAGTGAGACGATGGACGGGTGTGTGATAATATTGATAAGATTATTAAAGAAAGAAAGATGAACATGATTATAAATAGCAAGTATATATAGACAACCGGCGTAAACTGGAATCCCATTTCCAAAAATCTTATAATGGAACCAAAATGGTTCTAAACCTTTGCCTTAGGGTATCTAGCATAATGTTCCTACATGAATAGGGACTCTGACATTTTAGAAGCCATAACCAACCACATGAGTCCAACCCATGTTGGGCCCATCTATAGGCTTTCCAAGAATCACTTCCCACCTAACCTACCAAGAAAGCCGTCCATGTGGGTATGCCATGCCTTAATTACCCACAAGATAATCCATGTCCAAATCCAACTAAAGCCAGAAACTTAAAGAGAGTTACAAATAACAAAAAAAAAAAGAAAAAAATTCTAGGGAGTAAAGCCAAAATGTATATGGTAATAAGGGCCATAAAGGTGGTGAGGTGGATGGAGGAGGAAGAGTGAAAGAATCCCCACAGCTTTCTTGGTTGGTGAGGCTGACCTTCCATCCAACACCCCTCCTCTCTCTCTCTCTCTCTCTCTCTCTCTCTCTCTCTAAGAAAACTACAGCTTTCCTATGCCCCTCTCTCTCCCTCTCTTCAAAGCTTCTCTCCTTTTCTCCTTCTCTTCAAGCAAGTCCTATTGAAACCAACCTGCTCTCTCTAAATTTCTTAAATTAATCTCATCTTCTCTTCTGCTCTCTTGGAAGCCTAATTAATTCCAAAGGAAAACACCGCCTCCCTCCCAACCACTTCCCCACTGACCTCTCAACCATTCCCACCGCCTTTATAGACCATGCCCTCCTGCTCTCTTCTCTCCATTGTACCCAATTCCTATTCCCCTTGTCTTTGATCTCTCTAGGCTTCTCCGGCTGGAAAGTATTGGAGGATTTGGAGAAAGGAGATGATGGGAGCTAAGATATGGATCCTCGGTCTTCTTCTGCTTCTTTCCCTTTTCTATGACGGGATTGGGGCCCGGGAGTCGGAGCTGAATCGCAAGACAGAGCGGATTTCAGGTGGGTTTGGGTCTGAACTTTATCGTTTGATGTTGAAAAATCTGGTTTCGTTCTGATCTGTATTAGTTTTTGGTTAAGTGAGATTTGAGATGAAATCTGGGGTTGAAACGCTTTAAAAATTGAATTCTTTTGGAGTTCAGATTGGGTTTTCCTTTGATTCCTATATAAGAATTGGACAGAATTGGCTCGTGGCTTTCCTCTTTGTTGTATTTTAATTTGTTAATGTTGCTGATAGGAAAAGAAAGATGAAGACTTTTTAGGACTCCGTAGGCAGATTTTGCTTGGTATGTCATCATGGGATCATGATGAGGTCTTTCTTTTATCATCCCTCTATTTTTTTTTATTTTTTTTTAAAAATGGTTATTTATTCTTCTCAATTCGTCTGAATTGTGGGTGTGAATGAACTGGGAATTGATGGGAAGGTTCTTAAGTGAAATATACTGGTTCCTGGTTCTGTAAGCTTCCATTCTTGGTTAAATCACAGTGTTTGCATGGTTGAGATGTAGTAATCCTGTCTTTGGAGCTCGTTTTGGATTCTAATAATCGTTGGATGATGGATCTGAGGCATGGTTAGTTGTAGATGGCGCACAATTGAATTTCAATTTTCATTTTGCCCCTTCACCTCCCAAGCATCCAAGTTGGAGCCTAAGTGAAAATTCTGGTCATAGCTTTACATAATTGTTTAAAAATGTTCTTAGTTCTGGCAATGTTTATGCATGACTAAGGTGAGGAGCTTGTTTCATCCAATAAACATTTACTGAGTCAGTGGTATCATCTGAAAGCACCAAACAAAGATTTTTTTTAAAAAAAGTGGATTTTTTGTATGTATATCCTCCTAAATATATGAAATTGCATGAATACCCTCGTAAAATTATGCATGGATATCCTTCTTTTTTTCGTTTTTGTATATGTACTCATACCATCTAATGTCGTTAAAAAATAAATGGCTAAAAACTAAAATGACTAAAATATCCTTATGGGCAGATATTCTTCTAACAATGTGACCTGCTCTCTATAATAATGTTAGAGTTGAGCTTTTGTTCATTTTAAAAATTAGTACAGAATGTATATGTCACAATTTGTTAAAGATCTTTTTTGTAAATCCCTAAGCTAATCGGAAAGTTTGGATGAGGACATGATATTGGAAGACTTTAACAAATAATATGTTCTTTATATAGTATTTAAATATATAATTTTTAGTTAAAATTATTTTTTATGTACTCCCATATATCCTTTTTTTTCTGTTGTTGAGTAGACACTTGAACAAGTGTCCGAATCCCATTCCTGTGTTTATGTCCATGCAACACTATGTGTTAGGGCTTTAAGTGTTCCTATGCTTTTAGGTCGTTCTAAATGTGGTGAATATAGTTGTTAGTCCATGGACTTTTCCTAGGACACCAACTCTTTCTCTAGTGCGAGCAAAAGTACTAGCGGTTACCATTAAGATTACTATTGTCATACCCAAGCCCTTTTAGAGCCTAATTACGAACTGGGCCAGATCCATTTGACCGGCCCAGAAGTATGCTTCTTCCTCCCGACCTCTTCGGAAGGAATTCAACCAAGGGTCAGATTCCAGCCTTCCTCAACCCTATTTAGGGCCCCTCCGATCCTCTCTTTGATCTCACGAGAAAGCCCAAGTCCCCCAATCGGAGCTCTTAGCCGGAGATCTCTTCAGTTTTCTCTCCGAAGCTCGGTCGCCATCACATTGCTTTCGCATCCAAATGCCGCCAAGAACTAGGTAAAGACCTGGCCCCCTCGAGCCACCCTCTCTCTCTCTTTCTTTCGGATTCTTTGGAGTCTCGATATCGGCCGGTGATTGCTGGATTTTGGGCAAAAAGGGGATGCTCAGCTTTCCCTATTTTTGGTAATCGACCTTGTTTTCTTCTGATTTCAGCCGCCTTTGTCGTCGACGCTTGTCGCCGGAGGCCTTCCTCCACTTCCTCGTAGTAGAAGCCATGGTTGGAACTCCGGCCTCTAAGATGCCGTGGATTCCACTGTTTAAAAGGTCGGAGCTCGTGCTTTTGTTGGTTTTGACACTATCGGTCGCTAGTCGCCGCTAGCCGCTTATTGACCGGCCATGGATTTTTGACCTCGGGCACCACCTACAGCCACTCGCTTCCTCTTGGTTAGAGAGAGGAGCTTGTTCTCTCTCTTTCTCTCTCTTTCCTCTCTCTTCTCCATCTTCTCTCTCTACTGGATTTCTTCTCTCTACTAGACTTTCTTTCTCTACTTTCTCTAGAGATGTTAGGTCTAGCATGGCACCTCTCTTTGTGATTCTAGATCCATCCTAGTGAAGGACCTTGATCCATGTTCGGTGGGTGGCACGTCAGCCCCCATCTTGGCCCTTCCTAGATACTATATGATTTGGTTACCTCTGATCTCAATTTAACCATTTGTAACCTAGTTCGAATATAATCAGATGAGTTTCGTCTTGATTGACCAATCGGGGTGTCAGGTACTCTCGCTTGGTCAACCCTATGAGGGTATTGGAATTAGAATTTCTATTTTTGGAATGAACATGATGAATTCTGATGAAAATATAATTTTTAAATATCAAAATCTTATAAGAATTTTTTAAAATTGATTGGACTGATACTTTGGATTTACTCGTGGAATAAGTAATATTTTACTTTTTCTAAATTTATTAGCAATCATTAAATTACTATATTCATGAATTTTGAGTGGTATTATTCATAATGCATGAATTTGATAGATAGTATATTATTACGGAATATGTTATTTTGGAATATTATGATGATATATGGTCATATTATGGATATGATTGATTGATTTTGACACCACATGATTTTAGAACTGAAATATGAAACCTATAACTATTTGAATTTTGATCTGGACCCTGCCAATGGAGGCTAATACGTTGGCACATGATTTATCCTGAAGATTGTGTCCAAGATGATTAGCGACATTCCGCCAGCAGACCAGCGGTCCTGAAGGACTTTGCTGCAAAATGATGCACCGCTCACTGCAAGAAGATTAGTCGGTGTTGATCTTGTCAAAAGATGATGTTGTCATAGCTCAGGATCGATAAGATAAATTGAATATTTGAAAAAATTTGAATCCATGAAGAGAATTTAATATTTTTTAAAAAAATGATTCGTATATCAGTGCTGCATATCTACTTATTATCTATAAATTATTATCTATTTAATTGCCTGATTTGTTTAGCTAAAGTGATCATTGCTTACTGGGCTGTCTAGCTCATTATATGATTTCTTATTATTTTACAGATTTAGAGAATTAGCTTGATCGAGGTTCTCAATATGGAAGAGCGACTAGCAGAATTTTGGCATAGATTATTTTAGGATAGAGTTTATTTAAATTGTTGTATTATCTTAGAATAATATTAGAATTGTGAGACATTTAGATATTGAGTTAGTTATTGAAATAAAAATTTGCATATTATCGTGTAAGGTTGTTCCACTGCAGGTTTATGATATCATGTTGAGATGTCCTGCATGCTTGTAGGGAGGGTTCCCTAAGCGGTTGACACGACCCCCAGTTTGTGAACTCGGAATGGGAGTGTGACAACTACATTGCTCTTCATTACATTTTGGTGCTTGTAACTTACGTAGTAGCTATCTAGGATTTCATCTTGTAACTGGTATTAAGGTTGGCTTGCTCTCTTTTTTCCTTTATTTCTTCTTGGCAACAATTTAATTTTTCTTAAATTGTGAAATTTGAGCAAATTGAAATAATTCTTGTTATTGGGATAAGGATGTATGCAAACTAATTTTCTTAGTTTCTAGACAACTTTTGAAGTAATGACCTTGGTATATTTTGAGGAGATCTCTCAGATGTAGAAGAGAGGAATGACTTAACCTTCTTTCTGCACTAAAGGTTCACTTTCCTAGCCCATGGGAGAATTTAAAAATTTGGATAAGAAGCTATCTATATGGTTTTCCTCTAAGACCTAGGTTAGATTTGTTGCTGATTTTGAGTTTTCGAAGCATATCTTGTCTCATGATAAGAGTGGTTATACATTAGTAAGTATGGATCTACGTATTTGAATGACACAGCAATCAAAATATTTACTCACAATTGATATTGAAATAACAACTTTAGATTATTCCTTGTACCTACCTTTTTCATATGCATGATTGACAAGACCATAGCTGATTTTGTGCACAATATGTGGTTTTGAGGCTCATTTGGAAGACTATCTCATGTTGATGGATAAAATTTTAGGCTTTTTGTGAGGCACCATGCAGGTGTATGTGTTTAATCCTATATTATTGTGCACTAGAAGATCTTGGATACTTATATAGGGTCAAATATCTAACTAACTTCTGGCTAGTCCGTTTGGGCAGGATTCTAGGCCATTATAAATGGTATCAGAGAAGGCCCAAGCCACGCTTCATGTGGACTTGATAACTCTGCAACATTAGTCCTGTTTGGAGTTGACCATGAGCTGATCATAGTGTTTGTGATTGGATTTGTTCAGATTTAGACCCTTGGCCTAACAAAGATGTTAGGGCTTCGGGCTAGAAGTGGGCTCGAACTGGGCTTCGGGCTAGGCCTGAAAGAGTTCAGACCGAGTTTGGGCTTAAATGTAGAGCCCATTTGTTTATGGAGCCGGGCATAGATATGTGATTGGCTCGACCCGAGGGTGAGCTCGAACAAGGCCTGAAACGGAGCCCGAGCTTTTCAGAGAGAATTTAGAAATTTTAGCTGAGAATAATGTATCATGTTTCATTTACTTGTGTTATAGAAGAGAGCCTAATTTTTAACTAGCTTATTTACTTATCAAGCAATATTATGAAATATTAAACTTCAATCGGATTCGGGTCGAACCTATTTTTTACCCAAATGGATAATTTGGGCCAACATATCGGGTTCGGGCCGGGCTCGGGCCCAAGCTCGGGTTGGGCTCGGACTTAGATTATTCAAAAAAATTTAGGCATAAGTTCGGCCCAAATCCTGAAAAAAAATTGGGCCAAGTTCGAGTAAGGGCATAGCCCGGCCCGGCCCGGCCCACTTCCAGCTCTATCAAGGCTTAAAGTAGGGGAGGAAATATGTGAGGACCCTTACAAACATGTATTTAATGTCATAATGATTGTGCACCAGGAGGTTTGTGGATACCTAAATAACTTCTAGTTAGCCTTTTTGGATGATGTTCTAGGTCATTACGCTTCTTATCGTTTACAACCGTAATGACCGAGGATCTCACTCAAAAAGGCTAGTTGGAAGATGTTATTTGGATTTTTTAGCCGTATATCACTACCTAAGATCTACTCAGTACATAGCTGATAAGAGACTAAACACACACCCGCACAGGTCCTCACATACTCTCCCTATTTAAGTCTTGGCATTTTTACTAGGCTAAGGATCCAAATTCATTCAAATCCAAACACAAGTATCACAAATCCAATCACAAACACCACGATCAGCTTGTAGTTAGTCCAAATAAGTCAATGTTGCAGCGTCCCCTAGTCCATATGGGCTATGGATTAGGTTTACTTGGGTACCATTTGAAACGATCCAGGATCTCACCCAAAAAGGCTAGCAGAAGGTATTATTTGGATTTCTTAGCCTTGTATAAAATACATAAATCTACTCAATACATAGCCGATGTGGGACTAAACACAAGCCCATGCATGTCCTCACAATGGCTATCTTCTTAGAGGTTACTGCTAGCATACCAAAGGGGTGATAGGGGCTATCTTCTTAGAAGGTTAACAAGGGAAGAAATATGGCAAAGATAAAGACTATTATCATCTTGGGGCTAATTTTAAATAGTTAAGTTCACAATTTTCATTGAATGAAGAAAAGAGCTTAATTTAATGCAGGTCTTAATGGCTTTCACATACAAGCCTGCCCATATCATGGATACTTTTGATAGGCATGCTGTTCAAGCTAGTCTATTGGTTGGAAAATGTCGAATATCCAACTTATAATTGGAGATCATGATGGGTCAATTGTAATTTTAAGCTTAAACATAGACTCAGCACTTCGGGAGTTGTTATAAATTTACACAAGCTAACAAAACTCGAAGTATTCATTGCTTGAGAAGATTAACCTTAATGTTCGACTTTCATTTTGGTGATATATTAGCCAGTGTTATTAGTTGTCCCATCTTTGCAGAAGTCCTAGCAACTTTATACGGTCTCCTGATAGTGAGAGTATGGGGAGGGCTTGTGTCGTTAAGATTCTTTTTAGTCTTGGAAGTAAAGATCATCATACTTAGCAGATTTTGTCCTCCCGCCGTTCAGCTTTTCTGAAGTACATGTTAAGAATCAAGTTAACCAGCATTATTTCTTTTGGTTTTAGGTTATAGTAGTTCTCCTAACCATGAACTATCATCGAGGTGCATGTGAAAAAATTAATAACCAATAACCTTTGAAGACAATGTATCTTGGCCAGCTTGATTCTGGTCATTTTGTTTGGTGTGAGTAAAAAAAAAAAAAAAAAAATCTAATGATCAATTACCTTTAATTGCAGTATATCATGGCCAGCTTGATTCTGGTCATTTTATTTGGTGAGTAAAAAAAAAATAAAATCTAATGATCAATAACCTTTAATTGCAGTATATCATGGCCAGCTTGATTCTACTCATTTGGTTTAATCTTGTGATCTATGATTTGATCTCCGTGATGCATGTTTGTCAGTTCTTGCCGTCAAAGCATGGCCAGTGTGTTTTGTTCCCCGTTTTTAGTTTCTGCATTTGAAACAGCCATACTATCATATTTCATCTTCAACATGTTTCAGAATTTGGACTTGCAATGCAAGTGGTTGGTTTTATATTATTTCCTTCTGATTACATTTACTCTGCTTCTGCTGGAGGTAACTCAGATTTTGGAATTATATATTAAGCCCTCTTCTTCTTGAAGTTGTAATACAAACTTGAGCCTGTAAATCAGCACTAGACTAGCTGCTATCATGTTAGGCTCAGTCTGCTGAACCTTTACCATCAAATATGAATGAAGTATTTAAGTCTGTCTTTAGCTACTGTTTATCTCCATGCAAGCTTTTCTTGTCTATGACAAATAACAGTCGTACTCGCTAAATTCTAGGTGTTTGATTCATATGACTTATATAAAATATACCTGATGCTTCTACTGCTTTGTTGTTTTGTTCACTGTTAAATGTTTAATCCATGCTGATTACATTTCAAGTTTTGTCTTGGGATCTTATGGGGACGAGCCAGTGCAATTATTTTAACTGTCATGAAACTTTCCCATGTAGGGAGCGCTGGTGATGTCCTGGAAGATGATCCTGTTGGAAGGTTGAAGGTGTTTGTGTACGAGCTGCCTAACAAATACAACAAGAAGATCCTCCAAAAGGATCCTAGATGCCTTACCCACATGTTTGCTGCTGAGATTTTCATGCATCGGTTCTTGCTGTCAAGTCCTGTCCGAACTCTTAATCCTGAAGAAGCTGATTGGTTCTATACGCCCGTATATACCACTTGTGACCTAACTCCTAATGGACTTCCCTTGCCCTTCAAATCACCACGAATGATGAGAAGTGCAATACAGCTAATTTCCATGAATTGGCCTTACTGGAATAGAACAGAAGGAGCAGACCATTTTTTTGTTGTTCCACATGATTTTGGGGCATGCTTTCACTATCAGGTAAGAGAATGTGTCTTTGCACTAATATATTTGCATTACTAAGAGCAAAAAGAGTGTTCCTCTTTATTGAAACTGCTCATATATTCAGTTTTTATGTTGTATAGGAAGAGAAAGCAATAGAGCGGGGAATTCTCCATTTGCTTCAACGAGCCACGTTGGTTCAAACTTTTGGGCAACGAAATCATGTTTGCTTGAAGGATGGTTCCATCACTATTCCTCCATATGCCCCTCCACAGAAGATGCAGGCTCACTTGATTCCTCCTGACACTCCTCGTTCTATCTTTGTTTACTTCCGGGGTTTGTTTTATGATGTGGGGAATGATCCGGAGGGTGGATACTATGCAAGGTAAATTTCCAGAATCTTATGGTAACCCAAATTATGTCATTATTACTCAGTAATCTTCTTTATCCCTTGAATCCAAGTTTGCCGCCTAAACCATAGGCGTCCTCATTTATGATAGTTTTCCCCTAATCTTTGTTGCTCAGAGGTGCTCGAGCATCAGTGTGGGAGAACTTTAAGAACAACCCTCTTTTTGACATCTCTACTGAACACCCAGCTACCTACTACGAAGACATGCAACGGGCTGTTTTCTGCTTGTGTCCCTTGGGTTGGGCGCCGTGGAGTCCCAGATTAGTGGAAGCAGTAATCTTTGGTTGCATACCAGTAGTCATAGCCGACGACATCGTGCTACCATTCGCTGATGCTATTCCATGGGAGGAAATTGGTGTGTTTGTGGCTGAGAAGGATGTCCCAAAGCTGGACACTATCCTCACATCAATACCAACAGAGGTCATATTGAGGAAGCAGAGATTGCTTGCTAACCCTTCGATGAAGCAGGCTATGCTGTTCCCACAACCTGCCCAACCAGGAGATGCTTTCCATCAAATACTGAATGGGCTGGCTCGCAAGCTTCCACATGATGAGCGCGCTTTCTTTAGACCAGGTGGGAAGATTCTGAACTGGACTGCAGGTCCGGTAGGTGATCTGAAACCTTGGTAGCAGCAGCTTGAGCCACTGCCATTGCTGCCTCCTTCCTGCTAAGCTGTACCGCCGGTGCTGACGACGACTCGAAGTCTCCAACTGTATATTTTTGTTTCTTTGTTGAGCTGCTGCGTTATTACATAATTTTTTGTAGCATAAGTTACTTAATGCACAATTCCCTCCGATGTGGTAATAAATTGTTATTAAAAGTAAAGGTTTTAATCTTAGCATTTTCTTTCATCTGATCAGGGGGCCAGTATGCTGCAGTGGTGTTATTTTCTTAATCCTGTTTGATCGTCATCTACTTTTGGCTGATTCGAGAAAGACGATAAACTTGATTTGGAATGGAAAGAAAATGGGGTGTTGTGTATTGGATGTCTTATCTATCAGTAGGGGCAAGCGATCGGAATCATCCACTGTTTAAAATTACAGGTCTATGGATTTATGTTATCGTGACCTGTTTTTACATTGAGCTGCTGCAATGCCATCCAATGATCCCTAAGAAATTCGGGAACAGAATTCTTTTAGATGATTGTCATCTGAGTACAATGCACACTAAAACATTGCACTAATCCTGGGCTATCTGTAAACCCTTCTCGATGTGTAGATCATTCGGATCACAGTATGACTAGGGAAGTTCATCATAATGAGAAAGTCTGGATACAGCAAAAGGTTGGTTGGAACATTAAGAAGAAAATGAGTGTTAAGGAATAAGAAACAGATAATGACTTCTCTTTAAAATAGAACAAAATGACAAATAAAATAGACAACATTTTTTTGCTAAAAACAAATGGCATATGTCTGAACCATTAACAAGTCATTAATTAGTCTTCATCTTTCTCCTCTTCCTTCTCTTATTTCTTATTTGTAGAAATTTTTGTACAAATCCATCCCTCTTCCTTTTTCTCTCTTCTTCTTCATCTATTAAATGTAAAATCTAATTAGCATGGTTCTTTTTGTGAAAGATTCATGTAGTTAGATAATTTGACCTAACTTTACATTCATCCGAATCGGGAATTTTGGTTGCACTTATTGAAAATTCTCAATTTCCTAAGCCCAAATTAGACCATTTTCAGCCCCAAATTACAAGGTGAGTTCCCTATAAAAAACCCAAACCTCTATGACAACAATCTCATAATTACATTGGAAATGGCTGCTACACATGCAAGAGCTTGTTGCTGAAGAGATGGCCTGCATTCATCAAATGTGAACCACACAAGTCCATCTTATAACGCCGGCACATAGCACCTGTGTGTACTGCATTGTGATTTGCATGACTCTATCTAGATTCTCAACTTCCAACCACCTGTGATGAAGATGACAATTTAGGTGGTATGGAGCTTGAATCCAGCCTAAAATATAACGTAATCCGTGTTTTTTTTATATGATCTAGGTTAATTACCAATAGGTTACATTTGATAATGGGTCACATTCATTTCATATGCAACATGTTTCATATACACAGAGGGAACATTTTGTTTGATCAACATTTACTTCAATTTATGGATTTATTTTATTTTTTTGAAAAAAAAATAACTCAGAGGTAGTTCTGGAATTCTGTTTGAATTAGTCAAGGTAGACATGTCTTCCTAGAATCAGTCCAACAGCACCATGCTACCATAGCCTACCATCTATTTATTTCTTTCCCAGTTAGAAAACTTAAAAATCTCAAAAGGGAACAGAAAAATTAGCAAGTTGAAGTTTCTTATGATGATCCAAAAGTTTAGGAATGTAGCCAACTATTATTCTAGTCACCAACATGGCAACAGTTGCTAGGTAGGTCTAAGGTCTTAGCCACTACTTTATTCTTAGCATAATATGGATCAAAATTACTGTATTATACATGGTGAATGAATGATAAAATGGTAGTCAACATTTGACATTATCCCCACAATAGTATTCTCAGTTGAATCTTAAATTAACCTGAGGAGTAAAACTACATGATTTTAACACAATCAATTTGAAGAAGGACCAGCTCGCGAGATTTGGAATGATATAAGTTTGTCGAAAGATCTTCATGGATCGGATCAAAAAAGCATTGTCCATTTTTTAAATGATTACTTGAGCTTTTTTGATAGCATAATGAATAAATTTCATCTCAAATTGTGTTCATGATTTACATTGTATGATGAAAGATTCCTATATCAATTTGATATCTTATATATTATTACTATTAAAATCTTAGTACATGAGGTATCTTTCAAATGACAACATAAGTAAATAGAGGTACCAATGAGGACTGATAACTCTATTAGCTTCATCCAAAACTAATTTTTGGGCAAAAGAAATAGAGACCGGAGACCTTCCAACTTCATCCGAAACTGATTCAAAATTTAAGATTTAGCTTTGAAAAATGGATCCAACAAGATAGTGGGTTAGATTTGGGGCTTCAAATTAGATGTGGAGAAAACTTTAGTCATAAATAACAATCAATTGACACCTTTCTCCATTCTCTACTAAAAAAGAAATTATATTCTACACCCAATGTATCAGCTCCTTGGTACACCGAGCTAATAATATATTGCTATATGGATATTTTGATAAGAGAGAAAAAATATTATCGAGCGATTGAAACCCATTGCCTCTCCCTCCCTTTCTTCCTAATTAACGGATTCGTCCATTGAGTACCGCCCACAATGACACCATCAATGCCCTGACACCTTTATCCATTTCCTATTAAAAAAGAAATTATTAATCTACACCCAATGTATCAGCTTATTAGTACACTGAGCTTATAATATATTGCCATATTGATATTTTGATAAGAGAGAAAAATATATTATCTAACAGTTAAAACTCATTGCCTCTCCCTCCCCTTCTTTATGACCAACAGATTCGTCCATTGAATACCACCTACAATGACGCCATCAAAGCCCTCTGTAGGCTCATATGTGGCGCATCCAAAGGAAAACCAGCTCAAAATTCCGTTTCTGCAAAGCTAGGGTCGACTCATGGAAAGCTGGGGCCAACCCATGAAAAGCTGGGGTCGATCCCAGTGAAGGAGGATCAACCCCAAGAAGTCACAGGGAGACGACAGATAGCACTTCTCTGTCGGTCTCAGGTAGGGTTGACACCAGACTATGAGGGGTCGACCCCTGAAGTATTGGGGTCGACCCCAATGAAGGAAGGGTCGACCCCAGGAAGTCATAGAGAAACGACAGAGAGCTGTTTTCTGTCATCTCAGGGAGGGGTCGACCCCTGTCTGTGAGGGGTCGACCCCTGAAGTATTGGGATCGACCCCTGATCTGCAGGGGTCGACTCCAACGCCATGTCAGGCGTGCCATTCAGTCAATAACCAAAATTTTTGGTCTTTGACTGGCTTAGGGACTTCATGATTTATGTTCCTAAGGGTCTAAATCATTCTTGGGCTAGGTTTAGACTCAAGGGGAGAGAGCATGTAAGTCATAAACTTGGGTTGAGTGCTTTCTAATGTGACTTAGGGGGAGATTGAGTTGGTTTAGGATTAGACTAAAATTGAGAGCCTATATAAAGGCCTGATGTAATCAGTTTTAAGGTTATCACTTGTATTATTTTCTGGAGAAATAAGAGCCGCAAGAAAACTTTCTCCCACGTTCTCTCTTCTCTTCCTTTTCTTCTCCACGAAAATCCTAGTTTGTGATTGTGATTCTTCATCTCTTCTTCCATCTTTCCCCACACAGCCTGACGTCCTAGAAAATGCCCTAGGTTAGCGGATATCAGGAATCCACACGCTTCCGCACAGCGCCAACAATTAGTATCAGAGCGAGGTTTTGGCATGGGAAAGAAGAAACGAAGGAAAGACATCAAGAAGAAAGCATCCGCTTATCTCCCTTCAAGGTGATTTCTCAAATCAGATTTGTGTTTATTTGTGATTATGGTCTGGCCAACCATGAATAATAACATAAAGGTGGAGTTTGAGAAGTTTAATGGAAAGAGAAGCTTCTCTATGTGGAAGGTTCGGGTGGAGGATCTCTTGATGCAGAATTATTTGAATTCGGCCTTGGAGGACAGGCCAGAGGGTATGACAGATAAGGAATGGTTTTCTTTGGAGAAAAGGGCTTGCGCTGCCATCAGAGGATGCTTGGCAGATTCAGCCTTATACAGCATCCTAGAGGAGAAGACACCCAAGGGATTATGGACAAAGTTGCATACCATGTATATGGGGAAGAATATGTGCAATAAGCTGATGTTGAAGAAATAATTGTACAGCCTTCGGATGCATGAAGATGGAGATATTGTTCTTCATATTCGGAGGTTTGACCAGGTTTGCAATGACTTGCAGACCCTTGGGATGAAGATGGAAGAGGAGGATAGATCTCTACTCTTGTTTTGCTCGCTGCCAGGTTCTTATGATCCTTTGGTTACTACTTTGCTGTATGGGAAGGAGACGCTGAATTATGAAGAC
>JAOXJJ010000002.1:7976052-8022853 GCA_025769935.1 Phoenix roebelenii | reverse complement strand
GCTAGACTAGTAGCAAAGGGCTATAATCAAGAAGAAGGTATAGACTTTGATGAGACCTTTGCTCCTGTGGCTAGACTAGAGGCAATTAGATTGTTACTAGCATTTGCATGTTATAAAGATTTCAAGTTATTTCAAATGGATGTAAAGTGTGCCTTCTTAAATGAGTATATTAATGAGGAGATTTATGTAGAACAACCTCCTAATTTTAAAAATCATCAATACCCTAACCATGTTTACAAATTAAATAAAGCACTTTATGGTCTAAAACAAGCTCCTAGAGCATTGTATGAAAGACTTAGAAAATTTCTATTAGATCATGAATTTTCTGAAGGAAATGTTGATACAACCTTATTTTTGAAAAAAAAAAGCAAAAATATGTTAATAGTGCATATTTATGTAGATAATATTATTTTTGGTGCTACTAACAATCATCTTTGCGAAGAGTTTGCTGAATTAATGCAGAGTGAATTTGAGATGAGCATGATGGAAGAGCTGAACTACTTCCTCGGACTTCAAATCAAATAATCTAAGGAAGAAATTTTCATCAATCAAGCTAAGTACATCAAGGAGATGCTAAAGAAATTTGATATGGATAGAAATAAGTCAATCAGCACCCCCATGAGCTCATCATGCAAACTAGACAAAGATGAATCAGGTAAGTTAGTAGATCAAAAGCTGTATAGAAGTATGATCGGTTTATTATTATATTTTACAGCAAGTAGACCTGATATCATATTTAGTGTATACATGTGTACTAGGTATCAATCTAATCCTAAGGAATCACACCTACTTGCAGTTAAAAGAATTTTTAAGTATCTAATAGGAATAAAAAATATAGGTTTATAGTACTCTAAAGAATCAAGCATAAACTTAATAGGGTATACTGATTCCGATTTTGTTGGTTGTAAATTTGATAGAAAAAGCACTAGCGGGTCATGTCAAGTCTTAGAAGAAAACTTAATCTCATGGTTTAGTAAGAAACAAAACTCGGTTGCATCATCTACGGCAGAATCCGAATATATTGCCGTCGGGAGTTGTTGTGCTCAAATTATGTGGATTAAGCAACAACTTAAAGATTATGGCATTAAGCAAGATAAGATCCCCATAAACTGTGATAATACAAGTACCATAAATCTAACTAAAAATCCAATTTAGATCTCAAGAACTAAACACATTGAGATAAGACATCACTTCATAAGAAATCATTTGTTAAATGGTGATGTGATGCTTAAGTTTGTTTGTACTAATGATCAACTTGCTGATATCTTCACAAAATCCTTGAGTGAAGATCGATTTTGTATACTTAGAAGAGGCTTAGGAGTGATTGATCCATTTATTTGATTCTTTTCTCTTGTTCATTGATTTTGATCACTAATTCATGTTTTATATAGCATCCCATGCCTATGATCCTCAAATCATTTCTTAAGCTTTAAAGATTACTATTTCTATCTCTTTTGGCACGGTTCTAACTGAGACTTTGGTTTGTGCCAGAGTTTGAATCGACTCGGATGATTCTGAGAGTCGACTCATGAATTTTCAAGAGTTGACTTGAGGTCGAAAATTCATCTTCTAACCCAAAATGAACTGACATTTTACCAAATCCTCTCTTCAGTCGTCACTGTCCTAAAACCCCTCGAGTCATCTCCCACGGTCATCTTAGCCTCCTCCCTTCATTTTTTTCCTCCTATTTCCCTCCCATTTCATGTCTCTCCCTCCTTGGGTAGGTCGGGATGTCTCCTAAGAAAGCCACCGTGTCTTGCCGGAAGAGACCTCTCGTTGTGAGCAGCGCTGAGAGACGATCCAAGATGAGGAACGAACCGATAAGATCACCTCCTCTGGTTCCCTCTCCGTCTCGGTCGGTTCCCTCACGCTCGTGTGCCGAAAGAGTTGTCTCAACCGGGAGAAAATTTAATTTTGACTTCCTCTCCTAAGAAGGATTTACCGTAGGGCATCGTCTTAGGGGTCAAGGTCTAGATTTCTTTTGTTCTCTTGATTTTCTCATATACCCTGGGTTAGTTCAAAAATTTTATGGCACCGTCACACGAGGTGGTGGCGGTCTTCAGGGGAGGGTAGCCAATGTCTCCATTTGCATTTCGAAGGACCTCATTGCCTGAGTTCTCAACCTCTCTCAGGAGAGTATCGCCCCTACTCACCCCTTTGGTAGATCCGAGGCCCTTACAGCCATTCTAGGGAGAATACCCCAGTCCTCTCTTGAAGAGGTCTTTGCAAATCAGCTCTCCGCTGAGATGCGACTTCTTCTTAGCATTATTTCTCGCACCCTCCTCCCAAAAATGAAAATGTTTGATTTTATTTCTGAGAGAGACCTTGCTATTATGCTCCACGTCCTACATGACGTCCCTCTCAATTTTCCTAAACTCATTTACAGTCATATTTGTGATCCCTTAGAAAAATCAAGATTGAGTCTTTCATATGGTATGCTCTTCACTCTGATCTTTAGGGAGTTTGAGGTCCCTATCCCTGAGGGGAACTCTTGCGTTCACTTCGCTACATTAACTATATGGACGAGGAAACTCTCCACCGAATGGGGTTCCACAAAGTTGAGTGTACATAGGTTAGGAAGAATTCTTCTGACATACCATCTGACCTCGTTGCTCCTCACTCTCCCACTTCTGACCGTGATCTAGATACCTCCGTTGTTCCTTCCACCTTCTCATCCACTGTGCCACCGTCTGCTCCCTTTAATCATCCCTCCTCCACCTCTGGCCCTTCATCCACTATGCCACCGTATGCTCCCTCTGATCATCCCTCCTCCACCTCTGGCCCTTCCGTACTACAGCTGAGTACTGAGTTGATCGATTCCTTGGTAGAGAGGATTGCTAGTGAGGTGACTGCCCGATGTGACTCTGCTTTTGAGAGGCTGCACCACCGGATTGACGCTCTTGAGGAGAGTGTCAAGTCAGTTGAGAGGAGCCAGCTCAGTCATCATGAGAGCACCATTGAGCGGATCAAGGGCATCCTTGCTCGTGTGTCAGGATTGGCGCAGCCTGAGCAACTCGACATCTCCGAGTTTGCAAAGGAAGCCGCAATCCTGAAGGGGAAGATGGAAGCTTCCATAGCTAAGATTTGCTCTCAGCTGGTAGTTTTTTATGAGCTGCAGCGATCAAAATTTGATTTTTTGACCGATGCAATGGAGAGGCTCCTACTTGGTTTGGAGGTCCGCTTTGGTGCTGGCGCACCAGTGCCTCAGCCTTCTCCTTCTAGGCCTTCTGCTCCTCTGGCCAGAGCCTCCGCACCTGGTCCATCACAGCCTTCATCTTCAAGGACGAGCTCGACTGCTTCACAACCTTAACAGCGTGGACGATGTACTGCATAGAGGAGTGCTCGCCCTCGTCCTCCCTCCCCTAGAGGATGATTTTGTATTTGCTGCATTTTGTATCTTTTGTTGGTTATACGCATTTTGTGTTTTAATACTATGTATCTCTTTACTGTAGATGTACATTCTGAACATCTCTTATGTATTCAAGTTTACAGTGAATAAAAAAGCATATCCTTTTGTCTCATTTACTATGTTTCTTATATGACTTCTTGGTACTTCACCTCTTGTTATGATGACAAAAGGGGGAGAAAATATGGTATTTTTGGTAAGTAAAGGAAATCACTAAACAAGAAAATACTTAAGCAAAATATGATTTGTTCTTAGTGGATTTGATACCTCAAGTTTTTTTTTTATTCCTCCATTGAGGATCCTTAAGGAGTAATCTCCAGAGTCTATTCAAGGAGCATTCGGAGATTAGTCGGATCATATTCAAGAACAAATTATCAGATTCTTCCTTCTATATTTAAGAACTTAAGTTCAAGTTTAAAACACTAAAAGATAATCTAGATAACTTGCACAAAGTTCAAACAAAATTGAATGCATATGTTGATGGGAAGAATCTGAAATTCTAAGAGAGCAAACTCATTAAAGACATATAAGCCAAACAATTGATTGTATGATTTGAAGGCTTATATAATTCCAGATGAAAGGGGGAGCTTTAATTTCAGAGTTTACTGACTCATACCTTTCAATTTTAGATACACTAAATGACTAGACATTTGAATTCATTTCAAAACTTTACCTTGAATTATTCCCTGAATGAGTAATTCACTTTATAAATACTCCATGTTTTGTCATCATCAAAAAAGGGGAGATTGTGGAATGATTGAGTATTCCCTAATTAATTTTGATGAGCTCAAAGCATTTGAGTATGTCTTATGTTGTTCTAATGAATTCAATCTAGTATTTCGGTAAATCTTTATGAATTTCTGTCTAAGTACCTCGAGCTTTGGTTTAGAGTATTGTGGTTAAATATTGTCAGGATCAAGCGCTACCATTACACCAAAACCCGTAAATGTTAGTGAAGGCGCAACTTTATTTTTTTAAACTAGCGCAGGGGTCCATAGCGCCATGAGTCGACTCCGACCAATCCTCGCCCGACTCCGGACTCCGACAGAGCCTTGCCAGTGGGTTCAGGGACCTCCTAGTGGTATAACCCACCCTACTCCTCCAATGCATCCACGTTGGCAGGCGGCAGGACTGACTCAGCCCTTCAAGCCTCCACCAACATTGACTCGACCCCTCAGGCCTCCGCCAACAGTATTGAACTCTATTTGAACCACAGTCTGCATCACGAGTCGACTTCTGAACTCTGCGAGTCGACTCCGGCATGCTTGCAAGTTTCTGATACAAGCTCGAGTCGACTCCAGGACTCTGCAAGTCGACTCCGACTGATAATAGACAGAAAGACAGAACGATGGATTTTCGGCCCTAAGAGCAAGTCGACTCCAAAAGGTTGCGAGTCGACTTCGATGCTAGGTGAGTCGACTTCAGATGGTCCCGAATCGACTCCAAGAAAAAACTAACAAAAAGACAGAACTTTAGTTTTTGAGACCCTGTCAACGAGCCGACTCACGAAGACTACGAGTCGTCTACCAGATCGCGCGAGTTGACTCCCAGCTTGTCCGAGTCGACTCCCGGAGGAAAGCAGTCTAAAAGGCAAAGAGTCAGTTATGGAGACCCTATGAACGAGTCTACTCCAGGTGTTCCAAAGTCGACTCCCAAGTTAGCCGAGTCGACTCCAGCAAGGCCCGAGTTGACTCCGAGGCAGATCAGTTCAAAAAGACAGAAAATCAATTTTTCAGTCTCTGAGAACGAGACGTCTTTCGGAGATCTCGAGTCGTCTCTCAAGTCAGCCGAGTCGACTCCAAGTTAACCCGAGTCAACTCGAGGAAGAAAATCAGAAAATAGATTCTCTGAATTCCTGAGAACAAGCTGTCTCCTAAGTGCCCAAGTCATCTCCAGCTGTGGCGAGTCGACTCCAGGACAAGGCATGCACTTTAATTCAAATTTGAAACAGTCGTCGAGTCGTCTCCAGTATAGCGCGAGTCGACTCCAATAACAGCCGAGTTGACTCCAGATCGCGCGAGTCGACTCCGATCCCAACGGATACATTGTCAGAATGTGTAGATAGGTTAGAACGGCTCTAATCTCCTCTCTAACAGCTATTTTTCGAAGGAAATCACTTAAATAGCTAGAGTGAACAGTAGTAGACAAGAAGAGAGTAATTCCACTTAAGCATTAAAGGGTTTTAACCACCAAAAGCATCTGAAGAGCAAATCAAAGCAAAACAAAAGAGAAGTGCATTCAACTCAAACTAAAAAAGCTTCCTTCGCATTTAAAGCTCTACCTACTGTCCTCCATCCTTCGGCTCAATCAAGAGAAGACTCAGAAATCGAGAAATCCCACTTTCTCATCTCAAATCTGTTTGAGAGTTTCTAACTCAATCTTATTTATATTATTTAATATTTGCTTTTCAGAAGGTTTACTTGTGAACTTTAAACTCTTGCTTTTGTACTTGATTCAATCAGAGGATTGAATCAAGAGTTGTAAGGTTTGTTGGTAAGCCAAAGATAAAACCAACGGTGTAAGGTTGTGGTTGGTGAATCGGGGAAAACCAATTGGGTTTGATTGTAAACCCAGAAAAATAATTGAGTAGTTCTAGTTGGTGAGCCTGTCAAAACCGACCGAGTTCGTTGTGATCTCGTGAAAACAATAAGTTTGGTTGTGAGCTTGCAAAACAATCGGCTGTAATCCTAGGGATTATAGTGAACTCCCAAGTGCAGCTAGGGGAGTGGATGTAGGAGCAAGAGTTGGCTCCGAACCATTATAAACTTTTCTATGTTTGTATTGGTCCTCGTCTCTTTCTCTCTCTTCACTCATTGCATCTAGTGATCTAACTAATTCACTTGCAATAGATTTAGTTAATCATTCACATAATTATTAATTGGTCAATATTTAATCAAAACCTAATTCCTCTCCCCCCTCTTGGGTTGTCTCCTTGGGCAACAAATGGGGCAAGGTATTTTCTAACCCTTATTGATGACTTTTCAAGGAGAGTTTGGGTGTACTTCTTAAGAAAAAAGTCAAAGGTCTTCTTTAAGTTCAAAGCCTGGAGGACAGAGGTAGAGAAGGAGAAGGGTTGCTGCGTGAAGTGTGTGCGGTCCGACAATGGTGGCGAATTCATAAGCAAGGAGTTTCTAAAATTTTGCGAAGATTATGGGATCAAGAGGCATTTTTCAGTAAGAAAAACTCCTCAACAGAATGGGATGGCCGAAAGGATGAATAGGACTCTTATGAAAAAAGCTAGATGTATGAGATTGTAGGCAAGGCTTCCCAAGGTATTTTGGGTGGATACAGTAGACACAACTTGCTAATTTGTGAATCGATCTCCTCATACAAAGCTAGATGCGAGGATTCTAGAGGAGCTATGGTCTGGAAAAAAGGTGGAGGTTGGCCATCTTAGAGTATTTGGGTGCACGGCATTTGTGCACATTTATTCCAGTGAGCGGAGTAAGTTGGATGCCAAGTCATGAAAGATGGTGTTCATAGGATATCCACGTGGAGTCAAGGGTTATCGGCTACAGGATCCCTTGGAGAAGAAGACTACTATCAGTAGGGATGTGGTCTTTGATGAGAATTCAGTCCTAAAGATGCAAAGGATGGAAGAAGAGCGGGGGGAGAACCAACCGGACAGGGTTGGACAGCTAACTTCTTATTCAGTTTTACCTTTTGTAGGTGCACCAGAAGGACATGAAATTCAGGTGGAACACTAGTCAGAGGTGCCTCCACATGTGGAGAGGAGCGAGATGCTAACTCGGAGACGAGATGTGCAAAGGAAGGAACAAGAACCCAGCAGAAGCATCGGAGTCGCACTGCACAAGCCTAAGTGGATTGTGAGGCAGCCGGATAGGTATGGTTTTGGCGAAACCATGTCTTATGCATTGGTTGCTGTGAATGGAGATTCAGAGACCTATGAGGAGGCATTGGCACGCCAGGATAGCGATAGGTGTGTCCAAGCTATGGCAGAGGAGATGCAATCTCTCTAGAAAAATCAGACTTGGCGGTTGGTGCGGTTGCCAAGTAGAAAGAAGCCCATTGGATGCAAGTGGGTGTTCCAATGCAAGGAAGGACTTTCAGATAGAGAAGGCATCAGATACAAGGCCAAGTTAGTAGCTAAGGGATACTCCCATACGGAGGGCATTGATTATAATAAAGTATTCTCTCCAGTTGTTCAACATACTTCTATTAGGATGCTGTTGAGCATTATTGCCATCCAGAATTTGGAGTTGGAGCAAATGGATGTTAAAACAGTCTTCCTCCATGGAAATTTGGAGGAGAAGATTTATATGGAGCAGCCCAAGGGGTTTGGTGAGCTAGGGTCAGAAGGAAAGGTCTGTTCGTTGCAGAGATCACTCTATGGGTTGAAGCAATCATCAAGAAAATAGTACTTGCGGTTCAACACATATGTGAGGAGTATTGGCATGACCAGATGTTAGTATGACCCTTGTGTCTATGTGAAGACTCTTGCGGATGAGTCTACATTATATCTACTCTTGTATGTAGATGACATGCTGATTGCTTGCAAGAGTAGAGGAATTGTGGAAGACTTGAAGGTAGCCTTATCTCGGAAATTTGAGATGAAGGATTTGGGTCCAGCCATGAAGATTCTAGGCATGGAGATTCTCAGGGATAGAACCAAAAAGGTACTGCATTATCTCAGGGAGGTTACATCAGAAAGGTATTACGGAGATATGGCATGGATGGAGCGAAACTAGCAGCATTACCTAGAGCCGATCATGTTAGTCTTTTGAAGACAATGTCACCACAAACTGAGGTGGAAGCTGAGGAGATGAAGAGCATTCCATATGCTTCATGAGTTGGAAGTTTGATGTATGCCATGGTCTGTTGTAGACCAGATCTTGCACATGCAGTTAGCCAAGTCAGTAGGTTCATGGCTAACCCTATCAAGGAGCATTGGAGAGCACTGAAAGGTATTTTCAGATACTTGGTGGGCACAGTTGGAGTTGGTATTTGCTATGGACAGGAAGGTAGCAAGGAGAAGAATTCCAACATGACCAAGGAGAACTGGAGCCGAATGATTGGTTTTGTGGATGCTGATTACGGAGGAGACATGGACACACGGCGTTCTACTACAGGTTATGTATTTTGTTTGAACGGAGGTCCAGTGTCATGGAGATCAAGCTTGCAACTAATCATGGCATTGTCTACAACGGAAGTGGAGTATATTGGCATCACAGAAGCTGCTAAAGAAGCTCTATGGTTGAAAGGATTGGTATTGGAAATGGGATTTACACTGGAGGCTGTCAGGATGCATTGTGATAGCCAGAGTGCATTATGTTTGGTTCAGAACTCGGTCTATCATACGAGGACCAAACATATTGATATCAGGTACCACAGGATTAGGGAGTTGGTGGAAGAACGTGAGGTGGAGCTAGCCAAAGTTCATACAAAGGAGAACCTGGCAGATGCACTGACCAAGACTCTTCCAAGGGATGGCTTCCTAAGTGTGTGACATTGATAGGATTGATGGATCAGGAGAAGCTTGTAGAGGCTTTGGAGAGCCAAGGTAGAGATTGTAGGCTCATGTGTGGCGCATCCAAAGGAAAACCAGCTCAAAATTCAGTTTCTACAAGGCTGAGGTCGACTTATGGAAAGCTGGGGTCGACCCCAGTGAAGGAAGAGTCGACCCCAGTGAAGGAAGGGTCGATCCCAAGAAGTCACAGGGAGACAACAGAGAGTACTTCTCTATCAATCTCAGGTGGAGTCGACCCCTAACAGTTAGGGGTCGACCCTTCTGACCCCAGGAAGTCACAGCTCTCTGTCGTCTCAGGGAAGGGTCGACCCCTGTCTGTGAGGGGTCGACCCCTAAAGTATTGGGGTCGACCTCTGATCTGCAGGGGTCGACTCCAACGCCGTCGACCCCCCTAAAGTATTGGGGTCGACCTCTGATCTGCAGGGGTCGACTCCAACGCCGTGTCAGGCATGCCATTCGGTCAATGAAGGAAATTTTTGGTCTTTGACTGGCTTAGGGATTTCATGATTTATGTTCCTAAGGGTCTAAGTCATTCTTGGGCTAGGTTTAGACTCAAGGGGAGAGAGCATGTAAGTCATGGACTTGGGTTGAGTGGTTTCTAATGTGGCTTAGGGGGAGATTAAGTTGGTTTGGGATTAGATTAAAATTGAGAGCCTATATAAAGGCCTGATGTAATCAGTTTTAGGGTTATTACTTGTATTATTTCCTGGAGAAATAAGAGCCGCCAGAAAACTTTCTCCCACGTTCTCTCTTCTCTTCCTCTTCTTTTCCACGAAAACCCTAGTTTGTGATTGTGATTCTTCATCTCTTCTTCCTTCTTTTCCCATGCGGCCTGACGCCCTAGGAGACGTCCTAGGTTAGCGGATATCAGAGATCCACACGCTTCCGCACAGTGCCAACACCCTCCTCTATAATTGCACCTAGGTCATCAGCCCCACCTCCGCAGTAAACACATAGCTCAATAATCTTCTCGATAAATAATCAATGTGGGATTAAATACATGCCTATAGGGGTTCTTACCTTCATGGTGCTTCTCGAAGAGTCATGGATCTTGACCGCTGAAGATCCAAAGGCTGATTTTGAACTGGCTCTTCGGTAAAGAGGAAGGGTGGAGAAAGTTGGAGAGACAATACTGTAGGACCCGATCTGGCTCTATCCATGAACGATTTGATGTGAGAGTGGTCGATCGCTGTCAGAAGGGGCGGATAGGGACCACAGGTGTTGTGATCGGCTGGGGTGGCATGCGGTGGCATATTATTGAACCGGTAAACCATTAAGCTATCACACCAAATATAGAATATAATTTTTTATAGTAAAATATACATAAACTAGTACTAATTATTAGTTGGATCATCTCTAAGCTGGTGGGCCATTTCAATGGCGAAGCAACTTCCATTTTTTGTTCAGCTTTGTAAGGATGTGAAATGATTGGGCCCATCCACTAATAATTATATCTAAAATATGTGAAAAAGAGCAGCGTCGTACCACCTACTTTGATGCATGCCCCCTAACCCAATCCTATATTTCTTTCCCATCTTAACGCCACAACAGTCAACACCTTCCGCCGCACTCCGGTTTATGTGTGAATAAAACCAGACGAAACCTCGCTCTAGAATTCCCCAAATTCATTTCCCATTCGACTCTCGCTATGGCTTCGATCTCGAAGCTCGCCCACCCTAGCTTCACCGCCTCCGGCGCGTCGCACTCCTCTCCGACTCTCCGATCCTATCCCAAGCTCTCCGTCAACTTCCACTCCGGATCTCCGATGCGGAGGGGAATCTCGCATCCGCGGCTCTCGGTTCGAAGAGATCGCGTGGAGAGGATCCCTTTGATGTGAGTCCCCCCATCCTTCTCTCTTTTACTTCTTCTTGATCTTTTCTTCTTGTTTCACTTTCCGTCTGGAATCATCTGTGGATGGAGGATTTTGCTGTTGGCTTTATGGGTGTATGATCTTCGTCCTTCGATCTTTCGCTATCTCAAATTTTGTTTTTTACGGATTGAAACTATTCCAAACGTTACGACTTTTCGAGATATGAATCACTTCGAGGGTTATGACTACTGGTTTGTGCATATTGATAAGCAAGTTTTGGTGCGCTTTGGTATTGTGAATCTTTGGGTAGTGTTGGCTTTTAATTTCGCTCAAGGTGATGATCGTGAACGGAGGTTGATGCTCTAGAAAAGTTGTAGCTTTGATCAGAGAGTCGGATAACTTGGATTGAGTTGGATTAGTCTGTTGATGCTTTATTGGTTCATATATCTAACTTTACACTTGAGAATCCTATATAAACCCTGCTGTGCTCTTGTGAGTTTTCCATCTAGTTGGATTGGGACCGTGATGAGTTGTTTGATGGAGATTTTTCAGCTTTCTAGTTTTGTAAAGGGTTCACAACTTAACAGGATCATATATTGAATTTGGTCCGGAACTATCTGAGGAGTGCAGGTCAAGCCTTTTTTAATGGTTCTTGTATATTAAAGGCGTTGATCTAATTTAGGCTAGTGCGACTGCAGAGAATGAAAGTTCAATGGAACACCGTTGATTTTAAGAAATGAAAAGATCCAAAAATGACTAACTATTAACAAATAGCCACGTACAGTGTAAGTTTTGGTCATTACAATTTATTAGAATTTAAATATGCCTTGTGATCTTAATATATCAAAAGATTATCATTTAGTTCAATTTATTCAATGATCTTCTCTAACTGTAGGTGATAAATTGGATCTTTTCGACTTCATAATAGCATCACTGGTGACAAGTTTGTGAAATATTTATTTCCTCTCAAAAAGAAAGTAAGCTCACTGAGAGACTTTATCTTTTAAGGTTGATTTAGAGCGTCTATGGGTATGATGGTTTGCTGACACTTCAGTTTGAGGGGTTTCTGATACCGATGGTTAGGTACTCTAATGGTCTTTTCTTGCTTTGCAAGACAAGTCTGATGCCAGCGACACTTGGTGCAGGGAAATGTAGGTAAAGTGGCATTAGGCAAAGCTTGATACTAGGTTAATAGAATGCCAGGCTGATAATACAACAAATGGGAATGGGTACTAATGTTATCAGGCAAAAGGAGGATTTGAATTATGCCTTGACTGTGGATCTGATTGCTGTCACTTCACTTTTGTTCAAATCCCATATTTTATGCTAGGATGGTAAATGAAAAGCTGGAAAAAGAGGTGTTACAAATAAATAATTACTATTGAGGTAAATTAAATTACTAAATTGTAATTTGGACTTGACAAGCTTCACTAATGGTGGCTATGTTCTTACAATGGAAATCTTGAGCTTAATGAGGGTTTACAAGCCTGAAAATTGGTTTGAGGTATATTTTTTTTGAGTTTAATTTACACTACTTTAAACCAACTTTATCACTAACAATATTTTGATTTTGATTGGCTCCTTCTGTATATATCATATGGTGCTATAGTTTTCTACCTTGTGTGATGCCTAAATTTCTTCTCTTTTGGTGGAATCTGACTATATTTCTTATTTACTATGTAATCCAGAGTGAGGTGCTCCAAACAAGATGGAAATGGTGCCCCAAATAAGAGAACAACCCTCCATGATCTATATGAGCAGCAAGGGCAATCTCCATGGTATGATAATCTCTGTCGCCCCGTAACAGATTTGCTGCCGTTGATTGCAAGTGGTATCCGAGGTGTGACCAGTAACCCAACGGTAATCTCTCATATGTATTTTATGTATGTATGCAAAGGTTTTCAGTTTTTTTAAACTTGAGAATCATCTTCAATTATAGGTAATGTACACCTTTGTGTATGATATGGTGTCCATTAATATGTGCAGACTCATTGATTCTTTACTTTTACTTTGGGCCTGTATTATTGGCATTTGTTTAACGATCACACTTTTTGCAGATTTTCCAGAAAGCAATATCATCATCCAGTGCCTATGATGAACAATTCAGGTACAAGCTGTTGATATATCTGCTTTGAACATGTGGGATTTGCTTAGAACTGGACTCACCTGCTCAAAATGTCTGGAGTAGCTGGTTCTGGGGTAGCTGTGTGATTGATTTTTTAGTTGGCCTATTATATATTCATTTTTTTCTTAGGCAGGTTTTCTTGTCACTGAGTTTTATTACTAAATGAATTATCCACCATGATCAATTTCTTATGTAAAACACCCCCAAGATCTAGTGAAATAGTTGTGATCTCCTAGTTGATACTTGATAGCAGTTTCCCTTGTCTGCTTAAGTATGTTCTTAAGCGTAGCTGGTTAAGAAGTGTAAATGTACTAAGATAAACTACCATCCAAAACAAATAACTAAAACAGTCATTTTTTTCCTAGTGGAATGTTCATTGGGAACCAAGAAAAAAGATAACTTATGAAGCACAGAGATGCCATCATGATCATACAACTTGTTGAATTTATCTTGGTGATTTACATAGTATTTTTTCTGCAGTTTATTTAGAACTTTTTTGAATTAAGTCACAATGGTTTATGGGTTTTATAGGCAGCTCATATCAGAAGGAAAAGACATAGAAAGTGCTTACTGGGAGCTTGTGATCAAGGATATTCAAGATGCATGCAAACTTTTTGAACCTATCTATGATCAAACAGATGGTGGTGATGGATATGTATCAGTTGAAGTCTCTCCTAGACTTGCAAATGACACAAATGGCACTGTCGAAGCTGCAAAATGGTTGCATGGATCAGTTGACCGCCCAAATGTCTACATAAAGATCCCAGCTACTGCAGAATGCATTCCTTCTATCAAACAAGTTATTTCACTTGGTATAAGTGTCAACGTTACAGTAAGTTCAGTTGCATACACAAGCTTGTATGCTTATTAAGCAATCTAGTTACAATTTGACACTTGTTGCATGTCCACTATGGATAGTTGAGTGTTAAAAAATGCTCGTCTCTTTAATTTTGATCTTCATATCATAGCATTCTCTTAATTTTTAATTTTTATTAGAAAGATCACCTCCACTTGTCATGTCTTGGTATTAGACCTGCAAGACTATTACTTTCTGAATACCATGATATTGGTTATGGTTGGGATTTTTCACCACGGTAACACTACTACTGGTACCATCTTCTGTCTTGAAGCTTGTATTTCTGTTGTTTGAAACAGTAATTCATGCTGTCGCATATCTTTATTGATTGATCTGTTTTTTGCTGATTCCATCTAGATGGGTAAACCTTCTCAATCTGCTTTAACTCAGTTCATTGTTTCCTAGTCGAATTTATCATGATATTAACTCCTAAAAGGAAATGTTAGACAAATTTAGTCGAATGTGGTGTTGTCTTGCAATGGTGCTTCTAAGCCTCATTTACAATGGACCGGCTAGACTATTAATTTTCTGGATACCATGATATTGATTACAGCTGGGAATTTTGACCAGGGTAACACTACTACTGGTACTATCTCCCATCTTGAAGTTCCTACTTTTGTTGTTTGAAACAATAACTGATGCAGTCGCATGTCTTTATTGATCTGATTATTGCTGATTCCAGCTAGATGGGTGAACCTATCAATCTGTTTTTAACTGAATTTATGTTTCCCAGTCGATTTTTTTTGACATTATCTCCTAAAAAGAAGCGTTGGACAAATTAAACACTTATTCGAATTTGGCATTGTCTTGCAATGATGCTTGTAAGCCTCATTTACAATATATCATAATCCACCTATCCTGTTGTTATCTTGCTCCTGCTCCAGACCACCAAGATCATATAATTTATACATTGATATTAGAAAAAAACTCTCATGCTGCAAATGATGCTAACTTTCTAGGAAGGTATTCCTTTGGTAGTGTAGGATGATTCTGTAATCAAGCCAGCACCGTCTCTTGCTTTGTGTTTCATTGGTCCAATTTTTTTTGTCATTGGACGCAAGTCTCACTGTTTATGTCAGTGGTCATGAATAGCACAAAAATGGATCTTCTGTATGGATTGTCCTGTAATCAGTTAGAATCACTCATTGACATACTTCTTGCATGTCTTTCCAGAGCAATACATGCTAATCATCAGATTCATATATTATTACTGATCTGTTGTCTATGATGAACAGTTGATCTTCTCACTACAAAGATATGAAGCAGTTATTGATGCTTACTTGGATGGTCTTGAATCTTCGGGGCTCAGTGACCTGTCTAGGCTTACAAGTGTGGCTTCCTTCTTTGTCAGTCGTGTTGACACCCTTGTTGATAAGATGCTTGAAAAGATTGGGACACCTGAAGCTCTTGATCTCCGTGGAAAGGTAAAATCTGTTGCTTGTATCCCTATTAACTAGGAAATCTGTAGGGACACCTCCCAGCTGTATCTTAACTCTTAAATTCCTGCAGGCAGCAGTGGCTCAAGCAGTGCTGGCATATAAGCTTTACCAAAAGAAATTTTCTGGTCCACGATGGGAAGCTTTGGCAAAGAAAGGTGCCAAAAAGCAGAGATTGCTGTGGGCATCAACTAGCGTGAAGAATCCTGCATATCCCGACACTCTATATGTAGATCCTCTCATTGGACCTGATACGGTGAGCAATAGCAACTTATTTCCCAACAAGCTATTTAAACTGTTCTTCATCTCTCATTAGACCTATACCTTACAATAATATTGTATAAAAACTTGATATTTTGTTTCTAGTATGTCTCTGTAATGCAAAACCTGTTTCATTTCAATGAGTGCACTTAAAAATTGCAGCAGTGATTCTTCCTGTTTTGGAGATCAATAATCTGAGTAAGCATTGATTTGGAAATAAGTTGCTCAAAAAATTAGCAACGATTTGTAAGGATACCTTTCATCTTTATGTATTTGGTGGCCAAACAAATAAATTCTGACCAATACAGTGAAATATTATCAGATTTGCCTTCTGTTAGGGTTTTGATTGGACTGGTCTTCTTTTCTTGGTTATCATATAATTAGGCAAAATCTTAGCATGCAGGTGTGTTGATATTGTATTTGGGGTCTATTTACCAACCAAAGAGAATCTGGGGCTTAACAGATTTCTGTCTTTCTTACTTATGTTATTGGATTCAATTTTCCCCAATGATTTCCAGTTTTATGCTATTGTATTTAATTTTTACTTCTGATTTCAGGTTTCAACCATGCCAGACCAGGCTCTGCAAGCCATCATTGATCATGGTGTTGTTTCAAGGACAATTGACTCAAATGTGTCGGAAGCTGAAGGCATTTACAGTGCGCTTGAGAAGTTAGGAATTGACTGGAGTGAGGTTGGGTCACAACTTGAGGTGGAAGGCGTGGAGTCCTTTAAGAAGAGTTTTGATAGTTTGCTAGTCACCCTGAAAGAGAAGGGAGATTCTCTCAAGTTTGTTAGTCTGTAAACTTGTGATTTTCCACATACATTTCCAATCTCTGTGGTTGGTGACTTTAATAAATGACCTTGATAAAGCTGGTTTTGGTTCTATTTAGATGTAATTCATCGTCTGTTTTGTAAGTTGCACTATTAAAAATATGTGCTCTTATTAGCTCCGCAATGTGCTCTTAAATCTGTCTCAATGGAGAAGTTGTAACTTACAGTTGCAGAAAAGTGAAATGGCAAAAAGAGAACAAAAATCTCAAAAAGGAACAGAATTGTGTAGAAAGCAATAAAGTATTTTTTCAGAAGTCAGGATGCAATAACTTTAGTTCTAGTCCTTGTGATTCTAGTGTCTATTTATTTTCTGATCTGATCTGTCATTCAACTACTAACTATTTTTCTGAATAATTAATAATTGTAGGACTGTTTCACTATATCATCAACAACTGAGTGACTAGAACATAAACATATAATTTTGGTGGGACAATTTATTTGTATCTTTTTTTCAGAGTAAGAGTATATGCAATTATATTGTCATAAAGTGTCGAGAAAAGGTTAATAATGCAATGGCCTTTCTCTATTTGGTCTCAGGATCCATGGTTTTTCCATGCTAGGTTTATCCTACATTGGTTTCATAGAAGTCTGCAGTTTTAACAGAGATAGGCTTTGGGAGCCTGCATGTAGGCTTGCATCTACTTCCTCCAAAATAATGGTGGTGGTCGAGGGAAACTGGATATTAATGTGAAGTGATTCAGAAGAATTTTTGAACAGTTTTATGATGCATGTGGTGATGTGCATGGTTTGTAATTTGATAGATGCATTAGTTGAGAGCTATCCAGCATAGGTCAAGGATCTGTTTAGATGCTCAAATACTATGTGCAATTTTCAATCTACATGAGTGTTAACCAATGTGAATGTGAGACCTGAGATGAGGATCCTGATCAACTTGCTGCACTGTATCATATTCTATGCAAAAAGATAATTTGCTCTATTCCAAATATTCAATGGTGCAATCTTCGCAGCATTAATTTTTTTAACAAAACCAGTATCATGAACTCATTTTGTATATCCATATAGTAAAACTCCACAAACCAAATAGCTTCATCATCTCCTTTAAGCCTTTCCTGAGTTGTGCAGATAGGCAGTCTATGTATCAGAACTCATGTGTGGATATGTTGTCTGGAGCGCTCTGACATGCCACGAAGGTGCAAGCTTTGGAGGTATATAGCCCAGTACCAGGCTCCACTTAGGTTTCGCCTCTGCTATTTGCTGATGACTGTATGTTGTTGGCCTGGGCGACGAGGCGGTCTGCACAAATGATCCGAAGGATTCTTGTAGAGTATTATGCGGCGGCGGAGCAACAAGTCAACTTGGCCAAGTCAGCTATTCACTTCAGT
Source organism: Phoenix roebelenii (assembly GCA_025769935.1). Lineage (NCBI taxonomy): Eukaryota > Viridiplantae > Streptophyta > Magnoliopsida > Arecales > Arecaceae > Phoenix > Phoenix roebelenii. The sequence continues at coordinate 8,005,296 of JAOXJJ010000002.1, read as the reverse complement.
CCGAAGGTCAAGCCGAGGATGAAGACTTTTATTATGGAGATCCTGCGTGTAGGCAAGCAGGAGGGCATCTTGATGTACCTTAGGGTGTCGATGACTAGGCATTGACTCCATAGGAGGGAGTGTTCCACTATGGAGCAAGGCATGAGGCACAGGTTGGAGGCATGGTAGGCGAGTTCTCTGTCCATGATGGGCAGAGTCACCTTTGTGCAGTCTATTCTTAGCTCGATCCTAGTCTATCTTCTTTCCAGCACCATTGTGCCTTTTGCACTGCTGAGAGCCATGGAGCTATTGTTCAGGAGCTTCAGCTATGGTCGGCGCGGGGGAGGGAGGGATGTTCACCTGTTGGCCTGGGATGTGATCTGTCAGCCGACCAGTGGTAGTGATCTAAGTGTTCACTTCTTGTTAAAGTAGTGGGAGGTTCTTGCTACCAGACATGTGATGACGCATGCGGACAGGGTGTGGGAACGGAAAGGATGAAGATGGGAAGGGATGCTCTGCTACCAACTGACACAAATAGGGGTGGGATGGTTGCTGATTTTCTTGGATGATGGGGCTTGATCTCTCTTCTTTTCTTTCTCTTTTCTTCTATCAATGTGGTTTCATGGCGTTGGGACACAACTCTAATTGAGTCCACATGCCCAATCAAAAGGACTCAATGTGACTCTTGGGCGTTGGACACTTGGACTCAAAGGGGACTTGACATGCCCCAACAAATGGACTCAAACTCCATATGACTCAACACAACCAAACTAGAGGACCCAATCCTCACACGCCCAAAGGGATTGGGCTCAATACTCCTGCATCAACATGTGGCCAGGTTTCTCCTTGAACCAGATAGTCTTTGGGGTTCTCTGATGAAAGCCAAGTATGGGGCTCCGGTCGGGGCGCTTGTCTTCAGTGTTAGGCACCACAATTCCATTTGGAGAGAGATTTGCACATGAGGCCCTGCAGTTCTCGCTACGTTCAGGTGGGAGATCGAGGATAGGTAGGCGATTGACATCCTAGAGGATAGATGGTTGGCTAAGCTGCCACTGTGTGGGTGGCCCACACTGCTTGATTCGGGGTGTCTAGTAGGGTGCAGAGTTTGTAATCTATTTGTTCCAAGAGAGCGAAGGTGTGATGAGGGTGTCATTCGGCGGGCCTTTGGGGAGCAGGCTGAGAGAGTCTTGGCTCTGCCGATACCTGTAGAGGAGATAGCGGGCAGAAAGGTCTGGATTGGCTCTAGGAGATCGAAGGTGAACTGTTGAGACCTTCAGGGTCTGGTGACGAGGGCCCCAACTCGACAGATAGATGAGACTTGGATTTGGATGCTGTGCATCCACCCCCATGTCGCCATATTCATTTGGAAGATAGCTTAGGAGTGTCTGTCAACTAGAGAAGTATTGGCCAGCAGAGGGGTGAGGGTCTCCCCAACTTGTGAGGCATGCTTGGAAGTGGAGTCCATCTGCCATGTCCTTTTTGGATGCTCACGGGCAGCCTAGATCTGGCGGTGCGCGGTGATCGCTCATGGCTTCGGGCAAGGAACGACGCCAATGGAGGACTTTCTGGCTTGTTTGAAAGCATCTTTGAGGAGGCCCGACACCGTGGATTGGGGGGTCAAATATGCCTACCTAACTTATCACATATGGCTGGATAGGAACACCTGAATCTTCGAGGACATGTGGGTTCATTCGAAGGTTGTGGTGGACAGAGTATTGTTTCACGCGGCCGAGGTCATCAGTACCGCGACGTCACTTTCTCATGGGATGGCTGGGGACATCTGAGACCGTCATGTAGCTTCTTTAGCAACCAGGTTTGCTTTTGTCTCCTAGGAGCCCTCACCCCCTAGCTATCTTAAGGTAAATTTCAATGGCAGTATTGTTGAGGGAGGAGAAAGTGGGGGTGTGGGCTTTTTTATCAGGACCACTACTCTAGACTTGTGGCGGCTGGGGACCGGTGGATCTTTGACACTTCTGTCATTGGGGTTGAGCTGAGAGCATCTCCTATACGAGGCACACTCTGGATGCGGCCTGCATCCACCTCGAAGGAAATTCGGCTATGGTGATCCAGTGGGTTCGACGCCGACATACCGTGACTAGTGGACAGTCATTGCTCCACGATATTTGGAGACTTGCAAGAGGATGTGGCTCCTTCTGGGTCACCCATGTCTATTGGGATGCAAATAGTGTCGCTGACTAAGTGGCTTCTTTTGCGGCATCACTTTAGAAGGCTCCGGAGAACCAAACAGATATTCCTTATTCTTTTCACCAGCTTCTTTTTTCTGATTTTGTTGGTTGCACTCATGCAGGTGTCATGTGAGGCGTCGTTATACCAAAAAAAAAATCTCAACACTTATTAAATAAAAAGGAGGAAGAATCCCAACTTGAGACCAAAAGCAAAATAATTGCTAAAGGAAAAAAAATTTAAAAATCTCAAATTTAGATCAAAAACCCAAATATTATCAAAGAAAGAGGCAGAATTAGTCAATTTAAATAGAATAGGAGACAAGGGAGAATGGGGGTCTTGGACTTGGTGGAGCACTTGATGAGGCACTAGAGGCCGGGGACGGAGATGCTCCAGCGACATGTACTGGCTCATCGGCGAGACCCCACCTTCGCCGCTACCGTCGGCGAGACCTCGAGGAGGAGAGAAAGTCGGGCCACCAATATCTCTGCCTGCCGGAGCCATGGACCGGCTCAACCGAGCCTATTATGAAAAATGCCGGACTTGCTCTAAATTTTTTTTTACAAGAAGAGGAAAAGTTCTTAGGATCAAACTGCAGCTAGATAAGTGTAGAAGTATTCAAAAAACATAATTATTAGGAATAATGTCAATTTTTCAACGAAATAAGAAGGGCTGACGAAAGTTTGGTAGTCACAATTATACATGGCAGATTTTCTTTTCAAAAGTGATGACATGATTCAGTAACATAGTTTAACAAGTAAAATGTCGCTTAGATTGGTCGTTATTATGTTTGAAAGGATTCAGGAGTTGCAACATGTTTTATTGATAAAACAAGTGTACTTGAAACTGAGAAACATCTAAGAGAGATGTCATATTCTGAGTATGATTCCCGAATTCAAAGATGTCGCAGCCAAGGATTATACCTGAAACTTGATCAGCCTTCTTCTCTCCTTCTGTCCAGCACCTGCTGCCACCCCCTCGACAAGCTTCTGCTGCTGCCCCAGGCTTCTTCATGCGTGTCGCCTCGAAGCAGGCCTACATCTGCCATGACTGCAGGTCATATCCCTTCTCCCCATTAATCCAATTCTCCATTTATCCTTGGCTTTCTTTTACCATTACTACTTGGAACACTGTTGCATTCAGATGTCTCAATTGTCATCTGTTTCTAAACTGTGTGCAGTTATATATACAATGAAAGAGCACCCTTTGAGAAGCTGAGTATTTCTGCCCTGGTGAGTTGCATTCTTTTCTTCTCCACATTCAGTTTCCTTCTTTTTGTTTCTTTTTTTTTTTTCCTGTGTGTGATTAAATCTATTGAACTCTTGACTGTCCTCACCAATTCGATGTTGTCAAGCTCAAAATATCATCCCTTCATGCCTTACACCTTGATATATTTGGCTTCACCTTGATAGATTTTGCCCGTCCATTCCTTTGTCATATAATCAATCATTGCATGGTTTCAGATCCCTTCTCTAAATTTCCATCTTAACTCCCGCAATCCTTTTATTTCTATCTTTTTTTCTCACTGTTTATTGCATATCACAAGACCATCTCATTGCTTCATGAAAAGATGTGGTACACATTCATAAAAGTAAATTGCAAGCAAAATGCACTTTTATATGCTACTACATAGTATGACCAAACTTTTCCTCAAACTCCAGCTTAAGAGAAAAAGATGAGCACTAACCCACCAAAACTAACTGATCATTTTATCCACAACAGGCAAAATGTCAGATTTTTTTTTTCTTGAAGAGATAATGCATTTTCCTGATAGTTAATTCATTTCTTGTAGTCTGTGGGACTCCCAAACGTAGATTCAGGACATATGAACTGCAGTAGCCAAGAATGCCAATGACACAAGTTTGTACAGCCAGGAAAGGTCCAATGAAGAGAGATGAAGCCACTGGATAATTGCCTTCAAAAAACTACTCCATCTTTATCTAATTTTGGGTGGATCTGAGAATTTGGAAGCATATCTCACTTGGATCTATCATTCTTGACACTCTAGTACTTACAGGCAAGCATTACCTGTTGCCATAGTGCTTGGAGCTGCAGGGCTAACTGGCTTGTATATCCACCTCAACAATGCCTCCTAGTGTCCAAGAGGCTCTTCTTCATTCTGAAACTAGTTGAGTCAATCGATATTTCATAATGTGTTGCCATTTATAACAAAACAGTGAGATAATGTACTTATGCTTCCAATTTCAAGTTGTGAGTCTTGTTAAACGAGCAGCAAATGCGAATGTCACTGATAAAGAAGACAAAACCAAGAAATAGAATTCAACCAACATATGATCTCACTAACAAAATATAGGCGATGAGAATTATGAAAGGTTAATGCGAGCATTTGCATATATTTCCACATCAAATTTCTCGAATCACTGCCGCATGGGGCAGTTAAATCTGCATGATTAAATCGAATGAAAGTAAAAATGCACATATAATGAAATAATGTTATGCAACACTTCTCTGGTTCAACACAATGAATTTGCCCTTTTCCCTCAAACCTGTCTGAAGGTGATCCACTTTAATTTGCCAGGTGGTGAATCCATTATTCCTCATACCAGTTTTCTGTATCAAGTTGGTTCCAATATCTGCAGCTTAAGGAATGCAATATTAAAGGAAAGGGACTGAATTGTACACAGACGAAATGATTTTTCACTTATAAATTTACATGAAGTTGCATAATAACATAGGGAGCCATCATTCACCCACTACAGTGCAACTTATTTCTTCGTTGGCCTCAAGAGCTTTTCATTGAAACATGCATATCAGGGTTACTGATATGGACCTTCACTCCAAAAGTAACGAACCATAAGAAATCCCATATATTTGTCATTTCAAGATAATATCACAAACATTTGATAAACATAATAAATGTCCTCGACATCTTGAAGATTCCTGTTCTAAATTTGCTAAAAGAAAACAACAGGCATTTGACCATCCCTGGCGTAATTTAGTAGCAAACTATCTCACCAATGACATAAAAATAAGACAAAACTGGAATTGCTATGCAAACAAAGCCAGGTGCAATATCTGAATGGCTGAGAAATTCCAACTCGCAAACACTTCTCAGGGCGGTACTTTAAACATCTGCAAAATTTCTCAGGCTTCACTATGCAACTAATATCTACTCCTCAACCTTGTTCTTCTTTTTCTTTTTCTTCTTCGATTCCTCCGATCGTAATGAAGTATTGGTGATCTGGCTTTCTGGACCAGAAGTATGAGAAGATCTTTCAGCAGACCTCATAGATATCTCAGAATTCGGTGCGCTGTCCTTATGTCTCTTCTTCTTCTTGGAATGCTGTGAGAATTCCACGCTTCTTTGTCCAAGGCTCTGAACTGAAGTTAAGGTATCGCGAGACATGCTTCCAAACTTCTCAGAACAAGACATGCTCTTCCTCATGGAACCTGAGACATAATAAGAACAATAATATTACACGAAATGTTGTGGCATACACTTATCGACCATATGTGCCTTGAAATAAGAGTCGATCATGTTCAGCCAACAGAAGGCTGTTTGATGCTAAAGAGTTGAGCATGCTGTACAGTATCAGAGGTTCCTTTTCTAACAGCAGCATGCCAACATGCACACGAGGAAAGGTGGTGTCTGAATGTCTAGTAGTTTAAGACATGCAGCACTGTTAAGTTTGATTGGAGACAAAAAATGCAACTCGAGAAAGAAATAAACTAGCTTCAAAAGGCATTACCCTCAGATCTTTGCCTGCTCAAGTTGAGATTGTGGAACCCAGGTTTCTCAAATTCACTAGGCTCTGGATATCGCACTAAACAAACTCGGCGTGAAATCTTCCCCACTGAAGCAGATATTTAAAAGATCAAGGAAACTGTTAGTTTGATGACAGTGGATTCTATACAATTAGTAGGTGATACTAGACATACATATGAATATAAAAACCAGCACTCATTACCTGGTTGGAGTGCAAAATTATGAAAATGAACCAACAAAACAAGATACATGCCCTCATCTCCTCTTGTCAATAAATAACACCAGAAGGCTAATTAGCATATAGTTCACAAATTTTACTAAGATCCAGCGTTTTTTTATATAATAAGGTAAAAAAGGAAATTAATTTACAAAAAACTAAAGTTCTCCAATAAACTAGAAATTTTGCCTGAGGGATCCACATACATAGCATCACCTGCATCTCCTTTGCAAAAAAATTGGCTACATAATCACAGAATCTTCTTGTATGAAGATTTCCCACTAGACATCAGCAACCATACAGAGTACTTTGACAAAACAAATAAGGGAATTAGATATACAACAGACCCCTGCATTCCAGGTTACCTACTCCTTACTGTTGAAATAGATAGTATGCATGCCAGTAGGAGACTATAGCTTCAGCAACACTGGCCATGCATGCCAGTAGGAGACTATAGCTTCAGCAACACTGGCCATGAAAACTGCACCTATGGACCTGGTGACATCTACTATATCACATCATTCTACAAACCCTCCTAATGCTGGCAAACTGTTGGTTTCTGAAGAAGCATTTGTCAATTTTTGCTCCAATTTACCCTATAGATGCCTCCATGCAGGCTTTGGTTGGTCCATTTCACTTGAGCAGAATTTCTGTCTAAATGTAAAAATCCAATTCTAGTAAAAGGATGGATTTTAAAAGTTGTGCACGTACAAGAATATTGTTTTAAGATTTTTTTGGGATATAATGATGTTTAAGGATTTGGAGTCTGTAAAATTCATTTTAGAACTAAGAATATGTAAATCATTAGTAAAGCTCAGCATACATCACAAACATTCTTTTGTTCAGTTTAATTGAAGGATTCATTCCTAAAAAAGGGATCTTGTAGAGTGTTTCAGCATGCTACTTCAGAACCCAAGGCTTATTGCTCATCAATCCATTCATCTAACCTTGAGTATGTGGAGACATCAGCAGTTCCTTCCTTGATTCCTTCACAGTATTGGGTCACCTGTAGCTCTATTAGATCCTCTTTTACTCCTCTATAGGTTCATTGGATACCCCCGCGACTTTGAAGGTCAACTTTGATAGCTCCCTTAAAGGTAATCAGGGTGCTGCTAAGTCTGTCACTAGAGATCACTGTGGTTGACTGCTCTTTGCTGGTTCTAGGCACTTCTTGGCTGCATCTATTCCTTTGACTGAAATAAGAGTGGCTTAGGAAGGATTTATGGTTGTGTTCTACACTTTACAATGCAGAAGACTTTTGCTTGAAGGTCACTCTAGCATTGTCATTAATTGGATCAATGGGAGGTCTTCTTCTAGGACACCACATCCTCTACTTCTTGGCATCCTCCATCTATCCGAGAATTTGGACTTCTTTGATACCGATCATGTTTTCAGAGAAGCTAATTTCCCCGCAGATTGGCTGGCAAATGGAGATTTTTGATAGTGATATCCCCTTAGGTGTTGCTGTGCATCCGGAGTTGGCTCTTTTATTGCAAACTGATTGTATGTGACTTTGTTATTAGCGGTCTCGCTGAGATCAATTTAAGGGTGTTCTTTGTCCATTTACCAAAAAGAAAGAAAGAAAAGGGAAAAGGAATCTTGTGGGATGATGTATTTAATAAAGCTGCTGTGGATTCCTTTTCAATAAATAGAGATTTTGATAGTGATATTTCCCCTAGCTCTACAAGTCTTCCATTGTTTTCTGTGGATTCCTTTTCAATAAAGACTGACTAGTCTCACAAGGAACTGGATTTATAAACCGCTAGTCACATTATCCAAGGGCTTTTCAGTATAAAATTGGAAGATTTCAAAGAGACACCATAGAACTGAAGGATGCCTACTATACTGGTCCACCTTGTTTTTGGCCAATGCATCTCTTAATTGTGTTTTATTGTGTCATCCTTCCTATTAGCTTATTGGATGCATCAAGATTGATAGTACCAAAATGATCCATTGTCTCCTTTGTTCGGGGCCTCTTACTGTCGCTCTTACTAGGGTTATCTAACTTCACCTCTAATTAGCTGTAGGTAGCATCAAAGCAGAAGCCAAATAAGGCCTTGTCATAAACTATAATGGCTACATGTGCATTAAATTATAGGCACACTCAGTTTCACAAATTATTTTTTCAATTCAAACAACAGATCAGTGCCACATTTATGGATCTATTTCAGTTGAATTAATTTACAATCTATATCTCTCCCTTTCCTACGTCTCCTTTTTCTCCATTTTGGTCCCTCTGCCCCCACTTCCCCATTCCCATCCCACCTCATTCCCTCTCCCAACCCCTTCTTCTCATCTTGTTTGTCTTTTACTCTTCCACCTAATTCTCCTCTTCCTTCTGACCTTTTCTTAACTTTTTCTTTCCTTTTCTTTCTTCTCATCCTTCCTTTCATATCCTTTGCAAAGACTGCAGCTACACTAGATCTTAGTGAAAGTTCAACTAATCTGTTGCAACTAGTTATCGAAATGGGGTTTTTAGTGCTCACTTAAGCATCGGCAGAGCTTATCATAAGCATATCATAGTTACAATCACCAAATCTGGCAACGATATAAACGCTATAAATAAATAAGGAATCAGTTTTTTCTTCAAAAGTCTGAGCATCGTATTAATGGAAGTGAAAGATATTTGGAGAATTTTTGAGTAGCACTGAGGCAACAAGATAACTTGTTAGCAAGAAGATATGATGGGTGAATATTTTGAATTTTAAATATTGAAAATGATCTACGAACATATCACAATTGATAATAGGTTTTGCTCATGGATTAAGGTAACAGGCATTTCCAATCCATACTATATATCTATAACATATGTCCTGTGCAAGACGTGTATGCTAGGAATAGAGATACCTATCTTTGTATCATGCGCACTGGTTCGTGCTGACACATTCCCATTTTGTTTGCCACGAGCCTTGGTACGTGGCTAAGCACATGACCAACAGCTTATCATGATACTGTACTTATAATATTGTGCCAGCTCATGACTGTCAGAGGTACAACAGACAACACTTTAACCCTTGCATTCACCTGAAGCATGGTCCACAAGTTGATCTCTGCTGCAAATTAGTTACTAGAACAAAATGATCTTTTTTCTTCATGGGTCCGGGAAATAGAGTGATATAAAAACTACAAATACAGACCAAATCTTGTCATTATAGTCATACTTCATGAAATATGCCTCCTTTAGTCTTCATGGTGGCACCCTCTCCATTAAGATCATTAACGAAATATATGCATTCTACTGAGATTCTTTTCTTCCAGTTTTTTTTTTTTTTTTTTGAGGAGGGGGATGCAGTTTGACTCATTAATTTGTTGTAGATTTGCCAATTTTCTCTGTAAGAAGTCTCTCTCTCTCTCTCTCTATGTGTGTGTGTGTTTCTTTTATGAGGTGTTAATGTTGAACAGGACCTTCAGATTCTTTGGCTTTTCTTTCTCTTTTATTAGATACAATGACAGTAGATTTAAGGATTTTGCTAATGTTTGTATTAGCATAGTTCATTTCAAATTTCCATTGCCTTGTAGGAAATATGGCCATCAGTCACTCTCCTTGCTCTATACTTCATGTCTCATTTGATGGAGGTTCTATCTTTCTACCAATCCATACAAAATCTCTTGCAAGATTTTTCCAATTGATAACATTCTAAAAGGTTTTAGCCTATGCAGACTAAGATTGAGCTATTCTTTTTCAATAAATCATTTATAACTAATTAAAGAAATAACACTAAAATAACTTTAACAGATCATTTTAAAGAGCTTGAGAAATTTAAAGCATTTCATATTTCATATTTTCTCATATTATAGAATACCATAATGAAATAAGGCCTTAATCAAAATTGTAACCACACGATACCAATAATCCGATTAGTTTCATTTTTTGGATCTTAAAATAATTAACATGTGGATGGCGAGAAGAATTTCATGTTTTATGTCATTGGCATATGTATCCATGAGGAAATAGAAGTCATAGAAAACAATGATAAGCTCCAAAGAGTTATTTAATAAAATGTCTAAGAAGTATGAAGGGCCCAAAAAACAAGAAAAATAGCAAATCCAAGATTATTACAATCGCTGATCAGTAAAAATTGAAGGGTAGGTAAAGAATGAGCATAATAGAGAGAGAGCACACTAGGATATTTAATTGAGGATAAAATAATCAACAGAGGCAACTTTTACTCATTGGTATTCTAGTCATAATGCAAACTGCAAAGTGCTTCAATGCAAACAAAAACTCATTGTGGCAATTAGAGAGCTACCATTCTAGTTTCAAATATTTAATGAGTCAAGACAACTAATAAACTCTTTTAAGTTAAATTTGTTAAGATAAAATAACCCCTTACATCAAACTTGAAAAAACAAAATAGCCATGTAGTAAGACTGCTTGAAATGCAGTGTACATACTCTATAAAATGGAAAGATAAAAAGAAAATGAAGTATCACACAGTTGTCTAATAAAAAAATCAGCACATGTATACACACAACGGCATTAGAAAGGCTTAAACTAAGAAGAAAGATGATATACTGAAGAATTACAAATATTCTAAATAAGGAGTTCAATATGTAGCAGAACCAAAAGCATTAGAAAAGAACAAATGGAGAATATGAATTTACACAGTCAAATGTGTGCAGTAAGGGTTATTGGCTCGGGTAAGACCCTTAATAAATGGGCCTGTTGAACACAAATGTGCTTTTAGGATGTAAAAGATGCAAATGTGCTTTTAGGATGACTTATATCTATCCTTTGCCACAGAATATCAAATAAAATGAGTATAGATTGATGCTCAAGAGAATAAAAAATAATCAGCACATACCAACTTTCGATTCTGATGAAGAGGGTAGGAAGACAGTAGCATCTGGCTCTTGAGCAGCAAAGCTGACCACATCATACGACTTTCCTGCCACGGTGAACAGATTCATTAATACAAGACCAATTTCTTAATGCACCTAGTACACGCATTATATGTTAGTGATCCTGTATCTTCAAGCCACAAACACTAGCATACTGATTACACAAATTCCAAGGTACTAGCAGCAGTAATAATAGCTTGCAGATCTTATGGATCAGCCCACATCGAAACTATACAAAACAATGAAAAGGTCAGAACTTCACGCTGCCTATCACCCATCAATTGAATGCAAACTCAATATAATGGAAGATAAAGAGAATGGATCAAATAATAATTTGAACCAGGCAAATAAAGTGAAATGGATAGAATACAATTTGAATCATGTAGTTGTCAGCTCATTCAGACCTCATCAGTCCAAATTATCAGATATGCCTAACAACTCACCAGATGAACTCTCAAAGCTGCCAAGTTGCCCATCACGATGTAGCTTCAGCTTCAGTTCTTTCCCGTGGAAATCAGCAGCTTTTAACTGTTTACAGCAACAGAATCAATCCAATACTTCAAGTCATTAAAGAATCGAACAACTGCCCACCTTGTACAATATTCATAAAAAACTAAGTACGCCTATAAATGAAAAAATTACTTGGTTGATGGGCCACTGGATGAGCCAAAGCTCCGTCGAGTCTGTCAAAGAGATATCGATAAGTGGATCCTTGGTGTCCTCTTCAAAACCCGGTCCAGGCTTGTACCTACCAATCCAGAAGCAATACCCCATAGTTATAATCCATCCAACAGTAAATATGCAAACTTCTGTAATACTTTTCTCTGTTCGAAGCAAAACTAAACAACAAGGCGTTAAAACACAATATTGCTAATATCCATTATACACAAGATCGGCAGGGTTCACAAAGCATCAAAAAGCAAGCTTTTATTAATAAAAGAAATCAGAAAGAGCAATGAAATCCGTACCCGTCTTCAGAACCATCCATGGTAGAAGATTTGGATCAGTGGCGTAACTTTCTGCAAGAAATTGAGACCGAACAGCTTATATAACATAAAAAATTCGCTAAGAAAGAGGGAAAAATCCTAAACACAGATTAATATATACTACTATATAGAGAAATTCTGAAGAATTTGGATTGGGGAGAAAGAGGGAGGGACCGCGTTAAAATGTTGTATCTCCGGTCGCGTTTGTCAGTCCTGCCTTTCCCGCCACTGCTGCCTCCGATGCAGTCCGCCGCCGCCGCCTCCGCCGCTGCCGCAGCGACTCCTCGCCCCTGACCGGAAAGGGGAAGGAAGAGGGAGGATTGGGCAGGGGAAGAGTATTGGAGGCGAGAGCTGAGGGTTTGTGAGGGTTTTATATAAACGAGCCGGATCATTGCTCTGGGACGGGTCGGCATCCACGCTTGGACCGGCTTAACTCCACGGTCCAAGTGAACCGCCAATCGGCCCGATCCGGCGGTTTTTGGTCAGGGTTTTAAATGGGTCAAGTATGGTTCAAACTTTTTCTCCGACTTGGATCGCGAAGGGTAAAGTTTTATCTGAGTCTGGTCAGATTAAGCACTATCAAAATGACGAGGTAAGATTTTTCAAGAGTGTTCAGTTTTTTTCAGCCGGTTGAAATATGTGTATGATTTCTTTTCATTGCATTATATGGTAATTTGCCATTAACTTTGGTTAGAATTGGCCGTGCCAAGTGGGTTCGGTCACAATTTTATTAGGTCAAATCTAGCAATGGGGCGAGTTTGGGTCAAAGAACCATGATCTCTCATAAGATTATGTCGTGATTGAATCAGGGTTAATTTAACTCTTCATTGTTTTTAATGCAACGAAGAGTAGCCCTACGCCAAATATATGTAACTATCCAAATATTGATGAAAGAGGATCTAGTCCTAGGTTACTGGTAACATGAACAAAAACAAATCCAACATTGCTGCCCTTGCTTAAGACAACGTTTATTCATCAATTAGCTTGTTGTTGATTTTTTTTTTTTTTGATAAATATGGTAGAGAAAGATTCAAACCCTTGACCTTGTGTATTTTTGCAATTAGTTTTCTAAAGAGCTTTTCTCTAGTTCAATCAGTTCAATGAACCCTTCAATTTGTACATGGATCAGCAGTAAATGATTGATCGATGGCAGGAACCTGACATATCCAATCACATGCCACTGGCTGATGCATGAATAGTAAATCGATTGAACTGGACTCTTTAATATTTTTTTCTTTTCTTTTATCTTTTGGGAAATAACTAGGCTGAAGGTACTGAAGAGTATTTCAGCTTTTTCTTAATGGAATGGCTTACTACTTTTTTGATTTATAAAAACTAGTAGGGACTTATCCTGTTATGTGATGTACGTAGTATAGCAGCGTCGTTAGGAGTCAAGAGCTACATAACGAAATTAATTGCATGTGAGAGTTAGTTTTGAATAAATCTTCATTGTGGAGTCCTGTGATCTCATCTTTTCTTTAATTTCATATTACCATGCCAAATTATATTATGAATAGGTTCAATCCATACCAACTTCGATCCACTCTTGATTGAGGACATCAGGTAACAGGAAAATTCTATTTTCTATGAAGTGGTCAAAAATAGTACTCACACACTAAACAAACAAATCACAAGCATATTATAAAGAGGTTTTACCTCATCTTAATGATTCTTGTTGCCACTCAAAATCCAACCCGACAGGCTGATGAGTTGAAGATCGATGCAGCTCTGCTCGCTTTGGCTAGGGAGTAGCTATATCATACAAGCTCTGATCTACAACCATAGAAAATAATCAGGGTCATCAAAACGTATCCGTTGGAGAACCCTCCGATGCTTAAGTTGGACAGAGTTTCGTGAGGAAACAACATAGATCTGAGAGAGATGGTAGAATGAGAGTATAGCAAAAAGATTTCTCATACCTGGGGGTTCCCTATGTCTTGTATATATAAAGGAGAGTATGCTGATATGCACGATTAGGTCGCATGATTCTCAAACAAGCAGTTCAGCTCTTTCCTTATCCACCAATCTAGGGGGTTGTAGCCTTTTCTAGCACGCCGAGTTGTAACCGGTTGCATTGATATTACTCTAATTGTTCAGAGTTTTGATTAGTCGTCGATTCCATGGGGCACGTGTCATCTTCTAGTCAACGGGCTAAGCTGGTAGACGAGATTTCAAGGGATGGTGAATCCGAGTTGTATGACTTGCCCATCATTTTTGAACTGTATCACTTGCCCTCCACTTCCAAGCTCGAACTATTTTTACTGGCCTCAAGTGAAGAAAGTAACTATGCTGTTTATCAAGTGAGCTGGCCAAGCTAAAATCGAGTTGTCAAATCAGACTCGGATGCTTTTAGAAGTCGGATTTAATGACCAGCGCAATTTTGGTGACGTCGGTTCTTTTCTCGAAGCATCATGCATATGGGCAAAAATTTTGTCGCTGCGACCACTCCTTCTCAAGACTCTGACAGGGAATAACCATGGGAGCCAGGAACACCACGTGTTGAGCTTACACGTAAAGGCCAATGAGTGGATGATTAGATGGGCGTTGCAATCTCAACCGTTCAAAGCTCTATTTAAGGGGCGAAACCCTTAACCATTCACCCCCTCCTTGGGAGAGTACTCTTGCATTCCACAAGGGCTTCAACTCCTCCTTTCCTTTCTCTAGCGTTCTCCCTTTGGTTTTCTTTTCTGGCGTACCTCCATATGTTGGCTCCTTCTCTTTTCTCTCTCTTTCACCTCACTTAGCTATCATGGCTGCTTCGTCCAATGGAGATCTTCCCACCGGTTGGCCGACTCGTGTTACTTCGTATAAGTATTTCAATGGCTTCCGTGGCACCGAATTGGAGGTCTCTTTCAGTCCCGGCATTAAGGAGTACGTTTTGGACCAAAACAACCTAGACTATTTCTAGAGCGGCTACCACATTCTCTCCGGCTTCTCCCTTAGGTTGCTCGGGGCTAAGGAGAGGGAGAATGGTTGCTACCATGCCCAGGTCAATCTTTACGAGGAGACTCTAAAGGTTGGTTTAAAGCTTCCTTTTCCTCCTCTCGTAGTTCTTCTCAACAGTTTTCGGTTAGTGCTCGTGCAATTAGTCCCCAATGCATGGTCGAGAATCATCGGCTTTTTGTCTCTCCTCACTTTGCACGATATTCAGCCTATGGTAGAGTTGTTTTGTGTGTATTATATACTCAAGGAGCACCCTACCAAGCAAGGTTGGTAACACAACTCAACTCCAAAGGGGTACCAATTGATCTAGAAAGATCCCTCCTCGGTGCATGGCTGGAAGGGCCGCTTCTTTTTTGTATTGTTTGGGTAGCCCTAGGGGTTTAATATCTTTTAGGTCACTCCAACAAAAAATTTGAATCGAGTCCCCCTCCTCACCAATACCAAGCAGTAGATTTTGGAGACTATGTGCAGCATCAAGGCTCCCCCTGTTCGAGAATTGTTGGCCGAGCAGACCCTAGTCAATACTAGGCTAAGTTCGGCTCAGCCTCAAGGTAAGAGTCTTTCCATCTTTGCAATTGTCTGAGCTGTTACTAGCTTTGTCTGACTTCATTTTTGTTCACACGGATAGATTTGGTGGATAAGTCAATGGTGAGGAAGGTGGCTATCGTTAAGTGTAAGGTGGCGCTGGAGGGTAGGTCATTGTTATCTGCTAAGAAGCCCTGCATGCTTCTCCCTCTCGTCTGAGTCAGCATGCTTCTCCCTCTCGTCTGAGTCAGCATGCAGCCGCGACCGCCCCAACCCCTCAAGCAAATTAGACTCTATCTAGAGCCCTCCAAACAGACTCCAAAGTGGAGATCTTACCATCTCCTTGGACCGCTCCTTCTGAGGCATCGACACCTCCCCCATGCTCTACTCCTAAGGAAGAGGTCCACCATCTCGGCTGCACATTGATGTCGTCCACCTCAGCTCTGATAGACACATAGGTGTCCTGAAAGCTGGTCAAGGGAATCGTCCTCCATAAAGACTAGAAGAAGCTGAAGAACTGGTATGCAGGGAACTTATTCAATGGGTCTTTCCATGCAGCCTTTAAGGTAAGCACTGAATTATGGCTCGTTGATTCTTTATTGGATGATTTTGTTGCTGACAACTATTCTTTTCTTTTAGAGTGCCATCCGTGTCATGCTCATCCATGAGCGGTTCCGCTATCTCCAACAACACTCCCAGGAGATGGAGTAAGAGCAGGATGAGGCAAAAAGAAGGTGGTCAAGCTGGAGGTGTAACTAAAGGCCACCACCATGAAGCTGAAGGGCGTGTAGGGCCAATGCAAGGTAGCTTGGGTCCGAACCCTAGAGGCTGAGAAAGAGTGGAAGGTGGCCTACCAGCAAATGGCATCTACTGAGGAGAGAGTTCTCCAAGATATGGAGGAGTATAAGGCCTTCGTGGACTTTGACTTCTTCACTTCTCCTAAGGATGATGATGAGGAGGATGGCGAGGAGTGGAAAAAGGATGAGGCTGAGGCCGAAGAATGGGAGCAAGGCATTGAGGAGCATGTGCAAAGAGTGAAGGCTCCATTGATCCCCTTATACCCATTGTCAATCTTCCTTAGCCCAAGGTGGCTAAGGTTCCCCCACCAGGTCCCGAGGAGTAGGACTTGGTGTGTATCTTCTTCTTATGCTTCTTGGCACCACTGTGGGATTGAAAAACAGGATGGAGGAGTGGCTTCTTGAGCTTGGTGATCTTGCTAGACTTGTTAGCCCACGAGAGCTTGACCTTCTTCGAAGCTACTGGCCTCATAGGACTTAGTTTAGGCAGATCTTCTCGGCACACTTGTATTGTTCAGTCACCGAGCTATTTCTATCCTATAACTTTTTTTGGAATTGTTAATGAAGGTATGACGCTTGAGTGTGGTGCTATTAATGGTCTTTATGAGACTCAGCCGATATTTCATCTATAGTCAGCAATCCTAAACAAACTTGTGAGGCCCACGGAGATAATAGCAGAGATCAAGGGTCATTGGAACGTGTCCGATGAAGGATCCTTTGATGCTTAAGTTAGGCAGAATTTTGAGAGAAAATCGCAGAGATCTGAAAGAAATGGTAGAACGAGTTTATGGTAGAGAGATTTCTCATACTTAGGGATCCTCATGCTTGATATTTATAGAGGAGAGAGTGATGATCTGCACAATTAGGATCGCACGATTCTCGGAAGAGTAGTTAAGCTCTCTTCTTATTAGCCAATCTAGGCGATTACTTTTCGGTATGCCGAGATCACATTGAGCTGTAACCAATTGCACCGATATCGTGCTAATTGTTCATAGATTTGGTCAGCCATTGATTTCATGGGGCATGTGTCATCGTTGGAATGGCGGGCTGAGCTGGCAGGCAAGATTCCAAGGGACGACAAATCTGAGTTGCATCAATTCCCAACAAGTCTTTTTAAAAAGAAATAATCTTTGGCCAAAAAAATGTACCCGACATTTGCCTCGCTTGGACACTAAAAATAGGCTCACGTGATGGGCCTAGAAAAAAAAACAAGCCCAATCTAAAAATTGGGTCGGGCCTAGAAAAATTAAAAATTGATCTGGCCCAGCTCGACTCAACCTAAGATAATTATATATATTTAATACATATACATATATATTATATATTAATTATATTAATTAATTAAATATTATAATAATAAAAAATCAAACTATATATTAATGAATATATTAATATTGGGTTTGTAGGGCGGCCCAAGACAAAAAATAGAGTCCCAATATTTGCGCCAGATTGAGCCTAAGCATAAAGATCGGGCCTTATTTCTACATAAGGTCTAGCCCGACTTGACATTTGATCAGGTCTAATCTCAAATGAAAGGAGATACTATCCGTGCTCTCATATGACTTAATACCTTTTACCCGCTCATAAGATTAATTTGATTTCGCACTATTAAAAATATTCATTTAAAGCCTTCTACCCTCGAGATTATCAGACGGAATCTGACTCTGGGTCAGATTTCGGTTATGGCCGAGCTCTATTAAGAGCTCCTCCCCATCCTATCTTCCACACCACCAAAGAATTGGCCCCAATCAGAGTTTAATCATTGGATGCATCTTCGATTCCTTCTATGATCTCCGTCTGCTATTAACATCGTTGCCACAACTGAATGCCGCCAAAAGCCAGGTAAGAACTTGGCAATATTTCAATAACTCTTTTCTCCCTCCTTTGTGACCTTTGGAAGCTCGATTCCAGCCGACAATTGCCGAATTTTTTAATGAAAAAGGGTGATACCTTATTTCCTTTATTTTGATCGACCGACTCTTGTTTCTTCTCGATTTTGGTTATTCTCAATGCAGGTGCTCGTCACTAGGGTCTACCTCCAATCCCTCATGGTGGCTGAAAAATATGGACAGAGCTCTAGCCATCAGAATGTGTTGGTTTCATAGGTTAAAGGATCGAAACTCCTATTTTTGTTGACTTTGGCATTGTCGGCTATTAGTTGTCAATGACTGCCAGCCGCCTGTTGGCTAGCCATGGGTCCCTGACCTCGAGCATCACTTGCAGCCACCCTTTTTCCTTTCTCTTTCTTGGTTAGAGAGAGAGAAGCTTGTTCTCTCTCTCTCCTCTCTTTTCTCTCTTGTTTCTCTCTCTACTGGATTCTCTCTACTCTCTCTAAAAATGTTGGATCTAACATGGCACCTCTCTTAGTGATTTTGGATCAACCCTGGTGTAGGGCCATGTTCGGCGGGTGGCGTGTCAGCCCCCACCTTATTCTTTTTTAGATACTGTTAGAATTGGTCACCTGATCTCTGCTAAACCACCTTTGTCCTAGCTTGAGCATGATCAGATGAATTCTGCTTCGATCGAATCGATGAGGGTGCCAGGCACTTTCGCTAGGTCGGCCCTATGAGGGTGTTGGAATTAGGATTTTTATTTCCAAAATAACTATGGTAAATTCTGATGAGAGTAAAATTTTTAAAGTTCAGGATCTAAGAAGGATTTTTGAGTTTAATTGGACTGATAGTTTGGGTTTGCTCATAAGGTAAGTAATGTTTCACTTTTGCTAAATTTATCAACAATAATAAAATTATGATATTTATGATTTTTGAGTGAAATTATTCATGATGTATGAATTTGATGCATAGTATGTTATTACTAAATATGTTATTTTGGAATATTATGGCAATATATGATCTTATTATGGATATGATTAATTAATTTTGATGCCACATGATTTTAGAACTAAAATATAAAATCTAGAAATATTTGAATTTTGACTTGACTATGTTAAGGACCCCGCCAATGGGGGATAATACGTTGGCTTATGATTCGTCCTGCTTTTTTTCAACACAGAGCCGGGAATAACGGCCAGCATAGAAGTCTCTTGCACGCAAGGAGATGCTGCTGCTGCTGGATGTCATGGTTTCGGGGCGCCATGATCCTTCTATCTGGAACAATCGAGGGCATTGACTGACTGCATCATGAGTTTTAAAAAAAAAGTCAGGATAAAATGTATTAGAATACAATGAACGGTAGAACTGCCTAAATCAATTTCGCTGAGAGTTCTTTGTAGAACCACGTTGGTAAGGGATCTGTACATCCGTTTCCTAGGCTAATAATGCAGGTTGTGTCGCAAGATGATGCATGACATACCATAAGCAGATATGCAGTTTGAATGACTTTGCTGCAAGATGATGTGTGTCTCACTACAAAAAGATATGCGGTGTTATGACACAGCCACAGAAAAGATGTGGTCATAACTTAAGATTGATAAGATAAATTAAATAATTGAAATAGTTAGAATTCAAGAACAAAAATTTAGTTTTTTGAAAGATTTGATTCGCATGATAGTACTGCATATATGTTTATTTTCTGTAAATTATTATCAATTTGATTGTCTGATTTTTTTAGCTAAGATGATCATTACTTACTGGGATGTCTAACTCATTATACGATTTTTTATTTTTATAGATTCAGAGAACTAACCTAACTGGAGTTCAATATGGGAGAGCGACTAGCAGAACTCTGGTACAGATTATCTTACATTAGAATTTATTTAAATTGATCATTACCTTAGAATAATGTTAGAATTGTGATATATTTAAATTTTGAGTTAATTATTGAAATAAAGTTTGCATATTATTGTTTAAATTGTTTCGCTGCATGTTTACGATATCATGTTGAGATACCTTGCATACTTATGGAGAGGTCCGTGGAAGTATGCAGCGGTTGATATGACCCCTGGTTTGTGTTCTCGGGTCGGGGGCATGACACTTACATCTTAAAAGAAGAAGCTCTATTTAGTTGGATGGATCACTCAGGCAACATAAGGTAGGCCAAGATCCATTGTACCTTGAAGCAACTTACAAGAATTGCTACAACTTTGACCTTGGGTCGATGCAGGCCTTTGTCGGAAAAATTGCATTATAATTTACCATTCAAATGCAAGCATTGTTGAATTTTTGTAGTTACAGCTTCTCCAGTCCAAATCCTGAATGCTGAGATTGATCAAACATAGACTTGTAATGCTTTTGGAAGTTCGGTGAATAACGACATTGGTGTTCTTCGAGTTTGGAGCATAGCAATAAGAGAGGATGGCAGGCACTAGTCTGCTAAATCCTCTAAGACATCCATATATTTGCAGAAATTCATCAGCCAGAATACTGACTTGAGCACCTAAAAAACAAAAACAGTAACAAATTAGTGAATTCACATGGAGAGATCTATGGACATGAAAAATGATCAGATAACAAAATAGCAGAGTTCGCAATTCTTAAAAATAAAGCAGAAGGAATGTATACAGAATTTCGACATGTAAATGCACTTATAAAATGAACCTTTTCAAGTCTCCAAAAATTTTATCATTCGGAAGATGGTTGCATGAAAGAGGCACCAGTCATCAAATAGCAGCATCAAGAGAACACCATGACATGCAGAAAGCTTATCAACAACATGCATAAATTCTAGTAGGTATGCCATCAAGAGTAGATAGCCATGTGCTTACTGAAAAATTTATTAAGTTCGAAGTTAAGGTGATAACCTCTGATGCTGGATTGATTCCCTATGAGGTCCATTAACTATCCCAAATGCTGTTTTTGTTATTTCTGTACGCCATAGATCAATATATGAACATTTCATTCCAAAAAAATTATAGGGATAGCATACCAACTTGGCGATGTATAAATTTTACCTGAACATAATAGTTCGTATGAAAAGGATGAAATTGCCCAAGAAAATGCTCCAATCCCAATGATATGAGAAAAAACAGCATTAGTTTTTATATGCTATGATAACCAACATACTCTCTCTCTCTCTCACACACACACACACATATGTATATATGGGTATTAGAATGCCAAATAATCTGCACGAAATATTTGGGATCATGACTATTTCTAAGCTTGAATGGATGTTTTGAAAATAATGCATAACTAAACTTAGCCTAGTATTTCATGCTAGACCTATATATGATAGATCTGCAAGCAATCTAGTGTAATTCATACATGCATTACAATGCATGTTTTAAAAATATAGCTGAATTTAACCATAGATTTTTAGATGATATAGGGTACGTGGATGATGTTTCACATCAAGATCATAGAGCAAGTAATGTAGGTTATCATGAAGGTAACAGTTTTAAAGAGCTGTATCTGTGTCACAAAATGAATAACTTAACATAGGAGAAAAATTTGATTACGGACTTCTTGAGTCGGCTGGTCCAAGTGGTTGAATGAGAAACATGAAAATAACTTCTCAACATACAAAAATAAGGTTGTATGCATCTTGCAGCAGTACTCAGCATCTCTTTTTGTACGCTTCTCTTGAAAAGACAAAATGACCTCTCTAGATTCAACAATGGCAGGAGCCTCGTAAACCAAGTTGCCCTTTTTTATGATTAATGTCCAAAACACCCAAATTCATAGTAATCAGATTGCCAAGGCTTGTGGCATTACGAATTGCTTAATACTCGCCTTAGAAGTAAGAATGAGACAAATAAACTTAATATTACAAAATCACATGTAAACAATAATAAATAAATTCAAGTTTACTCTCAGAAAATTTGCCACATGAATTTTCTAAGTGGAATATGAGAGCGTTTGGGAACTATAGCTCAACGTGAACATAAAGATAGCTTAGGGCATCATATTGGATCAATAGACCAAGTTCAAAAGGAAGATCGCATGCATCCATGTAGACACTAGTGGAGTACCTCCCAGTTAACCATTCACTTGGGGCATTCGCCTCTCTAAATGTAATCACCGCTTGAAGCGAGGTCGGTTTGGTCGCAACTGGATGAATGTCATTAAGGAGGGATTAAGAAGAGCCCATGAAAGTCAACCTCAATCTATTGATGATAGTACTAGACTCGCTTTTTAGGACAACCCCACTACATCCCTTGATGAAGGAAGCAACTGCGAGGCCTTCCCAAGCCCCTGTAACTCAGCATTACAGTCGAAGGAGCTGGAAAAACTTGGAGAGCTGCTCGAAGAGACCTGCCATAATGGTCTTAGTATAGTACATTGTACCGACTAAAATTGAATGGTACAAAGCCTATCATATCATATTAATTTGATACCAATATTCGATACGGACAACATACCAACACTCGGTACGGATAACATACCGACACTCGGTACTGCAAAAAAATTTCGTACTAGACCAACACTATTCTAGTGTGGCATCGGTACGGGGTCAATACCGGATAGCAAACCTTGGTTCCTAGTGATAAAATCAGCATCGATAAGACCTTTCTTAAAGGAACCATCGAAATTGGTCTTCACCATCCCATGAGGAGGGGTATCCATTTAACTAGAAGGGAGGTTGAGGGTAAGATCTAATGGAGCTGCATATACCGAAGTGCCATAGCTTTGGTGATGTTGAGTTCGATAATACCTTGTAGAATTCTTTTGCCATTCTAATGCTTAAGTAAGTAGTTTGCGAAGAATTATAATCCATATCTAGAAAGATTCTTTTTAACTTGTTACTTTATGACTTTTTTTTTGGATGTATTTATACTAGACATCTATGAGTTTTTCATTGTAACAAAAAAAATATATATATATATTTCTAGCGGACAAAAGGAGCCCTCTACCATTAGCTATGATAGCCCGAGTATGGTTAGGCCTACCCCAACCGAGAAGCAAGATAGTGAGGAGCACAAAGAATCAAAATTCAGCAACATGGACAATCTTCCACTATCCTAGAGGCAATTCTTGGTCTAGCAAATGGCATAAATTTGATGGTAATCATGGGTGGGAATAATTCATGCAATAGATCAGCAATCTAAAAGCTTTAATCAATGATTAAAATAAAAATGCACAAATCTATAGTGAGGGCATCATATTCATGGAAAATGGTCTTCTGTTAACAGGGATATTACTAAGCCAATGATTATCAAGAAGATTAGTGTCATTCATATTACTCAGCTGCCACTAAAACTTATAATGCACACAACCCAAGCCGCATCATAAATGGCTTAATTTCCATTTGCCAGGCACCCTCTTGCCATAATGGTAGTTCTCCCATGTACATCGGAAATTATACTTTGAAAAGACTTGCTTGGAACATAGGGATCCCTTCTTGAGAACAACATTGGAGGCAGCTTTTGCTAGAAAAACAACGCATCTAGTTCTGCAATCTTGGAATCCAAGCCCACCATAAGTTTTAGGTTGGTAGATTGCTTCCCAGGAGATCAGATGTAATTCTTTCCTCCATTCTCATGCCCCAAAAAGAAGGCTGTAAATAATCTCTCCATTTTGTTGAGGATAGACACCGAAGCAACACAATTAGCCATCAAGTAGAGTGAGGAAAAAGCAAGAACAGAGTGGATAAGGGTCAACTTAGGAGATGTTTCCATTTCAAAACATCAAGTCTACCATTGAGCTTAGCCAGAGGAGGATTGAAATTGGATGTTCATAGTCATTTCCAAGCCATGAAGATACCCAAGTAAGGCCATGAACTGACTTCAATTTTGATCTATAGTTTAGTGAAAATGAGACTTTACACATTTTAGAACAAAGCTTGAGGCTGAATATAATGTGAGATTTATCCATATTGACCGTTTGACCCGACTGCTCGCAGTAAGTCCACATGCTATCCTCAAAACTTTTTGGTAGCCTCGGCAACTAGAAGGAGATCATCAACAAATAGCAAATGTGAAATTGAAGGTCCATGTCTACCTAGTTGGAAGGTTTTAAGGTTACCATTGGCAACAACTTCACTAAAGGATCTACATAGCATGTCAAAATACAGAATAGACGGGAATGGTGAGAGGAGACATCCCTGTCTAAGACTAATATTAGAGGAGAACCAGTTGGTTAGGGTGCCATTATTAAGAATAAAGAAGGTGGGATCACAAACACAGCCGAAATGTTGTTGAAGCACTTCAAAGAGATAGCTCTATTTAACCCCATTGCAAACTCTCTCCATGTCACGCCCCAGCCCGAGATTGCAAACTCTCTCGTAGAAAAATCTCCCCACGAGAATGCAAGGCATCTCATCATGACATCAAAATCAAACAGCGGAAATAATTCAACTAATAATATGCAATCTTTATCTCATTAACTAACACAACTTGCAATGTCTCATAATTCTAATATTAGTCTAAGGTAATACATAATTTAAATAAACTCTAATATAAGATGACTTTTGCCACACTTCTTTTAGTCGCTCTCTCATATTGAAAACTCCGATAGACTAGTTCACTAAATTAATAAAAAATAATTATATAATGAGCTAAACAGCTCAGTAAGCAATAAATACTTAAGCTAGATAAATCTAGCAATAAAATGATAATATACTAAAATTAAACATGCAAAATATATTGATTCAAAGCTAAATCAATATGCTATCCAGTCACTTCAAAATTTTAAATCTTATTTTATAAATCAATTATCTTTCAAATTATCAAGTTCATCTCGACAGCCATAAACTATGACTATATTTATACCCTATGGCTGGGCCAGAATATGAGCTCATCAAAGTGCCAATGTATAACCTCAACTAACAGAATGTTGACATGCCAACATACAATCCCTACTAGCAGGATATCGATATACCAACTTATAACTCCCACTAGCAAGGTGTCGATATACCAGCGAATAATTTTCACTAGTAGGGCGTCGATATATCAACGTATAATGCCCACTGGCAGAGTGTCGATATACTATAGAATAACCTCCACTTGCAAGGTATCGATATATAGCCTAGCTATGAGTCCAAATCCGTTTCGAAGCAAAAACTCGTTTTCTCATGTTCGGTATTTCAAATCATAGGATACATAACGATATCGAAATTAGTCAAACATAACATATATCGAAACCATACTTCAATTAAGAATCATACAATAATCTAGAAAGAGGCACATATAATAATAAAATACTATGCATCAACTTCATAAATCAAGAATAATTCGATTAAGAAAATACTTATAATTTGTCGATAGATCTAGAAAAAGAGTTACAATACTTACTTTGCGAATGCAATCCAACTAATAGATCCAATTAATTCTGAATTTTTTTTTCAGAGTTTAATATTCCAAATTTATACTTTTCATTAGAATTTCATCATAATTATTTTAAAAATAAGCATTCTAAATTCCAACATCCTTATATGGTTGACCAAGCGGAAGTGCTCGTCACCTCGGTCGATCCAATCAAAGTGAAATTTATTGAATCATGCTCGATCTAGAGTACAGATGGTTTAATAAAGATCGGAGCAATCAAATCTAATAGTGTTTGGTAGGGGCCAAGGTGGGGCTAACATGCCGCTCGGCGACTCTAGATTAGGATCCTTCACTGGGGTTGACCCAAAATCACAAAGAGAAGTATCTTACTAGTCTATCATCTCTAAAGAGAGAGAGTAGAGAGAGAAAGTTCAGATGAAGAGAAAAATATTATAGAGAGAGAAAGTATGGAGAAGAGAGAGAATCTCTGTCTGGATTTAATCAGGAATCTGAATTTGGTTGTCAATAGCATGGGTTAACCTAGATTAATCAACATGTCTGGCTATAAATCAAGAGAGAAACTTTGCAGAGAGAGAAATAAGAGAAAGAAAGTGGGGAAGAGAGAGAAAGAAAAGAGGAAAAGAGAACAAGGTCTTTTTCTAGCCAAGAAAAAAAGGAAGAGGGAAAGGATGGTTGTGGTGGTGCCTCGAGTCAAGAGACTCACGATCGCCTACTATGGGCGGCAACCGATGGCAGCCGACGGCAACAGGTGGCGACGACCGGCGGCATCAAATCAAAGGGGTTCCAGCTTAAATTGCGGAACCGAGGCGTCCCGACGGCCGAAACTCTGGATAAGGCCATAAGCCACTATAGGAAGCCAGAGGGGACCTCCGACAACAAGCGCCAACTGCGAAACAAGTTGGAATCAAGAGAAAAATCAAACGATCCACCAAAACAGGGAAAAGAGGGCATTGCCCTTTCCACCAAAAATTCTGCAATCACTAGCCTAATCGGGGCTCTCACGACTCCGAAAGAAGTAGAGAAAGAGTATCTCAGGAGAGGTCGGATTCTTACCTATTTTTTGGTGACGGTTGGCCACAGCAACGACGTTGACACGATCAATGGTCGTGGAAGAAATTGAAGAGGAATCTGACAACAGCTCGGTTCTCTAGTGAAGTGGAAGAGAGATGGGGGAGAAGCTCTAAATATAGCTCGATCACGATCAGAATCAGACCTGGAGTCAAATTCCGTTAGACCAACTCGGAGAGGAATCAGGAGTCTACTTCTTCCTAGGCATGTGCATAGCACGTGCCGATTTTTTTTTATTGGCCAACTCCTTTGGGCCAATTACTCTTGACCATTCAAATGAATCGGTTCTAGATACTGGGTATCATATTCTCCCCCCTTAAAAGAAAAAATTCATCCCTGTACCTATAGTTCAAAGTTCCAAATTGAGTCGTAACACTTCTCAAATCAAAGTCATCTTATTTGACCACTATCAAATAATTCAATTCACCATGCTTTCACTACACAGCTCTGATTTAAACCACAACATGCCCGTGTCATGTCTAGATTTTTCTAAAATTACCTACTTATTAGCACATGCATGACTATATCTTAATCCTTGTGATCGCTTCTGAAATTTAAAAGCTCATATTCTTTTTTTAATAATTAATCAAAAAATATTATGCAGCCAGTTAATCTTTTCTAGCAACATAATAAGTCTTCTAACAAAAAGTAGTGTGCATGGCTAAACAATAAATAAGAATAAATACTAGAACTAAATTAATACCTATTGCTAATGCATCAAAGGTCTGAGCATCTTGCTTTGTGAGCATAGACCCTTCCTTGGGTCCGAGGTTGCTGACTTCCCACCTTATTTTGTTCAATTGTTTGGGCAAGTTGATTCTCCTTCCTTTGTGGACATTCCGCTATTTTATGACCCTTCTATCCACAACCAAAGCATGCACAGGTGTTCCAGTGACAATCATTTATAGCATGATTCCCACCACATCTGGAATATCTGTTGCTATTCATCTGTTTAGGGTTGCCACTCGCTGATCTCTTGTTTGAACTTTCAGTGTTTCTATTGCTCTATCCCTGAAATTCATTTGATCTATTTCTCTTCTTTTGATTTTTTTGCTTTCTTCCTGTTTTTCATTAACTTCTCTTTCAATTATTAAAACTTGATTTACCACAGCAGCATAAGTAGTCAATTCATAAGGTAACATCTCATTTTTTACTTACAGTCTTCAGTCCCATCTCAAATTTATGTACTCAATCTAGCTCATCCTCAACTAACCTTGGAACAATTTAGCTAGCTCAGTAAATTTAGCATCATATTCTGTAACGGTCATATTCCATTGCTTTAGATGAATAAACTCCTGCTCTTTCTATGTCTTTACTCTCTATGATCCTTTGCAGGGATAAGAACTAGATCATCCAATAAAAATACGTGCAATTATCTAGCTTTTATTTCACTAATAGAACCTAATCAATTAAAGAAGCTAAATAAAATCGTAATTGGTTTAAATGCTAAAAGAGCTGATCTATTTTGAAGGAAATTATGCTTATATAAGAAGTTGCAAGTGACCCAAGAGCTAACCTATATTAGGAACTAAATAGGCTTACAGAAACAAACCTAATGGAGATGAAAATATAATATGGAACAAAGCCAATTTGGTCGTTAAAAGTCTTAACCAAGAAAAAGGCATTATTTTTGATGAAAACTTTTGCACCTGTAGCAAGAACAAAAAGATATCTGATTAATGCTTGCATTTGCTTGCTACATAAGATTTAAAGTGTGCCTTTGATTGTCAAAAATGCTTGTATGATTATTATGGAAATTGAAAATCATAAATCTCCTAATCATGTACTAAACAAGACTTTGTATGGTTTAATGGAAGCCCCTAGAGCTTAATATGAAAGATTAAGCAAATTCTTGTTAAATAATAATCTCTCAAGAAGAAATATTGATGAAACCTTGCTCATAAGAAAGAGGATCATTATCTATGCAAATCCATGTTGATAATATTAATGAAGTGCTGTTTATGAAGTTTCATGTCAAAAATTCTACTAAGCTCATACAAGGAGACTTCGAGATGAGCATAATAGGGTACTTACATTCTTCCTCCCCCAAACAAGAGATGGAAGCTCTATTAGCCAAAGATGGTACACAAGAGAAATCGTGATAACTTTTGGCTTGGAAAATGCAAAATATATCTGTATCTCTATATACCCCTCCTATAAATTAGATGAGCAAGATAAATGCATAGACTGAAAATTTTATAATGGCATGATAGAATCTTTAAGAATCACCGATCAACTATAGTTAAAAGAATTCCTGGATGGATTAAGTGAGACACAAAACATTGACTCATGATATTCAATCTCATAAAGTGTGAAGATTGTCACAAGAATCTTATGCAAAATAATAACAATTGACTTTGTATAATCAATTAGCTGGCATCTTTATAAAACTTTTAACGAAGATAATTTTTGAGAGATTAAAAATAAATTAGGAGTTTGTGATCCTTTCTGATAATCTCTTTTTGTAAATCTTTTGATTATCATCTTAACATAATTGCTTCTCATTGAAAATCTTAAATTTTCTTTCTGTGCGAGTCGACTTGTTGAGGAGCCAACTCACATTAAATAACGAGTCGACTCTGAGGCGGCGGTCGACCTCCCAGGTGGACACCTAGAAGCTCTGCTCTCCTTTATCGAAGTTGACATTTCATTTTCCTTCTTCATCATTTTGAAATCCCTCTTCTTCTTTGTGATTTACCTAGCAAATCTGTTCCGTCTTTTTTGGAATCTGTTGCTGGAAACAGGACCCGGGGCCGATCACTCAGCCGAGGAGGAGGAGCTTCGGAGTGGGTCGATGGGTGGCGGTCCGTCGGCGGGCGGCGTCCTCCGGGAGACCTGCACTGAAGCCGGTG
>JAOXJJ010000002.1:7942000-7968612 GCA_025769935.1 Phoenix roebelenii | reverse complement strand
TTAAGGCTGCAAATCTAATTATTCTTTTTTGCAACTTCCAACTATTGTCAATCCAATGTGCTGTGATGCAAATATATCTATTTTGTGTGTTGTCATTTTTCCAATTATCATAAGTCAAACAGATTCTCCCCGATGCTTGTGCTAACTCCTCCTTCCCAACATTCATTTCATCCATATAATATTTCAATGCATCTCTCCTAATAGTATGCCTACTCATGGTTTTGTATTGAGGACACATAACAAATACCATATATTTAAAATCAGGTTCCTCACAAGTTGTAAAAAGATGTGCACCAGCAACAATAAACATACAAATAGCTCTACGAACTTCTTCCGGATCAAACTTAGAATTTTTCAAATGTAAAGATGTGCTTCCAGAAGTTGTGGTTTCAATTGAAATGGTGTAATTCCTTATGTCATGATGAAAACGTTTAGAACATCTTTCTATAGCGCCATATATGAGACGTAGCATTCTTAGAAGCAGCTGAAAAAAAAACTCCTTGCAATACTTGCATTGTGCTTTCAATGTGTCCTTATCTTCGGTTGGAAGCTTGACCATGTGCATCCACACCTTTGATTTTGCTTTACTATTCTTGACATAACAATCCTCGTGCTCATTATCTACCATAGGAATAGGTGAACTTTCGCTTGCTATTAACATAAGCCTATCAAAAACTTATACAACTAATTATACAAAAAAATTCAGTTCATAAGAATTATCCTATCAACAAACCATCCCTTCATTACTTGGGATAGTAGTATTTATCATTATAAAAATAAAGCCCCATCCAACTGAAAAAAAAAGGAACATGCAAAGAAGGGACTCAATGTACCCACCGTACTAATAATATTTTCAATTACATTTCTTATTACAATTGCAAGCTTCATTTTAAAATTCAAAAATTTTACCATGACTGCTAAAGAAAAAAGCTCCATTGCATGTCATCATGTCTACAAAAGAAACAGAGAATATGGTCATAATTATTAAATTAACTAAAATATTTCAAGACTTAACACCACCATTCTATCAAAGGCAACCTTTAGTGCCTCTCTTACTATCCTTTGCCCATGAAATGAACAGAAAGACATCAACTGAACTGTTATAAAAAAGCCCCAATAATCTGAAAAAAATAAAAACCAAGTCTTATCGATGAGTCGGTGACCAGAGCTGCAGAGAGTTGCCGGCCAGTGGAGAAGGACGCGAAGAGCCACCGGTCGGTCGTTGAAGAGGCAATGGCAGAGGCGGTGGCTACAGGGAAGCCGACGAAAAGGGGAGCGGCTCTCAGGCTCTCAGCGAGGGAGGGGGGTTTAGGGTTTCTTAACTCTTAAGTCTTAAGTCTTAACTTAAGAGTTAAGACTTAACTTTATATATATATGGTGTTTTATATATAAAACACGGGGCGGCCGGGTCGGGCCAAGCTCGAAAAATTTTGGGCCGGGCTAGGCGAGTCAGAAGGTCCGTGATTAACTCTACTCTCATTAAAAATTGATAGAGGTTGCCAAGATAAGATTTCAAAATCACCTTCATCTCTAACCTTCTTTCCCTCCTCTTTTTAAATCTTTTGGTAACATAATATATTCATACGGTATAAAAGTTATCATATTAAACATTCATCCTAATTTAGAGAGTTTTTGTCTCATATGAACACATGAAGCTTTGAATCTAAGTTGCAATACGTTTTATTTAAAACTTCTGTGCTATCCCGAGGAATTATTTTTACCAATTGTGACCATTTAATTTGAAATTCTAGAATTATTTTAAAATCTCAGTTATGGTTAGATGTAGCTATTATTTAGATGATGTTGGTTAAATTTGAAAAAATATTTTATGGTAGAAGCTTTTTAAGAATTTATTTATTCTCTAATACCTTTTTTATTTGCTAGTAGGCGGATATCTTGCATTCTGCTTGAAAAAAAAAATTATCTCCTTTCCACTTTCAATAGCATACCAAAAAATAAAAATTAATTGCAAATACAAAAATATATTAAATTGAAAGGAAAAAAAATGATCTTCTACATCATCCTCTATCATTTTTCCCTTTTGGCACACCACCAACAAAATATAGGATATAGAATAAATTAAAATATTAATTTATATAATTTATATAGACTTTAATATGTAATAAATTGTTTTTAAAATGTCAATATGATATTTAAATATTATATATAGTCAATATGTATGTTTCTTAGCTTGATATTCACATCTTTTTCTTTACAAAATATAGTATTTAGACAAAAAAAATATTATAAAAATATCTAAAACCAGACTTTAGATACCAGAAAAGATAACATCAAGAATATTTTGAGGAATAACTATTTGTGCCATTGATTCTTTTCATTAGTTTGAACCTTGATTCGGTATGTGCAAATCCGTCCTTGATTGATATGGGATAGATCCTTTCTTGTTCTAGCCTTGTAGTTGAGCGTACGGGTCATTGTTTCAAGCTTTTAAACGAATCGTTCCATTTTAACCTATTTTTGAGAAAAAAAAAAGCCTTTCTATGGGGACCAACCATAAATACTCAATTAATCCACCCACCAATATAAAAAACGACTAATCGGATGGCTCAGAGCCATCCCATCACGCCAAGAGCATTCGCCATCAAGGTCCATAATTCTAATCGTACTCCGGCACTTGCTGTATTAAATACGAACTTGAAAAGGCGCGCATAGATACTACTATGCGCCATGCACTGAACGCATCAAGATGACCCAGTATCAATACGGACGGCAGATCTAACAGTCGCATAAGATTCGTAGTATGGCGTCGCGGAGGCGGGTCGCAACGGAATCCCCGTGCAAACGGGACGTCAACGACCGTCCGGATCCTCTACAAACTCGAATTTTAACATGATTCTAAAATCCTACGACGTGGCAAGTTTCTGTGGGTTTTCCTCCGATGGCCCACGCCCAATTCACTGTGGTGGAGAGCCGCACCGCGCCATGCCCGAGCCAGATGAGTTAACGGTTCCAAGAGAAATCTCGCTCTCTCTCTCTCTCTTAAAATCTCCACCTCGAAAGCAAACCCTATCCATTGTTCCTTCGCCCCCCCTTCTCCTCTCCCGATGCGAAAGGTATTAATCCTCTCCCAATCCGATTAGGTTTTCTCTTACCCCTCTCTTGATTTCTAGGGTTTTCTTTTCTTTTCTTGTTGGTTATTTGAGTTTTCCTCCGGGAGGGCCGGTCTGTTGTTTGTTCTTGGTTGATTGGATTTGCTTCTATTCGTATGCTCAATCTTCGTTCAGTAAGTCGTTGATTTGATGGTTTTTGTGTGAAATTCGCTTCCAACTTCCTGATTTTGGTATTGCTATTGTTATAATTGATTTATTTATTAATTTCTTTATGCTTTTCTGATGATGAATTTCTTTATATATCTATTAAATAGAATAGATTTCTTTATGTTTTTTTTGATCTATTAAATAGGTTTCTTTTCGTTTCTTTTGTACTAATTGTGTGCAGTGAAGTAGGATTGATGGACAATGGGGCGATGTTAATTGTTTTTATTATTTTGTTTCTTATGCTGCATTGCGTTGTGGCTTTTTTTATCTTGTTGTTTTGCTGTTGCTTTTCACTGGATGGGATTGGAATAAGTGGGCGTATGTTTATTTTGATCCGCTATATAGGTAGTCCTTTTCTTGTTTTTGTTTATTTTATTATTTTGCTGTTGCCCGATCTTTCTCCAAGGGGAAAAAAGTGGTGTTTCTATCTTGTATTTCAGATATTTCCCCTGCCCCCCATGAAATTATGGCAAAAGTAGTGCCTTCTATGCTGAAATTAACTAGTGAAGTTGAAAAAGTATTTCCATCATTATTTGTTGACACTTGAAAGCTGACTCCTAAGACATGTTTTAGTGAGCCACTTAAGTTTCGCATCATGCTTTTCTTCCCATGAAGTATACTTCTGTGATGGTAAAGTAATGGTTGCATCCTACTGAGGTGTTGACGTGAACATCTTATGTTGTTCCTAATTTGAGAGCATCTTGCATTGTTCAGATATATAAATATCAATTTGCTATTTTATCCAGCTCCGAGTGTAAGACATACATTATCATCCTTAGGCAAAAGTACTCCTCTATGCAGTATAAGATGATTTAGTGACATAAAGCTCTGCACTTATTGGTAAATTAACCTAAGAACTTTAATTGGATTGGTCAGAAGTGACTCATATGCTGTTGACTTTTTAACAGACCACTTAGAGATCCTTGGTTTATTTAGTGGTGTGATGTCAACTCTTTGGCAGTTCAAAGAAGATGCCTATGTCTCTTTAGAAGCCTTCCAAACTAGATTCCTAGGTCTGCACATTGAACTTCCTGATCTAACCTAAGCTTTGCTTAGGCTTTGTCTCAACCTAGCTTGTTCTTGCCAGATGTCCCCACATCTCAAGCTGGAGTCAGTTTGCTCCACGTATTGGGTTGGGCAGGCTACCTGGAGTTTTGGACACCATCTTGGTAGTTAAAGTTACCATCCTTTTGGTGTATGGAATTACTGTGAGAGTATGACTAAACGACAAGAGTTTAGTTTTTGATTGTAAGGTGATAAGAATTGATGTTGGAGGAATTTCTTTGTAAATAGGATTTATAAGAAGAGTCATGCGGATCTAGATTGGCGGGTGACAAAGACATGCTGGTGTCTATGATTTTTTTTGGGTAGCTAGATTAGGTCTTATAATATTTTCTTGGATCATTGATTGTATTCCTACCATTGTCTACACTTCTTCACCACCATCTTTTTATTTTTTCCCTCATTAATGGTTGAAACAAAATTCACCTCTTTCTTTCTCATTCACTATCCTCTTTAACAAATTGATCCTAAGAGAAATCTTTGGATCTTATCCCAATTTGGATAGATTTGATACTTGCACAAATAAACATGTATGGACAAGTAATCTAATGCAGCAGAAAAAAGGCGGGGGGGGTGATTTGATCGACGAGGTTATGTTTCGAATATCAACATGCAAATAGAAGAAAATTAGACTGAAAAATCTTTATTTGGTGAAAAATATTCTCTCAAAAATAATTTTATTAATATCTTACGAGCTCTCCTTACGATGTATTATGCGCATATTTATAGGACATGATATCCTATCCCTAGTTTGGACATTAAATCCGATACAGAATCATATTCGAAATAGGACTTAACAATAAGAAAATATACTAGAATTATTCTATCACAAATGTGAAAACTGGCGAAAATTTGGTATCGTCCCGAATGAAAAAATTATAAGACGATCTACTGAAACCTCTGAATCCAATATTTTCTTACTGCAATTTTTGCCCGCGAATCTGTTGGTTCCTTCGACACTTGGCATGGTCTAGTTGGTCATAGTATCTGTTGGCTGCATCCTATACTGCATCATAATCTCTATTACTGAATCATTCACAATCCATATCATTATCCTTACATTTATTAGATAAATTTTTTAAGTAGTTTTTTAGCCTCTTTAATTGACACAGATACAAGTTTAAAGTAATTTTTTAAGTACTTTATTAGATAAAAATTTTAAGTACTTTTTTAGCCCCGTTAATTGACATAGATACAAGTACTCTACTAGGATGATGCACGGTAAATGGTCAGGATAGCTTAGTTGGTAGAGCAAAGGACTGAAAATCCTCATGCCGCTAGTTCAAATCCGGAATCATCTTAAAGAGTATCCATATTGAACCTAACATTCCAAATGTGCAAGTTTACTTTTTTACTATGATCAGTTGATCTTGAAATAGCTCACGAAAACAATCCAAAGCCATATTTCTGAACACTATGCTTTTTTCAAGCATTATATCTGAAAGGCCATGCCATTTTTAACAAGGCAACCGTACTAGAAGATGCGGCAGGATCACCTCCTTTTTAGGGAGAGCTAATGTTTATGCATGTTGGGTTTTTTGGTTTGACACTACTTCACACCCAAAAAGAAGCAAGCTACGTAATTTTCCATAATAACCCAATCCTTTTTTGGTAAGACCCGGATAAAAACATGCTGCTGATGTGGGTAAATCTAAAGCAACAATAGTATTTATATCATTTATAGAGGCAGCTAATTCCCTCATTACAATTTTAAGAATAAGGTATAAAGTCTTGTAGATAATATTGATCTAATGAGACAATTCTTGAATGATCCAATTGTTTGCATAAGACAGTTTTTCAGGAGAGTTTTCTAGGGATTTTACTATATCTTTCTATTAATAATAATGATTCTTAGATTTAATTCTAGGAAGTATGTAAGGTGTTCTCATAACTTTTTCCTACAAAACTAGTTATTCTCTAACTTATTGTGCATAAAGAAGGAATTTTTTGTATCAAGAAAATGTTCAGGGAGTTACATTTTCAGTTGGAGTAGTTCTAGGTAAGGGAACTGTCTTTATGTTTTTTTTCTTAGTGTCTCAATTTATGAGCTCTGTAAATGGAAATTTTGAAAACGAGAATTTATATGAAAAATGTGACGTGTGGAAAATTTTGCTCAGGGAAACAATGATTCTCTTATGAGTTATTTTCTCTGTAAATGTTTTCCTTTATATGCTGTTGATATGAGGGTAAAGATGATACAGACAAAAGTTGATAATCTTTTTTAGAAGTTATTCATAAGTTATTGCTTGTTTTCTTTTTTGCTGGTCACCTTAGTAGAGCTTCTCTCACCCTATCCTTTTGCTTGTTCTTTACTATGGGCTGTCCTGAATGTTCTTGCAAGAACCTTCTAATTTAGATGCTGCACCCACTCCATCAATTTGCTCTCTCCTGTTGTAATCACAGATGCTTCCAGTATTTTAACATGCTCGTATTCGGCTAATTCAATTATTATTTTTCAAAACTTTGTTATGTTCTAATATAATCCAGTGAAATTGACACCGTTACTTTAGCTTGTTATATGATTTATTAATTACAACAATGTTTAATTCCAAACTCTCAGTTGTCTCATTTGTCGTCCTGCATTATGCAACTACCATATTGGATATTCAATTGTGGAACTTTTGTAGATTTGGTGTCCATATCTTCAACTTTTATGCTTTTCTGGTGGAAATTAATGGGAGGTTTTTGTTTCTTCATTGTCGTTTGAGCAGTTTGGCTATGCTGCCCGTTCTGGGTTTGTCCTTTTTATTGTAGTTGCTGTGAGGTATGCCATTTATTTGTAAAGTGCGTGTGTCTTGTGCTTGCTTGTGTTCTTTAAGCGCTAGTTCTGTAGTGTTTGCTTCCTCTGATTGCAGAAGTTAACTCTCATGGGTTGGTGGCTGGGCATTGACTGATGGCCTTTTTTGCTGACTGCAGACCCTTATTTCTTGGATTGGTGTTTGGGCATTGATTGATGCCTTCTTTTTCGGTTTTATGTTTCTGATTTGCCTCTTCACTTACCTTCTTTTTGGCTTTTTTCCCCCAACTTGCCTGTTTGGCATGTGATCTTTTATCTGCAACGGTGCTATGTCAATCAAAAAATGATGGTGAATAGTCCTTTTATAGATGTTGTCACCACTGTCTCTGCTACATTAATTTGGCATCTAACCATAGAAGAGAAATGACACAGTGCCATAGAAAATTAATTGACAATGTCAAACTCTCAATTACTTGTATGATGAAATGTTTTGAATCGGTGCAGATTGATGTTGGAAAATTTCTTTCTGATTAGGTTTTCTAGGAATTTTTGTTCATTTTGGTTGCTTATAGTAAGGATCTTACAAAAACAAAATCAGAATACACCATTGAAAAATTAGTTTCCCACGAAGTCTTCAGATAGACTCCAGATTTACTTTCTTATTTCCAATTATAACAAACTCTATACCTTTTTTTATTTTGTTCCAATAAAGCCAAGATCCATGTACTCTTAGTTATGTACATTTATACTGTGGTACATAATGATACATAGAAAATTACATAGCCCTTGCAGTTGATTTATATATTTTGATGTAGCTGCACTCCCTTATCAATGTTCCTTTGTTCCATTAAATAGTCAGAATGATTTAGTATATGCGTTCTATCAAGGTACTTTGTAACCATCTTAATGAAGAATTTGTTCGGGTAGAGATCAAGGATGCACTCAAACTGAAACAAATTGCTGGTGCGATCATATTCGGATGACCTGCAGAATGGCAGCTGGTCAACAAAAAAAGCGGCTAGCAAGTTCTAACCTGCACGAACAATATAGAGGAAAGAAGAAGAAAAAGCTGGACTCATCTGATTATGCGTTGACTTTGAGATCGCATATCGATCTAGAGTGGGATGACAATCTGAAGAGAGCTGTGGCAAAGAGGGAACAAGTTGGGATAACATGGATGGACATGGCACCTTTTGTTGATTCAGTTCCCAAATGTCATTCAGGTCTAGCTGATGTTTTATCTGTTCCTCAAGAAATTTTTTCTTTGGAAAATTTGACTGAGGTGCTTTCTTATGAGGTATGGGTGTGTTTATCTTTTTAGAGTATAATATATCCTTTTATTTGAATTTGTTTATTTTGGTCTTCTTAAATCTATTTCAATATTCGGTAGAGTTTATGAATTTTTTTTTCAATTATTTTCAGGTTTGGGCAACATGTCTGTCAGAGTCAGAGAGAAAGCTTCTCACTCAGTTTCTTCCTAGTGGGACAGGTGCAGAACAAGCAGTTCATTCGCTGCTGAACAGGGAAAACCATCACTTTGGAAATCTTTACCTTAAATGGCAAGTAACACTTAAATAACTCTCAAAGGCTACTTTCAGTCTTTTTGTGTCAGCCTGTTGAGTCTTCACTTATTATGGTGAAGAATCTAGTGTTCTAGTTTACCCGTATTTGAGGTAATTCTGTCATGTTAATAGCATATTTCTGGGGGATTGACAATCTATTTGTGAAGATGCTATTACTAACTTTCACTTTATGTATCAATTTCAAAGTGAGATGCTATCAATTTGTGAAGATGCTATTACTAACTTTCATTTTATGTTTTAATTGCAAAGTTAATATTTAAGAAGCTGCAGAAAATTACATGAGAGAAAAAACTAAAAAGAGAATGCAATTATGAAATTAATAGAAAAACAATTAAAAAGTTCCCTTGGTGGAAAGAAATACCAACAACCAAATCCAGAAAAAGGTGGTTAAGAAGCAAGTAAAATCTTTGAGCAACTACTGGGGACATTACACAGGCAGGAAAGTCTACATTTGGTACATGTACAAGAATATTTGTCAACTCCTTGTAATAAACTGAAGGCTTTGCTTATTATTCCCCTATTTTGTATACAAAGACAATGGTCACAACTCACCAGAACTGCGTAATATTTTACTTTTAATCTTGGGTTCAACATGAATCTTTTTCTCTCATTTTCTATATTATTGGTGAGTTCATGTGCTTGTCGCTTTTCACCTTAATGTTTCCTTTGTTAATTTTTTTTCTTTGATTATGTTGTAATGTTGTTTTATTTTGTTAAAATGCATCATTGTGAAGAAAGGATTTGTAAGAAGAGAGATATATTATTTTTCAAAAGCTATGGGTGATTTATAGGTGGAATTGATCAAATAATGGAAGGTTTATTTTCAATTTGAATATGTGAAATGTTAGAAAGATGTATATGCGTAAGAAATTACTGCAGCATGTTGAAAGGATG
Organism: Phoenix roebelenii; assembly: GCA_025769935.1. Lineage (NCBI taxonomy): Eukaryota > Viridiplantae > Streptophyta > Magnoliopsida > Arecales > Arecaceae > Phoenix > Phoenix roebelenii. The sequence continues at coordinate 7,959,058 of JAOXJJ010000002.1, read as the reverse complement.
GCTATATATCATGTATTGGAATTTTGTGCTTTAGTTTTTGATATCTTACTCCCTATTAAAGCTCATGGGAAAATCTAATTTTTCTTTCTTTAATATCATACTTTCTTCCAGACATGGTCAAATGACAACTGCTGCCAAGGCATGCCATTTGGATCTCAACCTAATTATTTCTATCTTATTTTATTTTTGTCTTGTGTACAACCCAATTTTTTTGATAGCTTATTTTCGTGAAGCTTCTTTTACTAAGATGCATTTGATCCTTAATGAAATTGACCATATACTGATTTAATTGAATGCATATGATATATCTTTACAGGTCCGCTTCACTTTGCTCTGGTAATCTTCATCCAGATGCTGTTGTTCGTACAGAGCAGCACTTCAGAGCCAATAGAAGGGCATACTATTATGAGATAAATAAGTATCATACTGGGTATGTCAAATATGTAAAATTTTTTTTGCGAGTTTGTCTTCCTTGCTGTTTTCACAAATACTGTTGTTGAAGTAGTTGAAGGTGAGCCTTGGTGCAGCGATATGGTTACTCCATTGTGACCTGGGTGTCATGGGTCGAAACATAAAAACAGCATCTTCGTGCGTTGGATAAGACTGTATATATCTGACCCTTCCTAGATGCCGCAGTGGCGGGAATATCGTGCACTAGGCCACGCTTCACTACATTTGAAGTAGTCGCAGTACTCAATGAGATGCGTTTGGTGGCAGAATGCTCGAGGTTCTGAAAAAATGGAGGGAGAGATGGTTAACCTGCAAGGATCCAGAAAAGCTGTGGAGGTAGGTCTCTCCACCTCACCCTAGTGTGACTTTTTGTGAATATTAATGCCTGCAGTAGTCATCAAAATAGTTGTGTTGCATTAATGTCTATATTCACATTGAAGTTTAAAGAATGCTATTATTTGCATGACACATTATATGCATAAAGAATTTTGTGCTTTTAGTACAGTTTGCTTATTAATTGAAAGTATGTGCATGGCATATTTTTTAATATTTTTGTTTGCATGATTTATTTCCTTATACTCTTGACTATCTTCGACATAACTAATGCAAGCTCTTACAATCTGACATCTGTAACTCTTGTAGTGGGCTTGGTTGGTTATTTGTTGTTGGTTTGAATTTCTTGTGAGTGACTATCTGATTCGGTTTGCTTGATGATCCATGTGGTTTGTTTGCAATATTGTCCCTTTTCATCCTTGTAGCATGGTTTAACTTGGAAATGGGGAGCTGTACAGAACATGCTATATTTAGGTTTTGTTTGTCACCAATTTCTCTTGTTTCAAATCATAAAAAAGCTACATAACTTATAGGTACATCCTTTTATCATTCAATGTTACCTAAAAATGTTATATCAAGGTATCTTTAGGTTATAGGATGGTCAAGTTTGGTAAGGTGAGAAAAACACCTAAGATAGTTAACAAAAGAAAATGAGGATAAGTAAAACTGCCGTTAGTAGTTGGGAAAAGGCTGGATGGTAGGTAAGAGGAAACTTTGAGTAGGAGAAAATTTGTCATAAGATAGTTTTAATTCTAACATGCATGGAGACAAAAGAACTTGGAGACGGAAATTTGAGCAGTTGAACTTGAATACATTGCTAGAAAGGAGCTAGAAGATAATTGAAGTAGGTGAAAGGGACCTTTTTTGAAATGGAAAATGAAATACCTTGAACCAGATAGCTTTCCATTCTTGTGCTTTACGGTTAACATATTGTGGAAAAGGATGCATTAATTTTTGGGGAATTTTTGTACTGATTATACTTTTTCTGCTCTGGTTCTTAAATAAGTGGAAAGCACATATTTGGAAAGATTATAGAGTGGCCGGTTTGTTGGGAGGAGTGCATAGATCTTAAAAAAGGTTCTAGTTGGGAGCAGCATTTTAAGTACTAAACCATATTAGGCAGAACAGGGTGTACCTTACCAACATGGTTGGGCAATGGTACATGTATAAGGGCTCGATAGACCCTCATATTGACACATGGTATTATTTACTGTGCCAACTCCAACAATGCACTATGTGCCATTGGTATAGGGAGCGTAAAGTACCATATCGATAAGCTACTAATATAGGCCTGATACCAAGACACAAAACATGGGTTGAGAGGTTAGAAAAAAGTGAAATCGAGTTTTTTTTTTTAATTTTGATGGAAGATATGTTACCGATGAATGTCTTTGGTGTGTGAGCTTAATGTGAAAAAAGTTTACGACAATGCTAGGGCTTGTTTGGTATCATTGTTGTTTTTGTGTTTTTGTTTCCCTAGAAATTAGTGAAATAATACATGGAGTTGATGTTGAAAATAGCACTTGTGTAAAACTTCCGCTATTCCTTGCTTTTATTTTCACTATTTTGGAGGCAATAAATTTTTTGCTACCAAATGATCTAAATACTTTACAAACAACTTAAAAAAATGAAATAGTATCATCAAGGTTCTTCATCTAGATGCCAAAACTTGTACCAGTATTATCCTATTGTAATGTTGGTATGCTTGGTATGGGGTCGGTTTCGTCCCATATACCGCATACTAGTTCGATACCATTATGTTACGATCTAGTAAGGTTGGTATGCACCAGTATCGACTGGTACGATGAACCTTATTTTCATCATATTTGTTGGTCATACTAAGTCATTTTTGTTGTTGAATTTTTGAAAACAGAAATAGAAAACAAAAGCAATACCAAATGAGACTTTAATTTCTAGAATTTTAGTGGGAGATGGATTTGAGTAGACGAAGAAATGCATCATGTTTTCATCTTATCTCTTTTTTGTGAACTTTTTATATTTTATTTGGGAAATTAGCAATATGATTGTTGTTTCTATCTCCCCTCTTCTTTGTTCTTCAGTTATGAATATTCTTAGTGCCTTTTGTTTGCTTTGAGTGAAGGGGCCATTGGTGGTATTGGTGTTGGGAGAGGAGATTTCAATATTGTACATGTTAATTATGCAAATGGCTTCTAATTTATTTGCAAAAATATTCTTTGTAAGCTTGTCCTTTTTATGTAAGTCTCATTTAAATTTTGCAAAGGGTGAGCTTTGGTGCAACAATGAGGTTGTCTCATCGTGGCCTAAAGTTACAAATTTGAAACATGGAACTGACCTCTTTGTATACAGCGGTAAGGTTGTATACAATTGACCTTTCCTATACCTTCCAATGGTGGCCCTGCACTGGGCCATCCTTTTCTTCATATAACTTGAGCGGGTTAACCCCATAAGGTGAGTCTACAAATAGTTCTCTCATATGGGTGGATGAGACTTGTGAGGTGTGTGGAGAGAATGTTCTAGGGTGCAATTTTGAGAAGATGTCTTTCTAGTATTTGGATTTGCTTCTGACTCTTGGGAAGCCTAGAGTGCATTATTGGAACCTGGTATAGTTGGTTGTCTAGAGAAAATGGCAGATGGCATAGAGGCTTGAAATTGATGTGAGTCATTCTTAAGGGTCTCTAAAACAGGTTGGATCATGAGGTCAAGGGTGTTAGGAGGTTGGCTTTTAGGAGTAAAATTAGGGGATTTTAGGAAATTGTTATTGAGTGCGTGCGCATCTTGGAGGCATCTTTGAAGTCTATATTTTCGGTAACCTTGGGCTATTGCTAGAAAATAGAGAGCCAGAAGTGCTGGATTATTGGTGCTATAGGAGAGGGAGGAGTTGTTGGGTGTTCTCTTTTTAGTAAGAAAAAAATTCTTTATGCTAAAGTTGAAAGGTGGAGAAACTTAGTCCTTCTATTGCATTTGTTAGGATTGGTAAGGGAGTATTTTCTAGATAGGGGACATGGGAGGCTATTTAGAGTCTAAAGTTCCATGGATTGTGAAATCCTTTATACCTTTTCCTTTGCTTCAAAGGATTGGAATAGTTTGCTCAGGGCTGCAATATTCCAATTTATCATCTCTACCAACTTCGGTTTTCTTTAATGATGAACTTGGCCTTGCAATGGCTCAATGTACTATTATTAAAGTGTTCTACTTCAGGAAAACTAATGGCCTATGATGGAACGAAGGCTCCACCTTGGTGAGCTAATGAAAATGCACTAGTAAAGTTGCCCTTGTCATGCGTGGAAACCACTTAAGCTCACTTTGATGTATCTTATTAATGCTAGTGAATATGATTCAATTGGGTGGTCTTATGTCTTTTGAAAGTTTTAAGCATGCCATTTGCATACTACTTAACATGTAAGTTTAGCTAGTGCTTCAGGCCATGCATATGGTGCTATCCTTGCCAGATCTGTTGCCAGCAGTCCTGACTAGATAAATTGCTGATATCAATAATGCCTATTTAAGCACAATAATCTACGTCTTACTGACCATGTTATCAGGATAGGATCTGATGCAGTGAAGGATATTTTCAGAAATCAGCAACAATACTTGTATCAGCAATCCTAAATTTATTTACATGTGTACAAAGAATATATAGTGCAAATGTCAAAATTGATGAAAAGGGAACATTAGATTGTTATTGTTGCTAAATAATGTTCACTCCTACTTTTGCAAGATATATTATAATGCTAAAAGTTCAGACATTACATGGTTTATGACAGAAAAATATCTGATAAAATTGGTCAACCAAAATCACAATTTGCATAAACAAACTCAGCTCTCTGTCTACATTTTCCTCTGCATGTTAGTTTATATTTTATATTAAGTTGATACAATCATTTTGTAACCATCACTAGGTTGTTTTTCTCTGGAGTGGGTTACTTATTTAAATGCTCAAATTCCAAGAACTCTTTGCCAGTGCATTGCTACTTTATGTCACCTTTAAGTTGAACTATTTGGATGTGCAGGGAAGGATTTACTAAGCACAAGCAAGGAAGCTTAACAGTATCTGGAGAAAAGGCTAAAGTTCCCAATATAGCTAAGAAAGAAATCCCACATAAAGTCTGCATCTGTAATGGTGATACTGTTAAATATATGTCATATATTAAGGTCAGATGACTCCCATATCATACCTGTTGATTAGATTGTTTGCTGATTTTATTTGTTGATGCAAAATATATTTCTAATCACTTCAGGAACAACTTTTATAACTAGGATCTGGGGATTATTTTGCATTCCAGTTGCTTGAATAGAGAACTGTTCTGCCCTGAAACTGTCGTGATAACTAGGATCTAGGGATTGTTTTATACTTTTAGTAAGTTCAGACTTATGGATGATGAATAAATTACACACTCAATGGCATTTTCATTATGGAATTCGCACTCTGTGGCTCATCTCTCACAGACAAATATGAAAGACTGAACCTCTAAGACTATCACTCAAAGTTAGATTCAATTATATTGACAAAAGACTGTTTAGAATGCAATATGATTTTTCTAAGGAAAGGAACTTGAGTTTGACATGGGTGATGCATTTGAGTGGAGATGGATGACATCTTGAGCAGAGCCTCACGATGCTGCTCTGGAATTTGCTTTTAATAGTAGTGTAGATAATTCAGGTATTGAATTTCAATGAAATGAGTCTATATAAGAAATCTTACAATTCTTTTGTTTCACAAACTCGCTTCTTTTTTAGTGAAAAATGAACACAAAAAACTATTTCAGCATCTGATCCTAAAATTTTTTCACATTATGGGCATAATATATTTCTTTGTGGTTTAAGGATCAAAAGTCAAGCCTTGACAATGTTAGAGCTTGCACTGATAATGGGCAATTTTGAAGAAAATGGTGTTTTCCTAGGATAAAAACATTTTCATGTCGCTCTCATTACTGTGCTGTTGTATATAGGGCCATTTAATCCACATGTATATTCCTACTCCATTATATCTTATTTTGAGATGTTTGGTGACTGTATATGCCCATGATGCTTAAGCTGTAACCTTGTTTCATGATTTTAATTCTTGGAGCATTACTATTTCTGAAGAATACTGAATTTGAGGTGAGGTCATCACTATGTGATGCACATGCAATAGCTCATAGAAGTACCCCCTAGAGGCTATGGTTAAGACCTTTGCATTACTTTAAAAGCATGGCACGGGATTTCACCTTTGGTTTTTCTCGACTTTTTTGGTTTCCAAATTTTCTTGCTTTGTTAGTGTTATGGTTGAAATTATATTTGTGCTGCATAGTAGTTTTGGTCCAAATTGGAACATTTAAGCAGATATTCAAACATTAGTCTAGGTCTCTGTTTGAAAATACCAGATCCAAAATTTGTGATGGTAGCATAACCTGTTGATTTTGAAAGTAACTTAGTGCTCATTATATCATTTTAATATTTGAAATTGTACTGTTATTATTAATGCTCTGACTTAGCCATGTATTGGTGTTGTACTAGTCTTTATATGTATAATGAGTTTAACATCTAAACATATATGAGCCTTCAAAGGCTTTCATCCCACTGCAAAGATGCAGCAGTTGCTGGCTTCAGTACTGCTAAAGATCTATAGGGAAATTTCCAAACCCCATCCCCGCCAAAAAAGAAAAATGAGAATTATCTGAATTATTGTTTGTAAAGAAATTGGCCTAGAAACAATAAATATCTTTCCATTAAATATTTCTATGATCTCCTAAATATCCTGCCATATCTTAGGAATTAATTTTGGATTATATTTGCAAAATTAGTTGCTTACATATTTTTGTTCCCTTTGGAACATTTCAGGTAAGCAAGACACAGCACCAACTGGTTAAAAATATAAAGTATTCTGGTGATGGCATTCAATCGAAGTCTCTCAACCGTGTATTGGGTGATATTAAGAGCTTTCATGTACAGCCATTTGAAACATTTGAAGAGGAAGAAAAGCAAAGGTTGCATGAGCATTGGTTAGTAACTCTTCAACTAATTGGCCATCAGTTTATGTATATGAATTTGAAATTCTGAAAAACTAACAACTGTTTAAACAGGTTGCAGGTGGCAAACAAAGATCTCCCAGCGGCTTTTGAGTTCCGTAGAAAAAAAATGTTGCTGAGAGAGCAGTGGATGAAATCATTGGAACAGGAACTCATGGGAAAAAAGAAATTAGTAATGGATAAGGTATGCCTTTGCCCTGTTTTATTGTAAGAACTTCAACCCATACAGAAAATCAGTTTTTCTGGAAATTATGTTTTAGTTTCGGAGAAACCCTTATTTCATCAATTAATTTGTAGTGCTCCATTTCACTATGAAGCTCTGCATTGGTATGGATTAGTATGCATGTGTATGTTGCACAATAACTTGCATGTACAATATCACTTACATTGTTAACAGTAGAAGGAATGTTAGATATTCACAGGACATATTGGATGTTAATAGACATATATACAAACGTACAACATAGCATACATAAGATGCATGTGTTTCTGTGCTTGCATGCATGTAAAATGTAACTAATATATATTATTTTTAAGTGGGTTTCGCATTATAACCCCTACATGGGGTTTGACTTGGTAAATGATCTCATATATTAGTTATATTCTGTTTGGCAAATTAAGTTTGCAGATGCACTGTGGATATGGTTTACAATTCCTCTTTGCCTTTTTCTGCTTGTTCTACCAGCATAGAGTATGTTTATCGACCGAGGCCTATTAGCATCATCTCTGGGTGTTTTGTTATTTTGAGCGGTTTTTGAAGACACTTGAATGCACAGACCGTGCATTATATGCCTGGAAATATTTTTCATTTTTTTTCCTAACACGACTTGCATTGTCCATGAAACCATTTTTTTTGTATCCTTTCTCAAAGATTCCATCTACGTCCGTGGGTCTTCTCATTTTGTCTGACACATCCCCTCACATAAGCCCTTATCATCTAAACTTATTTTCCATCACTTTAGACTCCATTGCTTTCTTCAAAAGGAAAATGCTATGCATCCCCCAGAAGCTCCCCAAAAGTCTGTAAACCCTTGTATTTTAGGAACTGCCAATGGAAAGGTTGGCATTGTGGCCCCAAATTGCATCCTAACCCCCTGTGCATGGCACCGGAAACCTAGTTTACATCATTTTTGGGAAATTCTTGGGGAACATAGCGTCAGCCTTAATGAACTCTTTTTCATTACTTTATTCTTCCTAGTTTACCAGACCACTCTCTGAGCTTTCATGTCCCTTTAATGCAAATTTTTGTGTCTAATTTTTTGAACTTTCTGCCGATACACCATTGCCAACCTTACTGCCAGTTTATTGTTCAGCCAAAAGAGCACTGGGATGCAGTGATCACACAGCTCGTCATGATAATGCACACATGCTTGATAAGTGCTTGAATTGATTGATCTTTTTATTTTATTTTATTTTGATGGATGGCAGATACTCATAACAGATTTATTAAAAGATAAGAAGATAGGTTCAGGGGACCTTACTTATTGTAAGGGAGGGAAACAGGACTACTTAGAAACACGTTTCCACACTTCAACAGAAGACAACATGTCCTTATTATTTCAAAACACAGACCAGTTTCTAAATAGGTAGATGCTTTCAGGATACACAGGGAAGAATAACTATTTCTCAAGAAAGTCCTGTTGATCTCCCTCTGAATGGTCTGACAGACTGCATAGTCAACTGATTCAGGCCAGCTTGATGACAATGTATATCAAGTCCTGATTAGCAGTTGTCTCACGCAATTGTATGAGAATTTTCTTTTAGTATAATTATATAATACTGTGGGAATGTCCTTAAAGAAAATTTCAATTCATTCTGCAGACAATGTGAGCTACTTTCCCCTTAGGGATACAAAAATTAGTTATAGGCCGGGCCAGTAATGGAGAAAGGAATTTCCGTAGTATAACTTAGAGATGAGGACCTTGGTAATACTGGATAAACTTTTTTTTTTGATGAAAACTTGGAGATAGCTTGGCTCTTCCAGTTGCTGCATTCCTTGCTCTTTGTGATGAGGTTGTTTCCACTTGCTGATTTACTGCTGTGAGTGGGAGCACATGCATTGTGTTGTTCCCTCTTTTCTACTTTTTTCTTTTTCTGTTCTTCTCTCTCTTCCTCCTCCACATCTTCTTTTATGTAATCTTCCTTTCACCTTTAGTTAAATTCTTTGAGGTTAATTAAAAAAGAAAAGAAAAAAAAAGAAGGCTGGTGATGCTCATCATGGGTGCTGTTTGATTGATCAGGATAAGATGGTGGAAAATCTGGAGACCTCACCTCAGGAATCTGTAGACAACGATGATTATGAACATCAGCACAGCCCAGATATGACAGATCAAGAACATGTTGATTCCCCACATAATTCCTCACGTGACCATCATCTAGAATGTATTCCTTCACTCAACAGTCATCTGGATCCAAGCCCAATGGAGTCTAGCCCAGTCTCTGTGAATGAAGAAGCAGTAGGACAAGATATATTAAAACTTGTGGAAAATTCCCCTTCTCTTTCGCAGTCATTAGAAAAACAGAATCCCTCTGCTGAGGATGTTACACGAGCAAAGGCTTCTTCTTCATCTGCTAAAGACTTGTGGCAGACAGAAAGCGTTCATGATCCTTACTACCAGACTACTCCGGAGAGCCATGAGTACATGTCTGCTGGTGAGCTATCTCTTAGGCAACCCCAATTTACTGAAGAACACCCAACCGATGTGATTGATTTAGAGAGAAACATAACAGAACCAGAAGCTGGAGCTGCTGTTGCCTCAACCTTTCATGTGGATGGTGGGGCATCGTTTTTCTGCTCCTATGCAAACCAAGACCGCAATGAGCTGCTTCCCAACTTTTCAAAGGGACCAGGAATGCTATCATCTTATCCACATGAACAGATGAATGGCGTGAAACAGCCTGGATTGCAGTTTTTGATGGTCAATGACAGCCTGCCAGAACCTGGTCAGTTCTCCCACCAATTCCATGAGCAACAGAAGCTTCTGGGGCAGAGGGGGGTCAGAGAGAAGGACCTTTACATGAATCAGATAATGAACAAACATGTCTACTGCAGTGGCAGATATCCAAGCCAAGGGCACTTTTCATCAGTTGATCAGCAGAGTTTTTCAGCTCTCCAGTCCTCTGTAAATGGTGGGTCCATGGGCTACAATTGGTTTCCTGGTGAGCATCAAGCTTATAATAATTGGTCTGGAGCCGAGTCTTCAAGCAGCCAAGATCGGTGCTTGCTTGACGGTAGCAATGCAGATGGAAGCCTCTTTAGTGTTTTCTCTAACAAGATTTCGTCATGCTCGCCATATGACACTGCGACTTCAGAACAGTACATCCAAGCAAGGAACTATACCAGTGGGGGTATTCCTACAGCTGAAAATATTTATAGGTATGCCCATCATCAACTCGACAATTCAAGCAGCCAAGAAGCAACTACTGCTCCTTCCATGACCAATATGTCATGGATGAACTTCCCGCATCAGAATTCTGGACTGCAGGATTCTACAGGAAAACCATTTCTGAGGCCTTGGAACCGGTAGCATCTTCAGCAATATCGCAGAAGATTTGGCCACTTTTATGGCAAGTATTGCTTTGAGTCGGAAAGAGCCTCATGTGCAGAATGCACGAAGTTGGCTTCCCAGGTCAGTTGAGTTGTGGCTTTGGATGGCGGATAGCTGCTTGGTAAGCTAAATGGCAAACATGAAGTTTGATGTTCTGTGCATATATATATATATATATATATATTTATACCTTGTATATATGGCATAGAAGAGGGTTTAAGATGCCTAGGTTTAAGATATGTTTTGTTTAACTGGTAATTTTGGTACTTTGGTTCAACTTTTTTTGATTTTTCATTGTTGAAGGGCATATTTTTTTTATGTTTAGGGGGCATGGATTCCCCTGCAAAATAAAAAATTTTTGATTCACATACTAGGTAAAAAAAAGCTTTTGTTCATTCTTCTTTGGATTCGCATGAGTAGGTTGCTTTTCCATTGGATGTCAAGGAAACATGTTAAGAGCAAGCAGATTGGAGTTAAATAGTAAGCAGATCAGAACTTCCAACTGCCAGACCATCATGTTTCATTCAACTGTGATGTGTTGTGATTTGTGTTTGAGGTTAAGAAGCCTGTTCTGCACGAAGGTTATTCTAAGTCACAATGAGACCTTTCAATTCTTATTCCTGTAGGGTGATGTTATGCACACCCAGAAAGCTTATATGTGAAATGTTTTGCATGGGAGGTTCCTGAACCTGTATCTGATTCAGATTTCCCTCTTGCCGATCATGTCAAATACGTCAACCCCAGTTTATTGTTGTTAATGTTACAATAATATATTTTTTAGCTTGCCTTTGGAAAAGTATAATTGAGTAGAAGATACTGATAATAAACAGCTAGGGATCTTTTTCACTGGATTGGTATTAAAAAAAAGAGACAAATAAAAATACTTTACCTATTCAAAAGAGCATGAATACAGTAACAGTAGAGAACTAAAATTAAAAGGAAAAGCTTGCCATTAGATAATCAGCACTGTCACCAAAATTGTAAAAAATTAAGTATTATTCTATGTGCAATCATGTCCAGTCGGGTTGAGTGTAAATATGTAAAAATTCATATCTGACCTTATCGGATGTTAGGTCCTAATCTGGGACCCAAATTGATCTCACCCTTTTGAAATAGGTTACATCTAGCCAGGGTGAGGAATAGGTTGGATCCATACACATCCGACCCATATGCATCCTTCTTTTATTTTTTTGGTAAATCGGATGATTTAAATTAATCAAAAATTGATACATCCATACCAATTAGCAAATAAAATATTAAGGAACCGAGCAAGAAGATCAGCTGAGAAAATCTGTAATGTAGATCTCTTATGGTTCGTCGTGTAAGAAGCAATTTAATTAGCAGCGCTTGTAAATATGTGTAACTTCAAAAGAAAGCAACGAATGCATTATTTGCCAATAATTGTGCAAAAATGGATGGAGACTTCTATCAACATAAGATGGATTAGAAAGCCATTTGATAATTATCATCGAGTCTCCCTTTAGACAAATTTGTGAAGCCTTTGACGTGTACATAACATAATTTAGTCCTTCGTAGGTTGCATGCAATTCCGCCGTTCAAACTGAGGTATCAAAAATCCTGACACCATCTGTTACTATTAGTGCATCACTAGCATATCGGAAGCCAGCTTTAAAGCACCTCTATTTAGTATACTATCATCAAAATTGATCTTGAGAAAGTGGGGGTAGTAGCTTCTAAGAGAAAAATATTATTTGAGAGGATATAGTAACTACATAAGGAGAGCCCCAAATTTTTTCTACTATCAAGAGTCTCTCTACATTAGTCACCTAAAGAAGCTCATGAGACTGAATGGAGACTTCTGAAGAATTAATCTAGAACTCTGTCTATATTTTGAAAAATGCAATTATTTCTTGCTAACCAGATACTATAAGTAATGCAATACATCAAAATTTCTTCATCCTTTCAATCATTGTTAAAAAATCTTTTTCTAATAGTATGTAGAAAGCCATCCAAAGAAAGAGACAAAATAATAGATAAATTTTGAAGTGAAGCTTGCTTCCGTACTTGAGATGCAAAATTTGAAGTGAAGCTTGCCGCCATACATGAGATGCTAGTAGCTACTTTGCATGGAAGAACCACATGGGATACAGGCTCCTCAACATTCGGGCATATATCACAATGACTCAGAATATGACAACCATGCTGATATAGTGCAACTCTACATGGTAACTAATGCTATGCTAATTTCCATAGAAACAATGCAATCTTGGGATGGACTCCAAACCTCTAGGCCCAATCAATATTCTGAACAGTTGGGGTTTGCATAGAAAAATCTACCAAGATCAGATACCATGATAGTCAAGCTAGAAGATGAACCCCAACCTATAGCCTGTCACCATTTGGCATCGGAATCGACAGAAATTTATCCATTAACTTTTATGAGAATACTTGGGAAATATGCAGTAATTCTATTTCCTTTCATCAAAAAATTTTGGATCTTTAACTATAGTGCCTTGTAGTGCCAAAATAGCAACAAAAGTCAGCCATCATAATAATGGTATAGATGATGACCATGGATCCTAGAGCATATTCATAGATATATCATCACCTACACACCATTTAATGTTAGAATAAATAAGTGGAGCATAGGAACAAGCCTTCTTTCAAACTGGAGAGGCACTCTATGAGTAAGTCGGGTAAGACGACAATGACCAAGAAACATATTCTGCCCATATAAAAGAACTCCAAAAACCATCTTGCATCAATAGCTATAAGGGCAAGTTTAGGTATGAGGGCCTTACTTCCAGCAATTGAAGAAAGAATATCTAAGCCTCTATCCCGAATAGATTGACATACAGAATCCCAAGAAATTAGATGCACTTGTTTAGAATTATCATCATAGCCCCAAATAAAAATTCTGATAATGCTCTCTAACTTTGAAAGTACTCTCCTCAGATAATAGTATTAGACATTAAATAAATAGAAAGAGTAAAGAGCACTGACTTGATAAGAATAACTTTATCCATCATAAATAGAGCTCTCCACTTCTATCCCTCCCATTGACTGAAGAATTGCCGTATCATACCAATACAATTAGATATAGACAACCTTTTGCCAGAAATGGAAACTTCCAAATATTTCCATGTACCATCGGACTCCTTAATATGAAGATGATTTTTTTATTATGATAAGAGTATTAACATTTAGACTAAACTTCACCATAAGTTTTTTCAAGATTTACTCTCTATCTATAAATTCTATAATAATTATTTAAAATCGTAGACAAGGCTCTTGCATTAGATAGGGTAACCCTAGTAAACAATATACCATCGTGTGCAAACAAAAGGTAAGAGATAGATACCTGAATTTGGCCAAGCTCTTACACAGATAATGAATTATTCTGCATAAATAATAAATAGATGGGGTGATAAAGGATAGCCTTGTCTCACACCAATAGTAGAGTGAAAAGACTCATAAGCTATTAATCAAAATAGAAAAGGAGGGGGTGCAATACAACCTCAAATACAATTAATCCAAGCCTCATGATCGAAAACCCAACTGATGAAGAGAAAAGAATCAAAAATCCTATTGAATTCTATCGTATACTTGTTCCATATCAAGTTTAATTGCCATGTAGGTGTGTCTAACTAGAGCTCGTTGTAAATCATACATTATCTCCTAAACTATAAGGACATTATCAGAAATATTCATATCTTTAATAAATACATCATGCTTTTTATTTATCAAAGGATGTAGCACATGTTGCATTCTATTAGCCCTCAGTCTAGCAATAATTTTATATACTCTAGAACATAAACTGATTGGGTGATAATGAGATGGAAGTGATGTCTCTGACCTCTTAGGAAATAAAGTAATAAAAGTGTGCTTCCATGATGCAGGCATAGAATATGAAGTACAAAATTTGTTTCACATACATCTATACAAATGATCAGCTAAAAGTATTTGAAGGACAACAGTAGGAAACCATCAGGGCCAGAAGCTTTATCACGTATCATAGATCATAATGTGGCTTGAATATCAACATCTAAAACTGCTTTGAAAAACTTCTCATTGTCAGACTTAGATAAAGTAATGTTAGAGGGGCCAACAAAGAATGGATCTATATCTTCCTCATCCATCCTCCACCTAGTACTAAAAAAGCTGAACAATTCATTTCTAATAGCAGCATCGTCCTCAATATTATCCCCGTTGCTATCTTTAAGAGAGCGAATTCAATTCCTTCTCCTTCGAATAATAGTAGCTTGATGAAAAACTTTGTATTTCTGTCACCCTCTTTAAGCTATTTTATTCTTGATTCTTGTCTCCACAGTCTCTTGTTGGCACAAAAGAGGATGGGTTTGAGCAAGACCGAACCGAAGAATATATAGATCACCATCTGAAAGGCATCCCTCATGATACTCCTCCTGTAGCTCCGTTATAACTCTTTCAATCTCGCCTAGTTTTTTTTTTTAAAAGCTCCCACTACAATTCTATTCCATGCACTACGAGCAACATCCCAAAATTAACCAGAATTTTTTAAATCTAAACGACAGTTTGCATGCAGTTTCAAATGCAATCTCAAAAAGAATAGGATAGAGATCATTAGCTATGCGAGGAAGATGATGCACCTGGTAATCAGGAAACATGTGAATCCAACCACCAGTAGCAAAAGCTCGATCTCCCAAACCCTTGCTTGACCATTACGATTATTACACCAAATAAAGTGGACACTTGAATAACCCAAATCGAATAGGCCATTTGAGGAGATGAAATAACGGAATTTTCTACCACCAATTTTCTAAGTGAAAGGTTTACCACCCATCTTCTCAGAAGGCCTTATCAATACAATTAAATTCAACAATTAAGGTTGGCAACGCTTGATCGATAATAGTAGAAGCCTCTGTCCATAGAAAACGTAGATGCTGGTATTCCGGGTTTGCATATGTGGCTAACAAAACCCAAGGAATTTTCCCTACCTTTGTAATAACAAAAATAACTTGTTGAGAGCTATTGTTAAAACATCAGTAATACCATCCTTGAGCCCTTGTGACTCCGCACCATGAAAACAACAACTAGGCAGGAGACATAATCTCGCCCGAATTAAGCTCCTACCAAACTATCTGGTCTCAGAGAAAATTACATGTATGGATTATGTAACTGAATCAGTCTTCTAACGACAGGTATGAAAGAGGGTTTACTGGCCCTCCTAAAGTTCCAAAGCAATATCCTAAATAGAGTTACAAATGAAACTGGATATTCGGATACAG
This sequence comes from Phoenix roebelenii, assembly GCA_025769935.1. Taxonomy (NCBI): domain Eukaryota; kingdom Viridiplantae; phylum Streptophyta; class Magnoliopsida; order Arecales; family Arecaceae; genus Phoenix; species Phoenix roebelenii. Next base: position 7,943,509 of record JAOXJJ010000002.1, on the reverse strand, counting down.
ATCGGATAGTTGTTGTCTATTAGTCGGATATTAGTTATATGCTCAAATTTTTATTCATATGCAGATAGTTTTGAATATAAAAACGAATTCAAATGAATATTATCCGATCCAGTTTTCTCCTTATCTACATGCCTATTACATCGGCCTTTGCTTCCCCTGTACAACTTTCTTCCGCAATCAAGAACGGCCGCAGATGAAGCACATTGTTCTTTTTTTTTTTGGCTGAAACAGGCATTGCATACAACACGGGTACGAATACACCCAGTAGAATCTGCAAACAAAAAGTCCCGAAGTACACCAGGCAAGTCATCCTCCCCAACCCATAAAGTATCTTCTAAGTGGCTCGCGACATACGCCACCACCCAGTCCGCCGCCCCGTTAGCCTCACGATATACATGCATAGCCTGAAAAGTAATACTCTCTCTCACCATCAATCATATACCACGGAGCAAAGGATGAACTCCTCCATCGTTGTGTGTGCTCTTTCGGACCCAGTTGATCACTGTGGCCAAATCGCCCTTCAAAAGGATAGAGCTCGTCTAAAGTACACGGCGCGTATATCGCAGTCCCATCCAAGCCGCCCGTAGCTTCGTCCCTGGAACCGAGGTATCAAAGATCTGACAATTTCCCACTGCCACCATGTCGGAGCTCGAACCCCTGATAACAAACTCAACCCCTCCCCTTCTGCCTCCATCTAGGACTGAGCCATCAAAATTGACCTTGAGAAAACTCAGAGGTGAGGGCTTCCAGGTGAAGAACACCGTATGAGTAGCTACCGAGGCAATATGGGGGCCTCAGGTGTTCCGAACTGTTAAAGGTCTGTGATCTGAACCTGCATGAAGAATCTCTACTGCCTGTGCCCGAGCCCGCTCCATCACGAACCGTGGGGACGGACTGAGCTCGCCAAAAACCTGAGCATTTTTGGCCACCCATACTTGATAAGCTATGCAGGATGCTCTAATAGCCACAAAACACATATGAGGGGTGTTAGACCAATGCCAAACTTCCTCGAGGAAACTATCCCTTCGGCTCCAAGCATTCTCCGTGATCTCGGACAACCTCCATGTCTCCCTCACCTAAACACACTGAAATAGCGCATAATCCACCGACTCGTCCATCTCACAACACAAACACAAGGGAGGGAGGACAACACCGCGTTTGCTCAGCACGAAGCTCGTCGACAAGTGGTCCTAGGCCATCTTCTAGAGGAATAGTGCAACCCTCTAATGTAGCTCAAACCTCCATATCCAGCCACAACCCCTACCCAGCTCCGACTCCTACTGGAGAGCCCAAGAAACATCACCAACCCTAACTCTGGCCATGCAAGTGGTGCTCCATACCCGGATATCTGGACCTGCTGATCCCAAAATGGGGAGAGCCCGTACATGCTCTCCTAAGTGCTCCCTGTACACCCAGTAGCACATTGTTCTTTGCCACCAGCAGCCGTTTTAAAACACCGAGCTAGGATCACCGATTGCCATCGCACGATCCTCAAAGCAAGCGCTAAGT
>JAOXJJ010000002.1:7921329-7941900 GCA_025769935.1 Phoenix roebelenii | reverse complement strand
GCCACCAGCAGCCGTTTTAAAACACCGAGCTAGGATCACCGATTGCCATCGCACGATCCTCAAAGCAAGCGCTAAGTGCTAATATATTCGTTCATAAGTAGCAGTAAACCGCTTTCTCTCCAACTTACGTCCTTCACCAACTACGCTAACAAACAAATCTCCCACTAGATATGGAATGCTACTCACTAGATATGAGGTTGGAGACAAAAAAAAAAAAAAAGAAAAAAAAAGACGAAATCCAGTCAACAGCCCATATAACTGTCGCTCTGCATCAACTGACACGACCACAACACAACCGAAGTACGAAATCCAACCCATGGAGATTAGAAATAATAATAATAATCCACCTCGTAAACAGAGAGGATCCATTCCCTACCTCCACCTCCAGAAGCTTTTCCTGACTTTCTTTGTAATCTTCGAATCGAATCGATTGCTTTGCGCGAAACGTCTTTGGTTCCAAATTCCATTTTTTGTCGCTTCCTTCTCTTTTCATGGAAGACACATAAAGCGAAAGAGATCTCCATATCTTCTTCTTCTCGCCATATATATATATATTCTTTCTCTGTTTCCGAAGACAGAGACAGAAGCGTTTGGACATGGAGGAGGGGAGGAGGAAGGACGTGATACGGCTGGAGAGGGAGGCCGTCATTCCCATCCTCAAGCCCAAGCTCATCATGAAGCTCGCCTACCTCATTGGTATCGTGCATCTATGCTTTTTGGAAGATATGTTCTTCTTGACCTATGTTTCTATTTCATGTCTTTGGAATCTGGTTGTGTTGTTTTTTCCCTTTTTTTTCTTTTTCTTTTTAACTTTTGATGTAAAATTATTTGTTGAAATTGAAAGGGTTCTTGCTATTTTTTTCTTTGGCTTTAGATCCGTTGTGGCTGCTCTCTTATTTTTGCTTTTTAATTTTTTGCTCGTTGTTTCTTGGATGCTTAAAGACTCTTTTTTTTGAATTGAATACTGGTCTTAGAATCTGAGATGCAAAGAAGGAATCCATGTACATAAAAGGAGGGGGGAGAGAGTAGAAATTGTTGTGGAATGCATTCATCACTCACCATTGCCGGAGTCAATAACAACTTGATAAGGCAGAGGACTGGATTGGTTCGCAGGAAGAGGAGAAAAACATGGTCAACAAAAAAATAAAAAAATATCTAATGTTTAGTTTTCGAAAAGGAGAGGTGAAACGGTAACTTTCATGGGGGAACAAAATTTTTATATTTTATCAGAAAAAAAATTTATGTGGGACATAGAAGTCCCATTTATACTGGCTGCAAATTAGAGATTTTTTTTTTCCAAAAATACATTTTAGCTTTTAGATAGAATGGGACAATTTTTTTTTCTTTTATTAAGAACATAATAAATATCTTACATAATTTTTTTCAGGAAAGTAGATGCTTAACTAAATATAAGCCATTCTAGAATGTGCCATTTTCTCATGGTCAATTAAACATACCAAAACTACTTTTCTAGACACCAGGCATCAGCTTTCTAAAAAAAAAATATTTCAGTGATTTTTTTTTTCCGCAAACAAATTGGGTTCAGAATGAATTGGTTTAATTGAGTAGTGTGCTGATCACTTGTTCCTCAATTGTTGGGTGATTTATCTGGAAGCACTTTTGAACTTGGTAGTAGAGGAGAAAGAAAAATCAAAAAGTCCTGAGATGCTAGATGGTAAAAGGACATTGAAATTCCAGTAGAACTTTTGAGTTAAATTTTGATTTTACTGAGTGGAAAATGATAAGTGTAGCAATTTCCAGAAGTCCAGTGGTCTTCTCCTTTTCGCTTTTCTGCTGAAACCAAACAGATGGAAAATTTGAGATTTCCAGCAAAGGCTCTTAATGAATATCAGTTAAATAACCACCCACTTGATAGTAAACACTCTTAAAACAATCTTGAACTGTCTTTGTTCTCAACAACCATCATTATTGATCAGTTCATGCTCATATATAAACAGACCAAAGATAATCAAGGACACCTTTTATGTTGCTTAACATAATGTTTAGTAATAATGCGAAATTTAAGAACATTCTAGAGTAATCTACACCTAAGGGCTCTTCATGGGATTTTGTTCTAAATTCCTTTTTTTCTTGGAGTATCAACACATGGATTTCTATAACTAGATTTAATTAACTTTCAAACTGTTTCGGTCTTTTGTTGTGCATAATCTCTGTCAACTACATGTTAGCATTGACTTGGTTTTCTGCTTCATTAAACACTGATCTTTGAATATCAGCACTACGAATGCTTTTTTTCCCCTTCCAGAGTCCACTGGATTTGAATATGTGCGCATTTTGCTGCGGTCTTTAGTCTTATGTTTCTCAAGCTTTTGCCTAGATTTTCATACTTTCCACCTTAATTTTCGTAACAGAGCTTGCTTCTGACCAAAGTGAATTTCTGAAGCTCTGCAAGAGAGTTGAGTACACTATTCGTGCTTGGTATCTTCTACAATTTGAGGATCTGATGGTATGATCTTGCCCTTTTCCCTTTAGGTATGCATGCATTTCCAAGTTCATGCATACATATCCAGTGCAAAAAATAATTAATCATACTTTTATATATGAGCATGCAGACATTTATTTCCTAAAAGAAATAAAAAATGTCTAAGACATGCATACATTTGAGAGCAGAATCTGTGTATCATGGTTGGCACTCAGGATACCTACATACAAAAATAAAAGCATGTATCTGAATATATATATATATATATATATGACTAATTACATGCATGTAGGTATCCATGCATACAGTTTATTTTCTAAAAGAATGTATACGTGGAATAGTGCTGTATTATGACCAGGCATTCATTTATAAATTCACCAGTACCTATGAGCTTGTTTGAATGTGCACCAAAATGTCGACAAATCAACTGTTTTTCCTAAGTTTATCAATGATGGATATCAACATTGAAGAGAATATTGTCCCTGCAGCAACTGTATTCTCTGTTTGATCCTGTTCATGGCGGTCAGAAATTGGAGCAACAGCAATTATCTTCGAAAGAGATAGATGTTCTCGAACTTAATTTTCTAAAATATTTTTTCCAGGTTGGTCAGTTGTTGCATTCTATCTTTGAATCTTCTATTCTTGATGGTCACATTATGCATGCACATACACATCTTCCTTCGAGTGGCATGTGTTAAAACCTCAGTTTAATCCTTAGTTTAATTCTTAGATATTGGGTGCCCAAGCTGCTGCTGGAGCCTCCGTGGTGGTGAGCAAGGTTTGTCCTGCCTTCTGGGGCAGGATGGGTATTAGATGCTAGATCAGGGAATTATGCAGGTTTGGCAGGATAAATTGTAACCATACCATGTCTTTTTGATGGGTGTCTTACACCTTAGTTATAACTTTCAAGTTCTATCAGTCTTTAACTGCTGGCTTTTTATAATATATTGGTCATAGGTCACTGGTTGTGAAAATTACCTTAAACTATTGAATGTGTTTTTAAATACTTACTCCAAAATTTGTAAGGAAAGTTATCATTTAAATAGTTAACATTTCAAGCAAACCTAAATTGGATCCTTTAATAAATATAAGCAAGTTTCCTTAACTAATCTTATATTTCTCTTTTGTTACTCATAATCAGTTTTTTTTTTTAATTATGTATTTAAATAACTTGTAATTTTTCGTTGCAATCCAACTAAGTGGCTGATTGCATATTTGCAGCCACCCTAAGGATGACTAGGACAGTGCAAGAGCTCTAATAAAATATTTGCTTCTGTTGTATCTAATTAGATAGATAGATATCACCACTGCCTCCTTGGTCTCTTTCTTGCACTATGTGAGAAGGACAGTTTTAAGGAACACTTAAGATAATCTTTTTGCAGGCTATTGCACTCAATGACTTGAAACTTTGAAGCTTATTTCTTAGTTTTGAAACTAGTATTCTATTGCTTATCACTGGAAAATGTTTTTGTTCCATCTCTTTTTTTCGTGCCCACATATTCCTCATAGTACGATTCAAAGGAACCACAAAGAACTGGCATGTTCATTCGTTTGCTAAATTGGTATTATAATGTTGATGTCCTTCCCAGAGAAGTTGTGTTTTTTGTTTGACATAATTCATGATATTATAGAATAGCAATAAGGAATTGGGCATGACAGTTAAGATGTATAGAGATAAATATATAACCTCCTACCCTGTGTTACTCTACCTTATTTTTTCCCTCAAATGTCGAACAAATCAGATTGTTGTGCAGTTGTTACCTAAATATGAGAAAAAAATAGGCAAAAACTGACAGCATGCAGTGTGCATGAGCATCACCCTTGCAACATTGTCATTTTCTTCTCTAGCTTTCTCTCATCGAAGTATCCCTGATCATCATAACTTTTTCTCCTAAAATGGTTGCATCACTTGTTTTTTTAACTTGAGTTATTTTGCTTGAAGCAGATAATGGAAAAGAGCAACTTTGAACTAGTGACTGATGAGGAGATCAACATTGCACAGTCTGGGCAATATCTCTTAAACCTTCCTGTCAAAGTGGATGAGTCTAAGGTCTGAAACATGATTCTGTATATTTCTACTTGATGCTCATGATCTATTAAGTGCAACTAACTCTGATTTTTGGAGGACTGTAGCTGGATAAAAAGCTTTTCCCAAGGTATTTTAACGACCATCGTCAAGAAAACCTCCCCAGATTTTCTGATAAGGTACTGTTTGAATATTATTACAGCAAATCATGTTTTGGTTATGAGATGTATTCTATGCTTTTATGCATTTATATTTCACTATTACATGTATCTCAATTCGGGTTCTTTAGTTGCATAATGTTCTTCGAGTTCTGTAAACAATTCAATTACTCGATGTGCCTAGATGTGATAAACTTCCAAAAGGTCCCTCTCTGACAAATAAGAGAATTCACCCATGCCTAGCAGACTCTCTCTTGGGATTTTTTATTGTTCAACCCCTCCCCACTCTCTTGCTCTTTTAGGTGTCATCAGAGTAGTTGATCCAGCTAGTTTTTTCTGAAAATGCCCTTCGCTGAGAATCCTTCTCCAAGTGTGGCATATAGATTAATGCCCATTCTCATTTCTATTTTTATAACATTATATGCTACATTGTTAGGCTCTGTCCAGCAAGTCTCATATCCATGTTCGATTCTAAATATCCCTAAAATATACAATTTCCTCTCTTCCTTGCATCTGTCATTGACCTGTAAGTTAGACTTATAGCCTTAATAAAGAAACTTCTTTGTTTTTCACCTCAAAACATAAAGGGCTCTCTGTTTAGATATTGTTATGCTGCAACCAGAACCCTCTTAATTTAAGCTTTGGGCCTTTTGAACCTCTAGATTTGGTATTTGTAACCTATGCATAGCCATCCTGGTTTTAGAATCCTAGAAGCCTAAACCCAATCCAGCACAAACATATCTTCCAGTTTCAAGCTACTTCTTGGTTCCAGATATAACAAGTCTTGCACTTAGGTACTCATATATTCATTCATTCGATGAATAATAAATGGCAGAGGAGATAAATAGATCATAAGTAATATGCACTATTGAAGACATTGGAAATGGATCTGCTGTCAAAAGTAAGCAAAGAAACCTCATCCATTTAATGCTCCTGAACCAAGAAGTGATGCGAAATGATGATGCAAAATAAGTAAATATTGAAATAATTGGCTTCAAGTGTGAATGTTCATGCCAGAGTCTAATTAAACATGTTCAAATGGCTAATGACTATTTTTTTATTGTCTTTTGTGATTCGTTCTAGTTCTATTTGATTCCTGATTGTGACTGTCCTATCAGCAAGATCCTTTATTTTTTTTTTCTATGAGTGAGTAATTTGCCCAATTCATGGATCGAATTCGAATGGTCGATTCGCGAATAATCTTATTATTTATTTTAGAATCTCTTACATTTTCATTGATCCTTGAAGGTATATCATAAAAAATTTGGGCTCTTTATGGCAAGCTAATCTACTTTGTAATGTTTGCCCTTGGTTTACTGAGACTCTCAACACTTCAAAAACAATCCAATATCAAGAAGGTTGGGTTGCTTTAACCTTTTTGTTCTTTGTAAATATTGCTCCATGGACCTGACAGATAAAAAATACAAAATTACACAGCTACTGGATACAGGTAAGCACACTAAGTAATATAGAGTAGCAACTACATTTACATTATTCTTATTATCTTCTATGTAGAAAAACGTGTTATATAGTTCAATACTTACTAAGAAAATAACCATTTGCTTATATAGCCTGCAGATATTTTCGGAGGTAATGTATTTGGGAATTCTAATTTATATTGTAATGATTACTTTTATAATGTTTTTAACTTTTGCATATGGAAGTACATCATTTTTCGTCGGGGCATTGGAATTGACCATACAACTGATTACTTTTTCATGGAGAAACTTGATATGATCATAGCTCGTATTTGGATGGGGTTTCTTAGAGTTACTAGGTAAGCTATGTGTGAGAAATGTTTCCATTTATATTACACTCATCTTTTCCAATAAAAACTTTAATATTTACACAATCCAATGTAATGATAATTGTAGGCTTCAGCGACTCTTCTCCAGAAAGCCAATTGTGAAGCCCAGGAAAGATACAAGGGAACTTGATGAAATAAGTGCTCAGACAGAAGATCAGGACTTAGTTGTTGAGCGTGTTCGGATTGACAACATGGAGCTGAGGTTCTAACTAGATCATAATTTGGTTCCTTATAGATCTGAAGGTGTTAGAACTGATACCTTCTCATGTTCTGATATATGTGCATTTTATGTCTCTTACAGCATGCAAAATCTCTTTGGCCACATTACAATCCAAGAACCAACTTTTGATAGGATGATTGTTGTCTACAGGTACCTTTTTAGTTTTTTTCATTTTTTGGGTGGTACATACTCCTAATCACTCACAAAAAGCAGGCGCATAGAAAAGGAACTCCTTTAAAATAGGTCTGCATTATTTGGTTTTTAAAAATTGTTTGGTGAGAAAAGATTGTGAAAATAACACTCACTAAAGTTATCAAGGAGGAAACAGAAAGTGCAACATGATGAGAAAATCCAACAGTTTTTAATCTGTATTTCTCTTAACAACCTGTCACTTGTGTGTGACACTAACTGCAATTTTGCAGGCGTGCTAGCACCAAAACCAAAGTAGATCGAGGAATCTATGTGAAACATTTTAAAAATATCCCATTAGCAGATATGGAGATAGTTCTGGTGAGATTTCCTTTTAAAAATTCTGTTGGAAGGACACAAAGCACTTCAGAATCTTTTTCCACGACATTTCTTACTTAACTTATCGCTTAATTGTAATGAATGATTTTGTAGCCTGAGAAGATGAACCCAAGTTTAACGCCGATGGACTGGGTGAAATTCCTTGTTTCTGCTGCACTTGGTCTTGTATGTCTCAAAATGATATAAAATCAACTGATTTTAGTAATTTTAAACTCTGCAGCTTATACTTAAATTTCCTTTTATTCAGGCTACTCTTGTTGGTTCTCTTGAAATGCCTAAAGCTGATATCTGGGTTGTTATAGCTATCCTCTCTGCTCTTATTGGATATTGTTCTAAAGTCTACTTCACGTAAGTTCACTTTGTCAATGAGGCTTTTTTATCTGTATGCATGTGTGCATGCATATTGGAACTCTCAAGTTCTGTTTCTATGTTTACTCAGATCTTCTATCCGCTTCTGTGATTCAGATGTTATTTCCTGCTTCTCTTGGTTATGGGTTCAAGAATTAGCATGCCCAAAAAGGGACCAGACACCGCTGAAATTCACATATGCTACTTGCCATTGATTCTACATCTTGTCATGGATTTTGTATTTAGATGATACATGTGTCGATAACTTTTGTGTAGTTGCTCTAATCATGTCACTAGTTTAATTGAAAGAAGAGATAGCGACTGCTTAATCCTTAAAATTAATGTCATTTTGGTAAAGCCTTACCATTGCCTTGCAGGTTTCAGCAGAACATAAGAACTTACCAAAATCTAATCATGCAATCCGTATATGACAAACAACTGGATAGTGGGAGAGGCACGCTTCTGCACCTGTGTGATGATGTGATTCAACAGGAAGTGAGTACCAAATCAAAAGATTTTGTTGTCATCTTTGTGTAATCTATTGATGACTTCTATTAGTCATTTTGATGTCCTTCAATTTTCTAACGAGTCTACCATTCTGAATGTGCAGGTTAAAGAAGTGATAATTTCTTATTTTATTTTGATGGAGCAGGGGAAGGCAACAATACAGGTACAGAGCTTTGGTTGTCTGTTTCCAGTCAATATTGCACCATGCATGAATCGTCTCACTAACTTTTCTTGAATACATATGCATAGGAACTTGACCAGCGGTGTGAACAGCTCATTAAAGAAGAATTTCATGTGGAGTGCAATTTTGAAGTTGAGGATGCTGTGCAAAAATTAGAGAAGCTTGGCATTGTTGCTAGAGTTAGTATTCACATGTTTTCCCTTTACACTTTACTATTTTTTTTTAAAAAAGAAAATTTTAGACATTTCTACATTAATGGCATCATCTCGTTATCGCTTGAGAAAATTATCATAGTTTTTCAAGATGATTCTTTCTTTCTGTTAGTTGCACTTTCTCAATATGTTAGTGAAGTTGCTGATATGAGATACTTGCCATTCACATTAAAACTCTTGATAACCCTATGGAGAAAGGAGACCTTGAACAACTTCACCTGCCCTGCAAGAAGGGCATCAGGCCTATATCCAAACCGAGCAAGTCTTGACATCCACTGAAGTTGCTCCTAAGTGTTTGACGAATTTAAATGAGCTTATTATGTATCTGGTTGATGGTTGTTCACAGGGTCATGCATTCTGGTCAAATATGATAAAACTTGGTCGTACATGCAGAATGGCCACTCCTAACTCAATTATTTTGAATTTATTCTCTTTTATCTTTGGCTGAAATCAACTCTTAAGGAGGTAGCAGAATGCTCCTCTCAACCAAACAGGTCCTGAGTGTATCAGTCTCTCAAATGCAGCATATATTTGCAGCTTCTCAACTAGCAATGAGTTGGAACACTGGGGGCATTTTTCTAGTATCCTTCACTGAAACTTTGCAAACAACTTATAGACCCAAATCACCAGTTATTATCTTGCTGGTTTACTAGACTTTGTCTCTTGACAATGACAGAGAGGTGAACATGTATGTCCAGGACACCATTGGGAGGATCTTCTGTGTAAATTTGAAGCGTGCAAATGAAATCATTGGCACAACGACTGAAGAAGTGGTGATGAGAGCCCAACAAGGCCCCGCCACCTAACTTTCCAAGGTAAAATACATTCCTAACACCCTTTTTCTCACCATTTTAAGAAAATTATAAACATATGCATTGAGAAAGATGTGGAATTTTGGTTATCAGCTGATTGTAGTGTGGAAAGCCTCTGGTGGAGATGGCTTCTTCATCTTGTTCAGTCCAATCATGTAATCTAAACCAACCATGAACCTTTACCATTGATTTTTTTGTATAATTATGTTACTGTCTTCACATCTTCATGCTCAGTGTCTGCTTATGGAATGTAAGTCGGTATTCAGAAATTTTATGTTTTCTTTGGTCAGAATCCTTGGTTTTTCTCTCCCCTCTCATGGTATACTTGTGGCTAGTGATTACATTATTTTCCAAATGCAGGTACCATAGTGAATAAAAAAACTGCTAATATAGAGCAGAGTTTCCAGAACTATGATACTGATGAACAGAAAAGAGCCTATCCATGATATTAAACAGAGCCATTCTTAGAAGTTGAAGAGAGACTAAAGCAAGGATATTACCATCATAACGCCATTGCATTCAAATACCTTCTAACCATCTCAGATATTTCTTTGACATTAGGCTTTCCTGAAAACCTTCTGAAATGATAGATTGAAACTTTGGGTTCTCTTCTTTTTTCTCGAAACAGTATAGAGGGGCCTGCCATTTCGCATCTTCAAGCACTGCTCCCACCTCGAAGGTCATCACATGGACAGATCTTCCTGCAATTATTCACCAACTCCACTTCAGGATACCTCCTGTAACTTCATATTAAGGAAAGAAAGAACCGGCTACAATAGTAATTAAAATCAATTGAGATAAAGAGCTCAATAAGTCCTCCTTCACCATTATAATCTCAGTTTTGTTTATAATCAAATTATTGCTTATTTCATTGTTAGAGACTCATCAATAAGTATGCTGTACCGGCCCGGCCCAAATTGGATGGCGTGGGATATACCAGGCCCGAACGGGATGGTGTGGGATATACCAGTACGGATGATGTATCGATGTTCAGTATGCATCCGAAAAAAAAAAAGAAGCACTATACCGTATTGATATTATGCTATTGTGGTATCGATATGATTTCGGTACCGAGACGGTGAATATAATTCATTGTTAGCCTAAAGTCTTTGTAACTGAGTTGAGGACCCTGCCTGCAATTACTATATAAAACTCAAGAATTTGTTCAAACTCCAGCATTTCTTTGAATTTAGAAGAAATGTCATAATTTAGGCAACCAGTTGAGTCTAGAAATCCATAAAATTCTTTACTTAAGACAAGTAGTTTCATACCCAACTATAATCAATCCACCAGGAAACCGACCTTAACCTCCAAAATTCAAATTCGTCCAATAAAAAGAAGAGCATCCTTGAAAACAGATCAACTTTAATTAGTTTTTGGTTACTCCCTCAAAAAAAAAAAAAAAAAAAAATCAATGGGGTCCAAAGAAGCTTCCCAAATCCAAATTCTTTCTATAAAAAAGAAGAGCATCCTAGAAAAAAAAAATCAACTTTAACCGTTTGTGGATTAATTCCTGCCAAAAAAAAAAAAAAAAATTATTTATTTATAATAAAAAAAGAAAAGGTGCCATAAATTTAAGTCCAGCCCAGAGAAAAACCAAATCAAAAGGCTAAATCAGCGAGTCCCGGCATCGAACAGGTGGAGTGCCGACCTGTGTAGAAGACCCAATGCACCGGACGCTTGGTCTCGACATCCTCATAGTACCAGATGAACTGGACCTTCTCCCAGACATTGCAGAGGAAGCCATCGACGCGCTGCTGGCCGAGGTAATTGGCACCGTCGAGCCAATCGGGGCGGAGAATGCCTACGTCGAAGTGGTAGGTCTGGCACTGGCGCGAGTCGTCGAGGGTGTAGTAGAAGGAGGTGCCGTTGTCCCACTCGAGGTCGTAGAGGAGGGTCCCGAGCTGGTGCTGGATGATGTTGAAATTGCGAGAGTTGGGCCAGTCGTACCAGAGGTCCACTACCGAGAGCTCGCCGCTGCCGTTGATGTAGAGGAGGGAGTGGAATTGGAGAGGCCATGGGGTTGGGGTGGGAGGGGACTCCGCTGCTGCTGCTGCTCCTGCGCCTGTGGCTTCTGTTGAGGGATTGGAGGAGATGGAGACGAGGAGGAGGAAGAAGAGGAGGAGGAGTGATGGTGGAGTCATTTTCGGTGGTAGCTGCAACGAAGGAAGGTTGTGGGAGCTGGTACTATTTATTTATTTATGGGGTATATCAATATCAAGTGAAAAGAGGGAGCGCACGAAATGTGGAGAGACGAACGGATTTGAGGGTGGAGAGCCATTGTCAAGGGATTGAGGTAGGTGGCACTGTTTGGATAACATAAGAGCATGAAATTTTATCCAAGGGTATCTGAAATGGTGAATATTTTCCAACCTGATATCAGCATAAACTGGAATTTTTTATCTCAATATTATCCGATATAATTTATCTTGGAAATTGCTGAAGTGCGGTTCCACTCCAATTAAATAGAAAAGAAGTACCAATTGTTCCATTAAGGATTACTAGAAGGTGATTAATACTTATTAGTAACAAGGCTATAATCTTATCAATTATTACGCCAGTTCGACTATAATTGCATGGTTGACGTAGTTATCATCACGTAGAAAGCTGTTATTGAGCAGTTATTAGACAACGATCTGTTACTCTACAGTTATCGCATGTTGTGTTAATTTCGATAACGAACATCGATCCTATCCTTTAGGTAGAAAAAACCAAAAGACCCTCACGTAAGTCATCTTTCGACTCTACTCTTTCTCTCGAACTCTCTGTGTCTTTCATTATTTTTTTAGAATTTGACTGGCTTGAGCATCGAAGGGTCCCTGGCAGAAAACCTCTAGCAAGAGAATTTTATTTCAGATCGGATTTGCATCCTGAAAGTACAGTCGGCCACATCACCGATTTCTTCACTATCAATTACCTCGAAGCCTTTCATATTTAGATTGCAGCCGACCTCAATCTCACCTCAGGGCTTAGCCGACTTCAGTTGGCCTTGGATTCTAGCAGTAACAGATTGACGCTAGAAGAAGGGTCATTCTTGTTCGAAAGTGTGAGAGAGACTTTAAGTTTCAACCATGAAGTCAAGAAGGAGTTGAGATGCATCCAGCGCTTCACGTCGACAAGCTTAACTAGAATCGAATGCCTCTCGATAGAGTCCACCACAAGCTCTCCCACCTCAGCAAGCAACATTTGTTATACTTGAGCAATTCAATCTATTTGTGCAGCAGGTGCAAACTTTAACAGTTGTTCAAAGTTTGTAACAAGCAACCACTAATTAATAGGGGTCGGATAAGCCAAATCCAACCTTGGCTCCTACTCCTAGCCACCATTCTCGTTCCTAAAGCTCTGGGAGAGTTGAACAAAGTCAACATACTCGTTCAAGGAGTTTTGAATGGAATGATGGGCACTATTCAACAAGTCATCATTCTGATAAAGACTCTACTTTAGGTCATTCTTCCACCCCCTCCCCCCAAAAGCCGACCCCGATCGAAAAATTAAGAAGATGAATCATCAAATTAAGGCCTTGAGAGGACAGACATCAGGGCATGCAAATGATCTTGATTTCACTTCAAAGCCTCTTTTCTCTTAAAATAAATAGAGAAACCAATCCCTCCTCAATTTAAAATGCCTCAATTAGAGTTCTACAATGGCACATCGGATCCTTTGGATCACTTAGAAAGATTTAAAGCTTTCATGATGCTTTCGAGTCCTATCGATACCATACTTTATCGAGCATTCCTTGCCATACTTCAAAAGGCAGCTCTGTTTTGGTATTATGGACTCCAGCGAGGCTCAATTCACTCCTTCAAGCAGCTTGGTCACTTATTTATGGTGCATTTTGTCAATGGTAGGAGGCAGCACCGAGGCTTCAATGTCTTGTTAAACATCAAGCAGAGGGAAAGATAGTCTCTCCGAGATTTTATCAACCACTTTAATGTGGCAATATTAGAAGTTTGCAATCTGAGTTAGTCGGTCGCTATATCCTCTATGAAGAGCGGATTAAAGCCATCCTGCTTCCTTTTCTCTGAATGTCATCTTTGTTAGTGTCAGCTTGGATAAGCCCGACAAAAAGAACAAAAGAAATAGAGATGAGAGGGATGAGCCGAGGAGGAGGTCCCATCGAGACAAAGAAAGCTCACGTTGGATAAGGAGCCCACCCTGGAAGTTTGAGAGGTACATTCCTCTCAAGACATTTAAGAGTCCAGATCCTCATGGAGATTGACAGCCGAGGATATCTACAAGCAGCATAGAGAATAAAGGTCCTAACAAGTAAAAGAGATTAGAATAAGTACTACAAGGTTTATGGGGACCATGGCCACGATGCTAAGAAGTACATTCAACTGAAGGATGAGATTGAAGCTCCTATCTGATGTGGACACCTTAGTCAGTTTGTCAATAACCAACAAAATTGGGAGGAAACCAATCCAAATTGGTGCCCTCCTGAGAAACCTCATGATAATCAACCAACGACAGGAGTCATCAACACCATTTTCGGATGTCATGCTGGCAACAGCATGAGCTCGTCGAGAAGCCATAGTTAAGATGACTAAGATGGGCATACAACACCAAAAAGATAAAGGAGTGGAGATGTCATCTCCTTTTCCGACACTGACCTGGAAGGAGTTCAAACTTTGCATGATGTTGTTGTTGTAATCTCTCTTATCATTTTAAATTATAATGTAAAAAGAATTATGATTGATAATCAAAGTTCAACCAATGTATTGTTTTACGATGCCTTTCAAAAAATAAACTTGTCATCAGATTGGTTGAGGAAAATCAATTCTTCTCTTGTCAGTTTTTTAGAAGATCCTGTCCCTATGGAAGACATGACCAACATTCTCATTACTACCTATTGAGAACCACGACAAGCTACCATAAAATTGGACTTTTTGGTGGTCAAAGTTTCCCCTGCGTACAATACAATTTTAGGTCAGCCTAACTTGAATACCAAGTTATAGTGTCAACCTACCATCTACTAATGAGGTTTCCCACCAAAAATAGAGTCGTTGAAGTCGGAGGTGACCAAGCATTATCTCATCAATGCCACACTCAAAGGAAAAAAAGCCTATTGAAGCACTTCCCATTGAAGGCTTAGATGTTTGAGACAAATTAAAAGAGCAATAAAGTGAGCCAGCCAAAGAATTCATCTTAATTCCTCTTAATGAAGGCAACACTAGCCAAACGATCCAAATCAGCTCGCAATTGGATGAAGTAACCTGATCGTGGCTTATTAGCTTCCTTCGAGCTAATATAGATGTCCTTACTTGATCAGCCTCCGATATGCCAGTTGTAAGTCCTGACATTATTATTCACAAGCTTAACATAAATTTGATGTACCAACTTGTGCAATAAAAAGAGTAGAGCTTCGCTTCAAAAATGGAAACAAATTAATAATAAAGAAGTTCACAAACTTTTGGAAGCTGGCTTCGTCCGTGAAGTCAACTACCTTGACTAGCTGGCTAATATTATTCTAGTGAAAAAAGCTAATAAAAAATAATGAGTCTTGCCATCAAAGAAAAAAATGAAGATTGTAAAGGCTTTTGAAGCCTAGCTATCAGCAGGCATAGTATTGCCATCCTCATCTTTTCCCTTGTTGTCGCTGCCAAACCCAACTTGGATGTTGCCAAGATTGGCTTCCAGAAAGAGCTTCTCTACTTGGGCTCAACAGTCCTTGAAGCCCTTCATGAAGGAGTTGGCAGAACACTCAGTGAACTCAAGCTTGACTCCACCAAAACCATATAGTTTTCAATAGCCTTAACAACTTTTTCTTCAAATTGGGCAGTTCTCTCTATTGCCTTAGCAATTTGCTGCTCGATTGTGCAAATTCTTTCTCTGTACTCGGCAAGTTCTAGTTTTGTGGCTCTGACAGTAGACCACACCATTGTCGCTTGGGCTTCTGTCGCTTCAGCTTTTTTCTTGGCTTCCTTCAGCTTCTCCTTAGTCAGTTGGAGTTTAGCTTTCAGCTTTGCTTCCATCTCGAGCAATCTCAACTCGGCTACATTCAACTTTTCTTGAGCTTCTATAACATGACATTTGAGAATCATGATAAATCATACATAAAGATGATGTTTTGGGGATGATACAAAAGAAAAAAGCAATTCAGTATTGCAGATGGAGCACAATCAACAATGACAATTCGACACTTTTACTCAGATAACCGAAGTAAAAGCATCCTTGACAAGGTTGTTGGTGTGGGAGGCCCGAAAAAGATTATTGTCAACGACAATTGCATGGCCCTAACTAATTTCTTGGCTCTTGCTAAGAAGCCAAAGTCTTATCAGAAGTCCAAATACATAGAGCGATGCTTTCACCTCATATGCGACAACCTCGAGAAAAAATATGTCAAGGTGTAGAGAGTAGACTCCATGGACAATGTGGCGGACCCATTCACTAAGCAGCTTAGTCAATAGAAAATTGAAGCCCACCTTGAGAAGATGGAACTTAGATATATGATTGATTGGCCAAGTGGGAGATTATTAGATGTATGCCTTAGAAGCTAATCTCGCTAACACATAATTTATTCTAGAACATAATTTTGTACTTAACTTTATTATAATTGAATAATAAATGGATATCTTTTTTATTTATATTGTGTATGTGTCTATGAATCATCCAAAAAATTAATAAGATGATGATGTATATTTTCAAGAGTTGAGAATTTGAGTCATGTGTCATTAGTGATTAATTCCTAAATGCTCCTGATCAATGGATCATCATGAGGATGGGGTGATTGATTCGATAAGATTAGTGCACAGATCATTATCCTTTTGGCTGGACGAGTCTCGAGTCTACAGTGTAGGAATACTGGAATAATAATGCAGGTGCTTGTTAGAGAACAAGGGTACTGAGCGTGACCAAAGTAAGAAGTCACTTGGATATCTATCCACTCGTCAGTGACTTACTTGATGTTGCACTAGTATGCCTGGTCCTTTGACTGTGATGCTTCGACTATTCACAATGAGGTTGATATAGTTTGGCTGTACATATACATGGTCTCTAGCCATATGGGTCCTTGTGATACAGATTGGTTGTAGTAGGCTCACTGTAGGAGTAGAGTATGTACCTACATAGAATCTATCGATCTTGGTAGATAAGGAGTGATCCTATGTGATTTATAAGACTGAGTTTGTAAGACCTCGGCTGGGATAGTATGTACAGTGAAAAAGAAGTTTTCCACTTTTGAATTTAAGTCGAATAAATCTTGACATATGACAAATGATAGAATTTGATGAGTTATCCATAACCTCCGTCCTATAGCGATCCATGATAGAAGGACTGGATCATACGATAACTGCACCTAGAGATTTATTATTCCATTCTGCCAGGTTACCATTACATGCTACTAGATGTCACTGGTGGATGGTGAGACTCACAGAAACTATCTTGATGGTAAATGATCTCTGATGAGATGAGTTGGAATTGTTTCAACCCATTGAAAGAAGTTTTCAATGATATTATGATAGAGATCACAATATATCTCACTACCAGATAGAATAGATCCTATGGGGTCATACACATTAGAGGTATTGACCGATTCGATGGTTGAATTGTGATTTGGAATCACAATAGTTCATAATTATCATTTTGATTGATAATTGGTTTAACACGCTAAGAGTTAGTGAGTCGAAGAAGAAATATTTACAATTGGATTGCAATTTGATTGAATTAATTGGACTTAATTAATTGGGTTTGATCTTACTAGATAAGGTTTAAGAGTCCTACTTGGAGTAGGACTCCTAGAGTCCTACTTGGAGTAGGACTCCTAGAGTCCTACTTGGAGTAGGACTCCTAGAGTCCTAATTAGATTAGGACTACAAATAATCAAAGTCCTACTTCGAGTAGGACTCCTAAAGTCCTAATTGGATTAGGACTAAAATTATATGAATCCTAATTGGATTAGGACTCCTTGAGTCCTAATTGATTTGATCTAATGGATAAGAATTAAGAGTCCTTATTGGATAAGAACTCTTTGTGGCCACGTAATCCTCTTTAGAAGAGGATTCATGCAACTTAATTAAATTAGGTCGCACGCCCCCTACTTGAATTGATTTGGGGCATGCATGAGCCCAATTGAAAGGAGGGGCGTGTGCCCCTCCTAATCCTATTTGACCAAGGCATGAGCTCCTAATTTTTAGGAGTCTCACACCTAGGGCAAAGGAATAAAAAGGGAGGCCGGCGGCCTTCCTTGTGGGTTCAGAATTTTTGTTGTTGGCGGCCACCTTCTCCCCTCTTCCCTTTCCACCGCAAGCAAGAAAAGAAGAGAAGAAGGGCGTGGCCTCTTCTTCCCTTTTAATCCTTTTTCTTCCTCTCTTAGAAATCAAGAGTTGATTAAAAGAGAGGATTTCACCCATTAAAAGTAATCTTTGCAAGGGAGCTAGTACCCTGGAGAGATTCAGATGCTTGAATTGGCTCTCTACCTTATGTGGATACCCGTAGAGGCCGGACGCGTGTGCGGCTTCAAGCGAGCCTTTTAACATTACTACGATCATTAAATTATAGTGAACATCTACTCGCACAAGATGAAGATCTGATCTTTCTTATCTAAAATAATTAATCTTAATCTATCTACGAATGATTTTAAAATACATTCATATGATGAACGAGCCGTGCATGCTTCTTTCGCTGCGATTTAAATTTTCTGCGGCATGCACGGTATCCCAACAGTGGTATCAGAGCCATGGTTGCATAGATTAAGATTAGGATTAATGGTTAAAGGCATGTTAGATCTGAAAATTTAAAAATTATGCTTGCTGGATTTTTCTGCATGTAGAATTTTTAGGTTGCTGATTTTTCTGCATGCTGATTTTTATACATATAGATTAATGATTCTATTGCTTCGTTAATGATATTACAAGTAATTAGAATTATGTCTTGCATGATCAGAAACTCATATGATGATATAATCAGTTAAATATTCAGATCTGTAATTTTATTCATGCATGAGATACATGTGGTGATGATCATAGATGGATCCTTTTTGTGCTGAAATGTTCTACAATATTCTGTGATGTTATGTGATGACATATAATTCAAAAAATCATATGCCTGCGTGTATCTTAATTTGATGTATTAGAGACCTGCGGATCTCATGAAAAAAGAAATGTAACTATTGTTTTAATTAGCATAGTTATCTGGGTTGTAATTTGTGATGTGTTTGCACGTCAATAGTTGATCGATGCATGCCTCTACAAGCACAACTTGCGCGGATCAAGATCAAGAGTTGATTGGAGATGGATCAAGGGGTTGATTGCGATTGGATCAAAGGTGCTTAAGATCGATTCAAGAGTTGAAGACGATCCAACCAATTGACATGCATGTGTTTGTACTATGACCCTCACCTGTATCCATGATCATCACCAGTTATTTTATGTTTATGCATAGTGGATAAATTATTATTTGCATGAGATGTAAATAATTAAAATGATGAAAGAGATCTAAATTAAATCTCCTCGTATAAATATTAAGTCTAGTGGTCTTTCACCATAGTAGAGCTGCTAACGTCTTTCCGATGTTGACTTATCTCGGCTGGTTACAATGGTCAGTTGCATCGGGTGACGGGACCTCTCTATTAGCATGAGATGTTGCAGGGTAAAGATGGAGTTGGGCCCAATAACTGTTAGGTGAGGGATCCAATGATAGCTTTGCTTCTATGGTTATACGATGGGTCTGACTTAACTAAGGAATGAGACCAATAACTGTTAGGTGAGGCCTTCATGGCTTAGAGACTGGATAGCATAACAACTTGCTTGAGAAGCATTATACAAGAGTTGTACACCTATCTTTTTATGTGTTGTCAATAACTGTTAGGTGAAGTGGCATGTAAATCGATGGAACCACAATACCCACTTGAAACCCTAGTTGCGAAGGATTTCTGTTTCTCTACCTGAGGAGTGTGAGAGATTCAAAAAAATAGTGGAAGGTGTATTTGTTTTAAAAGATCCTAAAATAAATTAAGATCAAGTACAAAATCTAACTAGAATTTTTACTCTCTATAGATTATAATATCAGCTTCTAACCCTTTGACCTGAATTCTTGAGACCAACCGTCTAATTGGAACCAATTATAAAGACTGGCTAAAAAACTTGAAAATTATTTTGAGTTGCGAGAAAATAGGCTATGTACTCGACAATGATATCCCCTCGTTACAAGCATGTCCGACTACTGATCAGCATACTACACATGATAAGTGGACGGATGATGACATTGGGGTCAGGTGCTATATCATGGCATCCATGTCCAATGAACTTCAATGCCAACATAAGAACATGAAGACTGCTAGGACATATTGAGTCACCTATAAGAGTTGTATGGTGAGTAAAGTCGTACATCACGTTTTGAAGTGTCCAAGAGGCTCTTCAAGGCAAAGATGCACGAAGGGCAGTCTGTCCATAATCACTGTTTGACTATAATCAAGAACTTGGAGGAGCTTGAGAAGCTCGGCATGACCATGCATAAGGAATTGTAAGTGGATTTGATACTGCAATCCCTTCTAGATTAATTTGGATTGTTTATAGTAAACTACCATATGAATAAGATTGATTGTACCAAGACCAAATTGTTAAATATGTTGGTTGAGGATGATAGTGGTATTTCGATGATTGACACAACCATTGAGGAAATATCAAATTAGTAATAAAATTTAACGTGATACATCATTAATAAATTCGACACCCTCGATACATTAGAAGAATAAGATCAAGATGTCTTCCAATGATTAATAACGAAATAAAATTTATAATAGAAAAGGGATAGAGAATTCTTAATTCTAATTTAGCAAAGTTTCAAGTGAAATGTACTCTTAAGGGCAAAACAGTAATTTTCATTGTTAAGAGTATGTAGCACTACTGTGGCATACACTCAAAATTACTTGAAATATATTTTATTGATTATATAGATTAGTCTAACCTTAAGATGCAGCAAAGTGTGGAATGAGTCGACCCCAACATAAGTGGAGTCGATCCTGGCACATCATGGAACCATCTGGCACACCCCTGCAAAAATGGCACAAATGAACAGTAGATGGAGTCGATCCATGTATGCTTGAGTCGACCCCAGGAGTAGAGCCGACCCCAAAGAGCCTTGAGTCGACCCCAGCTTCAAGCCTCAAGAAAACAATTCTCTGAAATTTACTGAGAGGACCGATCCCAACTTTCCTTGAGCCGACCCCAGATGGAGCCGACACCAGGAATACTTGAGTCGACCCCAATGGAGTCGACCCCAACTGAACATGAGCCGATGATGAGAGCACAAAAGTGCGATCTACACGCAGCTTAAATTAATATTATTGCTAACAAATAATGATAAAAGTGCTGTATTAATTTCATATTTTTAT
>JAOXJJ010000002.1:7864798-7877744 GCA_025769935.1 Phoenix roebelenii | reverse complement strand
GCAACAGCTGGTGCTGTTGGAGAAGCTGGGTAGGAGAAAGCAAAATCTGGGGAAGAATCTGAGACGGGCCAAGAAGTGGCGGAAGGCTTGGAATGTCATCTACACGATGTCCTACATCGTGACCTTTGCAGGCTCAGTGGTGATGGCAGCCCTCGGGGCACCTCCTGCAGCGGCCGCTGCCACCACCGCGGCTTCCAACACCATAAAATTAGTGGAGACCTGGTTCAACTCACTGTGGGATGTGCACGAAAGCACCCTGAAGGCGGAAATGGAAATCGTTGCAGCGATGGAAAAGAGTCGCTTTCTGGTGCATGAGTTTATGAGCATCCTATCGCTGATGGAGATGGTCGAAATCGACGTTGGATCGATGCCAGGGAAGGAAACGGAGGTTGTGGACGCAGTGGCGACGTTCGGGATCGGAAATATCAAGAATAAGATTGGGGTGATAGAGAAGAGTCTTGATGGATTGGAAGAGAAGGTGGATTGGTGCATCTCCGAGATACGGAAGGTGGCCGCAGATTTCCTGAAGATCATTACAGAAGAAATTATTTAGCACCTTGGAACTCTGGCTCTCGTCCAACTTGTTACTCTATTAAGATCTGTACACATATTTCAGTTGTTGCTGAAGTTTCCTAGCGAAGGTAAAGCATATGCTCTTCCCGGGGCTTCAGATACTCTACAACCTCAGTTAAAATTATGTACAATATTTCGGCAGGCCGCAAAAAAAACAAAAACAAAAAAAACATCGCCAGTGTATTGCATGTTTGTAAAAATTATATGACCCATAAAGTTTGTGGTATATTTATATTATAAAAATGAGATTTATTGAGAGCCTATGCATTCTACTAGGATTTTATTTTAATTTTTTTTTATTTCATTTGCTTTCATATCCTAGTTTTGTTATGAGTTTTAGTTAAAAAGTTTCTTTATGTGTCACATGGTGCAAAAATTGAACTTTAAAATGGTTGGGAATGGTGGGACATTGAAAAAATAAAATACATTTTTTCCCTATTAAAAAAGAGCATAAGGATATATGTTCTTATGTGACAAGTTTGGATGCAGTCCAAGTCCTCTAAAGTGCGACTTTTGGACTGCAAAATCATGTATCAAAAGCCACCACATCATTTATCTAGAAAATGGATGGTTCTTATTTATCCTATAAGATATGCATGCATTTTTTATACACGATATGCTAGAGAGTTAATACGTCTCCAAGATGGATGACGTGGTGGCTATCGACAATGATATCGCACTCGGTAGTACAAAAATTGCACTGTAGAAAAATCTATTTCTTTTGGATGCAAGCTTCTTTTAATATATTAGAGGGTGTAGCCGGCATGTTGGAACTTAGGAGAGAGTTAAGGTAGCAGCCATGAGTTTCTCTGAGTTTCTCTATTATTTTATTTTATTTTATGCAAGTACATATCTTTGAAAACATAAAGGTAGGTTGGAGAGGTGCAACAGTAAAAAATTTTAGCATCTAATTTAATTAATTTTATCCCTAATACAAACATTTTGACATCGATGGACCCTGCATGTAGTTTGCGACTTTTAAATGTAGAAAAAAGCTGGGCTCTTGTATAAAGAATCTTAGCATTTCATTAAGATAGTATGGGAATTAAACAATCAAGGACCAGCCTAGTGTGAACCTTGGTCACCTTGGTCTATCTGCTTCGCATTTTAGGAAAATCAAGAAATCGTTGCAAAGATGACATGTGTCCACTAGACTTCATAAATTTGAAATTAAAAATTTCTTCCTCTATGGCTATTATAGCATTTTTTTTTTGGTGAATCGGCTACTCACACTGCTCTAGCATGAGTACAGCCAGCTACATCAGAGTCAAGCAAACTACACAAAGCAAAAGGAATTGAAGACTGCTGAGTCCAGAGAAACTCTCCGGAATGGTGCGCGGCGAAGGAGGCGACCAGTCAGTGGCCTGGTTCGCCTCTCGAAGAACATGCCTGACGTGGAGAGCCCGGCACTCCTGTAGCATCATACGAATTTCGCCCAGAAGCGGGTGATCCCCATCCTCCCGCCCCTCCGCCTTGAGGCGCGTAATCAAGGAAGATGAATCCCCCTCTAGAATTATACAACCAACCTGCAGAACATATCTCACATAGGAAAGCCCCTCCCATGCTACCTTGAGCTCTGCCCCAAAAGTCGAGGCCTAGAAGGAACGACATCCCCCCGCTGCAATCAGCCTAGCGCTATGATTTCTAATAACAAATGCCACTCCGGCCCGATCGTCATCGGCAGGCAAGCTCTCATCAAAATTCACCTTTAGATGGTCAGGGGGTGGGGGTTCCCATGAAACAAGAGCAAACCTGGGCGCTATGATAGCGAAAAGGGGTCCTAGATATCTCTAGCCATCGCAGATGAATCAGACTCCACAACCTCAATGACCTCCACTGCTTGGAGGAGAGCCTGCTCTACAACATACCTCAGGGGAGCCCTCCTATCCTCAAAGACTCTAGCATTCCTATCCAACCAAATATGATACGCCAAGTAGACAACAACAATACCCCACCCTACCGTGCTCGGCGATCGAAGAGCAGACGTCACCTGTCATAGAAAGTCCACCACCGCAAAGCCGAGCCCCGATAAGGGGAAGGATGCCCTCCGCCAAACCTAAGCTGCCCGTGGGCACTCAAATAACACATGGCTGACAGTCTCCACCGAATTCGGACGGTCCCCACACAATGGAGAAACCCCAACCCCCCTCTTGGCTAGCATACTTTTAGTCGGCAGACAGTTCCAGACCGTCTTCCAGATGAACAATGCCACTCGGAGGTGAGCCCGCAACCTCCAAATCCACCTACCATCATCATGCCTGGACGACACATCCCCCATCAATGCATGTTATCAGCTGACCTCATCCTAGCTGATCCAGTCGTCGCCCACACCTACCTATCCAGCCCACCCTGAGAAATCGGAGTGGCGAGTACCCACTCCACTAACTATCCCAAAAATCTCTCTGATCACGACCTCATCCCATTGGCCCTTACTAGGGACCATCATATCACTATCTCTGTGTCCGGCAAGCCTCATAGAGTCGACCATCGTCGGTATCCTACGGAGCGGTAGCTTTGCCAGCTACCTATCCTCCTGAATGTCAATGGACTGCCCATCACCAACCATCCACCAGATCGCCGGAAGCACTAAGTGAGCGAAAGAACAAATCTTCTGCCATATAAAGGAATAGTGGCACCCACTCTAGGGCTCCACCTGCGTCGAATGGGCACCATACTTCTCCCTCAGCAGGGCGCACCACTGACTATCCGGCTTCAGAAAAAACCTGGTAGCTCGCCGCGCTGCTAGAACCTCTCGCCTCACCAACAGTGACAGAACCCCCAAGACCCCATGTCTGAGAGGCTGACGACAACCTCCCATGCCACCAGATGAATGCATCTCCTGCCCTCTCGTCTGCCCCACATAAAGTCTCTGAAAAGCTGCTCCAAAGCCCTTAAAAGAGATAATCGACAGCAGAGTATTCGCCAACAAGTACACCGAAATCGATCTTAAGACCGACCGCACCAGGATGATACGACCCATCATGGAGAGAGCATTTAACTGCCATCCCTCCAACTTGCATCTGATACTCAACTCAAGCTCGGAGCAATCACTACGCCGCAAACGCCGACCAGTGATGGGAACTCGAGGTATCTCATCGTGCCCTTCTGCTCACCCACACCTAAGATCTCTCTAAGAAGCCTTGGTCTGCAGCTGGGTCCTTGGACTAAAACAGATAGTAGACTTGGCTATGTTCACCAATTGACCTGAGAGCCTTCTACATACTTTTTGATTCTGGTTTGAATCAAGAGGGCCTTCTCAAGGCATCAGATACTCCACAATCTTAGTTGAAACTATGCATAACATTTGAGAGGCTGAAAAAAATCCTTCTCGATTTATTGCAAGTTTGTAAGATTTATATAACCAATAAAAGTTAATTATATAGTTACATTTTTTTTCAGTACAGAATTATATATTTAGATTGAAGAAATTTCCTAGAACTTGGGTTGAAGGGGTTTAAATATAGCTTTATCTTTTGCTTTTGCATTGTCTGTATGTGAAAAAAATTTATGAATCCAGAGAGAGAGAGAGAGCAGTACAAAAGAAATAATATTTTTTAACACTTTTTAGAGTTGTTATCGATGCTTATACGCATTGGTACTTTTCGTGCCGACGCTTTCAAAAGCGTCACAAATACGTCAGGCAGGTGGGGGTGGGAGAGTTTCTTTCCCATATTTTCTGAAAATGTCAGCATTACCTGACCCGATACCGATGCTTTTTAAAAGCATCAGCAAAGGCCCTTTTCCGACGCTTTAAAGCGTAGGTATAGGCCACCCGGCATGCCTATAACATTTGGTAATTGCCAACGCTTTTAAAATGCGTCGGTATAGGCATGCCGATTTTGTTATTACCGACATTGTTAAGCGTTGCTATAGGCATGCCGGTTGTTATTGCTGATGCTTAAAAGCATCGGCAATAGTAGTTAAAATTATAAAAGTAATTTTTAAACCTGTATACATTACTTTCCAACATAACAAATACACAACCTAAATCACATTGATAACAAAAGTTACTTCACAAACAAAAACTTTTCATTAAAAAAATTCATATTATCATATTTGATTACATTGTACTTCAAAAATATTAAAAACATACATATCAAATTCCTAAAAAAATAATCTACGATGTATAAAGGGTTGACGGCATCATCTCTATGAGTAGATGAAGTATCAGCAACCTATAAGAAAAAAAAAGATACTTTAGAAAGTAAGAATATGAAAGTTATTATGCTCGTACAAGAATAAATTATAATTACGTAAAATATTCAAATAGATTTGTTATTTATCGAAGGGGCAATTTTTTGCAAAAAAGATGAAATATGGTCAAACTAATCCTGCAAAGATTGTATCTTCAACTCATGGCTCTTCTTCATCTCCGCCATATCGGTCCTATGACTCTGCATCATCTCCTCTATTCTTGTCTCATATGTCTGCTTTATCTATGCTATCTTCATCTTCAGACTACAAACCTCTGCAGTGCTACTATCTTGTCTGGTATCTTGGGTATATCGGCTTACTACCGACAACAGAGGGGGGTTAACTCTAACGCCATAACCCCTCACTCGACACTAATGCTTTAGGCCCATCAATTCAGTATAGACCTGAGCTTCGACCTGACTGGCTGCCTCGGATGATGATGACTCCCCGACGCGCTCTAAAATAAGAGATGTAGCTTTTTTCTATATCTCTCTAAAAAAAACAGTCACATTAATATTTAAAAAAAAGTAAAACTAATAAAAAAAATTGGAACAAATCAAAGATGAATACATATAACTATATCTCTCAACTCCTTCTAAACAAAGCTGCCATCTCGATGGGTGTGAGTTATTCTATAAAACTCTACCTCACCAAGCTCCCTCTCTATCTACACACACGAAGAGTATATTAGCAAACTATGTATTATGATACGTGCTATATGTTAGTAGAGTTTTAAATAGTTTCAAAAGAACTTACGAATTCATCTCTACGTCTCGCATAACTCGAGCCTGAAGTGTGAGAATCTGCTTGAGATGCTCGTGTAGCTCTACCAATATTAGAATATGTCTGCCAAAACAAAAGTACACAGTATAATATATTCAATACATATATTTGCAATCCATATATATAATAAAGATAATATAAAATATTGAAATAATATATGAGACCTGTCTTCTTTCAGAAAATCAGTAGTGAACAAGCTCCCTCCACTGCAAAGGGTATACATCAGGAGGACAAACACGAGCAACCTCCTCCTCTGTCATACCCTCGCGCTTGAAGTCCGTATTCAACTTCACCTTATATTCTCTCCATTTGCAGTTAAGAAACCTTAATACCCAATCATGGCTCTCTGGAGAGAGTACAAACTTACCCTATAACAAGATACAGAATGTTATAATAATATTAAATCAAAAAATAAAATTATGTCAGTAAGCAAATTAATATACGGGAGGTATCAATATTAGTTAAAAAAGAGATTCAATATATTATCTGAATAAGTCTAAGAAGCTCAACCTTATACGAAGGAAGCATTTCATTCCACTTCATATAGTTAAGCGGACACAGTTGACCTTTGCATGCAACCAATCCTAAAAAGCTTGATAAAAGACTTCCAGCCCTCTTGATGGGCTGACCCAATTCGTTGCATCAAATGATGATCTTGTCACCCTCACGAAGTTGCCACACATTCTTTGCCTGAGTAGGTCCTCGTCTCGTCCTCACTGTCCCTTATCCATCTATTAAAATTAAATAAAATATGCCTTACAAAATTGAAGACAAATATGAACTTTAAATTGAATTACCCTGGATTTGGAGGTCATCCATAATATCCTCTCCTAGGTAATCA
The DNA here is from genome assembly GCA_025769935.1 of Phoenix roebelenii. Taxonomy (NCBI): domain Eukaryota; kingdom Viridiplantae; phylum Streptophyta; class Magnoliopsida; order Arecales; family Arecaceae; genus Phoenix; species Phoenix roebelenii. The sequence goes on along the minus strand of JAOXJJ010000002.1, from coordinate 7,871,353 downwards.
GCAGGAGGCTTGCGCTGAGATCCAGACTCGTGCTGTTGGTGTTCACAAGGCTGCTGGGACTGCAGGAACTGATCAGAAGAAATCCCACCTGAGAATACTGGAACTCTACATCTCTAAATCATTTTTCTCGGGGCATGTTGTTACTTGGTATGCACAAAAAGAATCAATATTAGTTAAATGATAAATCTATACTAAATGAATTGCTAATAAAGGAGAACACAATAATTCATTCAACGTATACATCATAAATTTTACTTACTATTAAGAAACTATATTTTCATTCAACATCCATCCTAACCAAACTCGTTGGCGCATTTACTTCATGAGTTGGCACAACATTATAAGGTATACACTGAGTATAAGTATCATCATCCTCTTCCAACCCTTTTTTCATATCATACAAGTCCCTAGGTTTCATTTTAATAATAAGAGACCAATTTTTATCTTTTGAGTCTTGGACAAAAAATACTTGTCGAGCTTGAGATGAAAAAATAAATGGATCATCTTTCAATAACATACCAGTATGTATCAACTTTAAAAAATTTACAAGTGTGAATCCATTTATGTCTTGTCTCAATCCTCTAGGTGAGTTTACATCTACCCAATCACATCAAAATAATACTACCTTAAACTTTGCATAATAATCCAGCTCATAAATATATGTTAGAGCATCATAATAATTTTTCCATCTACCTCAACTATAACCCCACTATTTTGAGTTTTTCTAAATTTTTCATTCTCTTTAGTATGAAATTTAAAACCATTTATAATGAACCCATCATATTTGTTGACAATATTATTCGGACCTCAAGTAATTACTATTAACTCCTCAAAATAATTTCTCCCCATCATCATTGGTACCTAAAAAGAATTATAGAAGTAATGATTAATTTCTCTCTATAGAAATTAAAAAAAAAAGCTTAATATATTAGACATCTAACCTGTTTGAAAAGCCATTTTAGAAATAACTCAACCAACCATCGTTGCTCAACCCTTAGTGTAGGACGAATGTTATAGTTGAGACTTCGCTGAGCTATTAAAAATTCTCTGCACGATCAGAAAATCTTTAATTAAGTACCAATATTACATTCTTCTAATATAATAGTAAATTTAGATTTCAATTAACCATACTAACCTGTGAGACTTGAATATTATATCACTATGAAGCAAGATATAGTGATGTGCTTGTGCCAACGATTTTTGGTCAATAACAATACTTTCAACTTTTTCCAAAACTCCTCCACCAGATGAGAACTTGTAAATATCTATATTCTCTATGATATCACAATTTCTTTGAGATCGATTGAAAACTATTTCAACACTTTCAAGATATCTCGAACAAAATGTCAAAAACTTCTCAGCAATATATCCTTTAATAATCGAGCCCTCGGGATAGGCTCGATTGTGTACATAATCTTTTAAGTGCACAAGAAACCTTCAACAATAAATTTTTAAAATAAATTTCAAAATCAAACTGATTATTAAATATGGATATTAGAGTTTTAAAAAATCATCTCTCAATAGGATACATCCATCGGTAGTGAACCGGTCCACCAAGATTAGCTTCTGCCGCTAAGTGAATGAGTAGATGAACCATAATAGTGACAAATCTAGGAGGAAATATCTTTTTCATATGGCATAGTGTAAGTGCAACATTAGACTCCAATTGATCAAGCTCCTTAGGATCAAGAACTTTGGAACATAATGCCTTAAAGAATGATAACAACTGAGAAACAATTGTGAAAACTTGTTTCGGTGTTGACGATCTTAAAGCTAATGGAAAGATGTCTTGCATCAAAATGTGACAATCGTGTTGAAAGTTTTCGCTCTTTGAGATTTACGCATCATGAAATATTCGATGACTATCCATCAGGAACCTTCATATTTTTCAAAACCATTAGAAAAAGATCTTTCCCTTGAGTAGATATTGTATAACATGCAAAATGTGTATAAAATTTATCATTGGCAATCTCTTTCGGATGAAGCTCTTGTCTTATGCCCATATCTTTCAAATCAAGATGCACTTTCAAATTATATTTGATCTTTCCATCAAGATTTAACAATGTTCCAATCAGGTTATCACAAATATTCTTGTCTATATACATCACATCAAGCTTATGTCAAAGAAGATTATACTCCCAATAAGGTAAATCAAAGAAAATACTCCTTTTCTTCCATAGTTATTTTTGTGTAGATGCTGTCATTAAGTCATCATCATTTTTCTGACCATATATATTATCTTCATTCTCAAAAAAGTTGTCAGCATCCTCAGCAACCTCTGCTATTAATCCTTCATTCATTGTGCTGCCAACATGCCCCCTTCCCCTCTTCTTTAAACATTTGGAGACCTTACCCGGTATATAATTGGTGCCATGCATTTATCTAAAGACTTCAGTTCCAATTGGTGGAATAGGGGTAGATTGCAACTCTATGGTACCATCAAACAAGTCTTTCTAAAATCGAAAAGGATGGTTTGCTTTTAACCATCGATGATAGCTCATATAACAGAACTTTCCTCCATTTTTTAACCAATACTAATAGGTTGAATCTCCACAAGAAAGACATACAGTATGCCCCTTAGTGCTCCAACCAGATAAATTAGCATATGCAAGAAAATCATTGATGGTCTAAATAAGAGTTGCACGCAATTTGAAATTTTGGCCAGCGAAAGCATCAAATGCATTAATATCCTTTCATAATTGTTTCAATTCCTCTATTAGAGGCTGTAGAAAAACATCAATATCATTATCTAGGCCTTTGTCACCTGGAATAACCATTGATAGAATTACTGAAGACTGTTTCACGAACATCCATGGTGGCAAATTATATGGAATCAAAATAACCAGCCAAGTGCTATATGTTGAACTCATCATTTGGAATGGATTACACCCATCAGTACCTAAACCTAGCCTAACACTGCGAACATCAGAAGCAAATTTGGGATGCCTATCATCAAATGGTTTCTATGCAAGACTATCTGCTGGGTGTCGTAATATTTCATCCTTTATATGGCCTTCGTCATGCCATCTCATCGAGAAAGCCATCTTCGGTGATGCAAACATCCTTTTCAATCTTGGTATAAGAGGAAAATACCTCAAAATTTTAGCCGATTTTTTCTTAGTCGGTGCAGCAGCCACTTCAGTCAACAAATCATTCTCGTCTTCTTTATATTTTTTCCATCGTGAAGTTCCACATATTCGGCACGACTCTTGGTTGATATTTTCACCGCGATATAAAATATAGTCATTCGGACAACTATGTATCTTCTCGTATCCAAGATCCAACTCTTTTATTAAGTTTTTGGCTTCATATGAAGATGATGGCAAAGTAACACCTTCCGAAAATACATCCTTTAATAATTGAAGAAGCATCGTAAAAGACTTGCTGGATCACCCATTCAAATATTTCAAATGTAATAAATGCAGAAAAAAAAGAAATCTTCGTAAAATTCTTACAATCTGGATACAATTCTTGATCACAATCTTTCACCAAGTTATCTAACGAACCGTGTCATTAGAATGTATAGATTCCTCAACATGCATGGACTGATCAATAACTGTACGCTTATCACCTATTATGGCTACTTCTTGTTCTCCACTGAAATCTGTTAAATTTCTAATACTATGTCCAAGAGTATATCTAAGTAAGCCCCTTATATCATCTTCTCCTACAGATTTCATTTCGTGTTGCTAGATCCAAAATTGAAGGTGTGTTTTAGATAGAAAGGTTGGTTACATAGAGACGGCAATATGGACTCTCTATGAAGTATCCATTCAGTATAACCCTTTAGAAAACCATTCCACACCAAATATTCTTCAACAATTTTTAGATCAAGAGCAGATTTGTTTACACATTTTTGACATGGACATAAAATCTTCCCGTTCATATTAGATTTCTCAAAAACAAACTTAATGAAATTCTGAACTCCATCCAAATATTCGGCACTGGATCTCAACTTATTTATCCAATTTTTGTCCATTCTATTAGAATATCGATTGAACTGCATTTTATATAAAAAAGATAAACAAAATTACGGTATGAAGAAAAATCAGACTGGTGTGATGTTACTACAATGATAACTAAGTTTGTCTGGGTCAAATCAACAAATACCTTTATCATCTACAATCTAAAACAGGAAGCTAGTTAAGGGTCATAGGCTAGAAAAAGCCTCATCTACAATCTAAAACAGGAAACTAAATGGATTTCACCTCAAACTTCTGTGCAAGGGTTGGGGACCAGTTCTATCATGCAAGCTGGATCTAGCACCCTAGAAACCATGAAGTCAACCTTGGGTTTCTAGGGTTATAAATTTAGAGATGAAGTCATCTTGACATTGATAAAGGTGTATAATAGGGTCGTACATTGATTGTGCGTATAGTGTGTTTCTTATGGATTCAAAGCATGTTGTGTGCCGACAAGTTTTCCTTTAGAATGATCTTTTGGCTTATTCTTTGCAGGAAATATGTTACCATGTGTCACATTTAACTATTAGTCAATACCTCTTAGGAAAGAACATTTGATTTAGAGGTGTCGCATTAATACATCCATGGTCCCTGTATAGCATGTTTCCACTCTTATTCCAGTACAACGTGGGATTTCTGGCCATTGGATTAGAGAACCAAAAGCTGACTAACCCTTAAATAATTGTCACAACTATTAATAATCCTTAAATGAAAACTGACGAACCCAATTTCACTATTGTCGATGAAACAATATATAATTTATCAGTAAGTACTTTGTACGTTAATTGCTAGAGCCCTGTCGAAACTCTTGATTGCAGAATTAGGTTCACCAAAGTTCAGCTGTGCTCGACCAAGTGTAATCCAAGCCTGAAAGAACATATGTTCATCCATAAGCCTGAAACAAATATAGCTTTGCATCCTGTTCTAAAAATAATGTTTTAAATTTTAAAATAGCCCGATTGTTGTGGAGTGTGCTTCTAATGCAGAACAGAGAGAGAAAATTAGGGATACAAATTCATGTCATACAAGGGTTATAAATTTAGGGATGGAGGCAGGTAACAAGTTAAAATTTAAAAGATTTTATGCTAACAAATCAAGCAGATTTAAGCAAATCATTCCATATTGATTTATCATTACAACTCCTATTCTTGTAGATATAAGAACACCAAAAGCAATTGATGATGCATAGTGCAATACCTCGGGTGGAGGCGGCTCTCGGTCGATCGAGACTTGGAGCCGGTCGGTCGATGCTAGAGAGGAAGGAGGAGAAGATCCTCGGGCAGAGGCGAAGCTCGATCAAGGCTTGAGGGAAAGAGAACAAATTAAAGAAGGAAAAAAACCCACGAACACAGAAAGAAGAGGAGGAGGAGAAGGAGGAGAACAAGCGAGAAAGAGGGAGAGAAGGGAGGAGGAGAAAAATACCTCAGGCGGACGGGGTTGGGGTCGGTCGGTCGACACCAGAGAGGAGGGAGGAGGAGAGGAGGTTGGAGTCGAAAGGTCCGCGCCGGAGAGGAGGAAGATGGGGGCTGAGGCAGTGCCAAAGAGGAGGAAGATGGGGGCTGAGGCAGCGCCGGAGAGGGAAATGAGGGGGCTTGGAGAGTAGCAAGGGCAAGAATGAGGGCTCGGGGTCGGGTGTTGGGTTTGGAGGGGGCTTCACCTTCACTGATGTTTACAAGCGTCGTTTTAGGGTTGACCTTCAATGACGCTTAAAAGCGTCGTCTTTGGTGACAACAACAACACTTTGAAGCGTTGTCCACACGCTCCACATGCTTCGCAACATGATGTAAGCTCGAGGCCTACGACGGCACTTTTAAGCATCGTCCCCTTTTCAAATTGCTGACACTCATTAAAAGTGTCGGCAAAATTTCGCACAGGAGCGAAACCTACTGACGCATCTTTCTAGCATTGGCAGTTAAGCGTCAGCTTTTCCCTCTTTTCCTGCATTGGAGAGAGGGTTAGAAGGGGTTGTGGGGATGAGGTTGAGGTCTTTGTATACTTAAGGGGTGAGTGGGACGAAGGGGTCTGGGTTGTTCTTATTTGCTTAACGTCTTTCTCCTCCGAGGCTCCGTCCGAGCCTCTCTCCATAAAAGGTGCCTTCAATGTTTGGTGAAAAGAGGAAAAAACTAATATGGATCGGACCTTCCCAAAGTTATGCTCAACACTTATGATCCTTTTTATCGTCCTGAAAGCACCATAAAGCTTTAAGGTTTTTGACCGTGGACTTTGAAGACACCAACCGCACAGATAGGCCTGTTAACGAGCCGAGCCGGGCCCGAGCCTGGGAGGCTTGGGCTCGGCTCGTTTCACAGAAGTTCAGGCTCGAGCTCGGGCTCGGGCTCGGTATCGAGCTCTGTATTGGGCTCGAGCTCGGGCTCGCTTGGCAAAATAAAGGCTCGGGCTTGAGCTCGTAAAGCTCGTTTCAATTACAAGCCCGAGCCCGAGCTCGGGCTCGGGCTCGATACGAGCCCGTTGGTCTGTTTTTTGTTTCCTTGAAATAGCACAGAAATAATTTGAAAGTATATAAAAGAAATCATAAAGTGGTAGAACAATAAACAAGTAGGAAATGGACAAGCAAGATTGGACTACATAAGTC
>JAOXJJ010000002.1:7833282-7845338 GCA_025769935.1 Phoenix roebelenii | reverse complement strand
CGAGAGATGGATCAGCTGGGTCATGGGATGTATTCGGGGCCCCTCCTTTGCTATTTTGGTGAATGGAACGCCATCCCGATTCTTTGAGTCTTCCAGAGGATTGCACCAGGGATGTCCCCTTTCCCCCCTGCTCTTCATTATTTGTGCAGATGTGCTCTCGAGAGCCCTGAGACATGCAGTGTCTATGCATGAGTTAGAGGTGTACAGGCTAGTGGAGGGGGCGACTCCGATTTCTCACTTGCTTTTCGCCGATGATTATTTATTGTTATCCAGATCGTCTCGGCAGGCATCAGTAGTCATTAGTAGGATCATCCGGGATTATTGTGTAGTGTCGGGTCAGTGTGTCAACTTATCTAAATCAGCTATATGCTCCAGCCCGAAGACCACATTGGCAGTGAAGAATGCTATTTTGGATATTTTGGGGGTGGGGGAGCAAGAGGCCACATTGAGATACCTAGGGATTCCACTCTTAAGTCAGCGGTTATGGAGTAGTGATTGTACCTCCTTGGAGCTTAGTATCAGGTAGAGATTGGAGGGATGGCAGATGCACACATTATCGATGATGGGGAGGATTATCCTGGTTCGATCAATTCTCTCCTCGATCCCTATTTACCTTCTCTCCAACTCTTTCACTCCAGTGGCATTTCTGAGGACTCTTGAGCAGCTCTTTAGGAACTTCATCTGGGGGAGTAGTGGTAGAGGCGGTATCCACTTACTGGCATGGGAGGTTGTGTGTCAGCCAACCAGGTTAGGCGGTTTGGGGGTGCAGTCACTGGTGGTGAGGCGGGATGCTCTAGCTACACGTCACGCAGCTAGATTTATGCTAGAGCCCAATAGTATGTGATCCTCATTGATGAGGGCCAAGTATGGCCCTTTGTTGCCGGGGACACGGGCAGGCCGTCACCATTCACCGGTCTAGACGAAGATGTGTGCCAGAGCCATGTTGGTGCTTCCGAAGGTCAGATGGGCCATTGAGGATGGACGATCTATCGATGTTTTGGAGGACAGTTGGGTGACTGAGCAGTCGATCAGTCGCCTGCCGACCATGGTGGATTCGATGAGGTTGAGTGGATACAGAGTTTGTGATTTGCTGGACCCTGTTGGGGGTTAGTGGAGGATTGGGCTGATTCGGGAGGTTCTTGGGGAGCAATTGGTAGAGTTGGTTTTGGCTCTTTCGGTACCTGCTCAAGAGGAGCCTGACAGGCTAGTATGGATGCCATCAGGATGGACGCAGGTACGGGCTAGAGATCTTTAGGCTTTATGCAGCATGGAGCCAGCTCGTCAGATTGAGGGAGGATGGATTTGGAGGATGCAGGTACACCCGCGTGTGGCGCTCTTCATTTGGAAGGTGCATGGGCATTCCTACCTACTAGAAGTTTGCTAGCTCGACAAGGAGTGCGGGTCACCCAGTTCTGTGAGGTGTATACGAAGATTGAGGAGACTATTGACCATGCTCTTCTGCAGTGTCCTCAGGCGAGGGAGATATGGAGTAGATCACCTGTGCCATTATCCCAGGGGGTGGAGTCGGCATAGGATTTGATTCATTCGCTGAGTGTCTATGCGGAGTCCCCGACTCTGGGAGGGGGATCCTCAAGCATACCTGGCTTATCATATCTAGTTGGACAGGAATGCTGGTATATTTGAGGGTAGGAGGTTGCTTCCGAGGCTGATGGTGGATAGAGCTGTATTGTAGGCGAGAGAGATTACTGCAGCTACCGCGTTGTTCTCTACTGAGATGGCCAGGGACATCTGAGGCACTCTTTCCGTTGTTATAGCGCCCAGTTTCACCCTTGTTTCTTGGGTGCCCCCATCCCGTGGTCATCTCAAAGTGAATTTCGATTGTAGTATGTCGGTGGATGGTGTATCGGGAGGTGTCGGATTCATGATCAAAGATTCTTTTGGTAGGTTGGTAACAACTGGGGGTCGACGCACGCCTGGGATCGCTGTTGTAGGGGCAGAGCTTCGGGCTACATGGGAGGGGCTGTCATATGCGAGGAGGTCCCTTGGAGCCGAGATGGTGTACCTTGAGGGGGATTCCTCAGTGATGATTAACTGGATCCGAGGTGTGGATAGATATGGTGATGGCCACCCTCTCACCAGAGAGACCCGTAGGCTAGCATGGGAGATGGGTGGCCTGCAGGCAACACATGTGTTTCGGAAGGCGAACAGGGCAGCAGACTGGGTTTCCTCCTTCGTCGCCCGACATTCCGTAGATTTTCTATGGACATCTATAGGAGACATTCCCTCTCCTTTGTATGCTTTACTTTCTCGTGATTTGGTAGGATGTACTCAAGTTAGAGCTATATAAAATGCTGCATTTACCGAAAAAAAAAGCTCACTTTCTGGTGCATGAGTATATGAGCATCTTGTCGCTGATGGAGACGGTGGGAATCGACGTTGGAGCGATGCCAGGGAAGGAAAAGGAGGTTGTGCAAGCAGTGGCGACTTTCGAGATTGGAGATATCAAGAATAAGATTGGGGTGGTAGAGAAGAGTCATGATGGATTGGAAGAGAAGGTGGATTGGTGCATCTCCGAGAATCGGAAGGTGGATTGTAGACGTGTCTCATTTGTTGCTAAAGTTTCCTAGGAAAGGTAGAGCATCTTCTCTTCCTAGGGCATCAGATAATCTACAATAAAATTACGCACAATATTTCGGCAACCTGCAAAAAAAAAAAAAAAATCCTTTGGGAGTGTATTGCATGTTTGTAAGAATTATATCTCAGCTTTCTGCTCTTCCAGCTTGTTTTAGTCTATTAAGATCGATAGACATATCTCAGTTGTTGATAAAGTTTCCTAGGAAAGGTAGAGGATCTGCTCTTCCCAGGGCATTAGATACTCTGCAACCTCAGTTAAAATTATGCACATTATTTTGACAAGCTGCAAAAAAAAGAAAAAAATCCTTTGCGTGTGTATTGCATGTTCGTAAGAATTATATGACCGATAAAAGTTTGTGTTATATTTATATTGTAGAAATTTCCTAAAAATGAGATTTTTTGAGAGCCAATGCATTGTACTAGGATTTTGTTTTATTTTGTTTTATTTCAATTGCTTTACATATCCTAGTTTTGTTATGAGTTTTAGTTAAAAAGTTTCTTTATACGCTGCTTGGTGCAAAAATTAAACTTTGAAATGGTTCTCTACTCTTGCCAAGATTCTCTTAGATTAGGGGGAAGAAAAAACAAAGGTATCGTCTCCGTTGGAGAAGAGGAGAATGGCAGGACATTAAAAACACAAAAGGCATTTTTTTCCTATTAAAAGAGAGCATAGAGATATATTCAAGTGACAAGTTTGAATGGAGTCCGGTTCCTTCTAAATTCAACTTTTGTACTGCAGAGTTATGTACCATTATCAAAAACTACCACATCATTCATCTAAAAGATGGATGGTTCTCATTTATCTTGGAAGATATAGACATATTTTTTATACATGATATACTAGAGAGATAATACATCTCCAAAATGAATGATGTGGTGGCTATCGATAATGATATCACACTTCATAGTATAAAAATTGTGCCATAGAGAATCCTATTTCTTTGGGACATGAGCTTCTTTTAATATATTAAAGAGTGCGCACCAGCATGTTGGATCTTAGAAGAGAGTTAAGATAGAAGTCATGAGTTTCTCTATTATTTTATTTTATTTTCTATAAGTACATATCTTTGAAAACATAAAGGTAGGTTGGAGAGATGCATCAGTAAAAATTTTAGCATTTAATTCAATTAATTTTATCCCTCATACAAACATTTTGACATCGATGGACCCTGCATACACTTTTCAACTTTTAAATTTAGAAAGATATTATAGGAATTAAACAATCAAGGACCAGCTTATTGTGAAACTTGATTACCTTTTGGCGTTTTAGGAAAATCTAGGAATCATTGCAAAGATGACACGTGTCCACTGGACTTCATAAATTTCAAATTAAAAATTTCCTCTATGGCTAATTTGGCCTTCTAAATACAATCAAATGGAATCAAAAGGGCCTTCTCGACACTTTTCGATTCTAGTTTGAATCAAGAGGGCCTTTTCAAGGCATCAGATGCTCCACAACCTCAGTTGAAATTGTGCATAATATTTGACAGGCTGAAAAAAAACCCTCCCGGGTGCATTGCAAGTTTGTAAGATTTATATAACCAATAAAAGTTTATTATATATTTAGATTTTTCAGTGTAGAATTATATATTTAGATTGTAGAAAATTCCCAGAACTAGAATTGAAGGGGATTGAATGTAGCTTTATCTTTTGTTTTTGCATTTTCTGTATGTGAACAAATTTTGTGAATCCTGTTAGGTATCTTTAAAGCACAATTGATAGACTGGCAAGGTGCACGTGTGAAAATTTTTGATATTTAATTCAATTAATTTTATCACTGATGCAATTTTATTATGCATCAATGTAAACTACGTCTAGATTTGTTCAATTTAAAAGGAAGCTGGGATACCCTACGAAGGACTTGGGATTGGAGCCACCAAGGTGGTAGCCTGGTGGTAAGGGGACGATAATTTCACGCAAGTTGTCCGGGTTCGAAATGCACGGGCGTTGATTAAATTAGGGGATCGGATGCTCCATGCCGGACGGCTCGTTGGCAGACATGCTTTCCTTCCACCTGTACCAAAGTGGCGCTGGGGTGACGTACCCACATGTGAGGTGGTGAGCCCAATGGAGTGGGCCCACGGGTCGAAAAAGGTACGCGAAAACCTGCGACTTGTATCGAACATTTTCTGGTGGAAGGGGGGCCCAGTAGGAGCTGCCTAATCCGAAAACAACTCCCCTCTTTATAGGGATGACAACAAGGTCGGATGAGATCGGATACGAATCAGAACAGATGGAGTCAGTCAAAAATTTATCAACTCGAACTTTTTATTAAACAAGTCAAAATTTTAGATATGAATTTAACCTATTTATTAAACTAGTAGTCCGATCCAACCCACATAACCCATTTATTAAATAAGCCAAATAATGTTAAACAAGATTAATGGATTTAAATAGGTTAATTAGTTTAAGTAAGTCGGATAAAAATGTTAAGCAAGACTCAAATAAATTAAACAAATTTTAAATAAGTTAAATGGGTCGTGTAATGATCCGACCCAATGATTAAATGGGTCAAATGGGCTTAAATTGGCTGAAGGTTCGAATCTAACCCAAGCCATTTAATAAACAGATCTAGATAAGCTAACCTATTTATAACAAAAATCTGGCTATTTCAAACCCCAACTTGCTTGAAGCAGGTCGCAGGTCGAGTTGATGGATCGAGTCATAAATTACCTCTCTTATCTTCTTATCTCTACCACTAATTAGGTTCGGGCTCAAGTTGGGCTCATGGGATGGTTTACAAACATTTAGGAGATACCACGGACGTATATCAGACATGAGATTTATAAGAACTTTATCTTCATAGATGGTGCTAGCATCCCAATTTGTTGCTAAATGATCACAGCATCATTAACGCAGCTACAATGGATTGCATGTTTACCCTCAGTTGGAAGTTATCTTGTGCGCAGGCTTTAGCTAGCAGAGCCATCTGGTACCAAAAATAGTGAATAGCAATTAAAGTAGGAAGAGAAAGCTAAGTTCAATCAATTTTACTTATTTTAATGTAGGTTATGCCCTCACCTTATAAATTGAGTCAACAGGGTATTGTCACCTAGTCTTGGATCAACTAGATCTTGCAGATGTTCCCTTGGATTCGGTTGGCTTGGAGTATCCTCAAACTTCCAAATTCAGGGTAAGGTGAGAGTTGATGTATCAATATCCAATTAAAAGATTATATATATATATATATATATGATTCGCTGGATAATTCATATTCGCCTAGTATATTCGCCTAGTATGAATATATCCAATAAAATTAAATAATAATACATCACTAAACGGGATAGAAGCACTAGAGGATGACGTCCATAAGAGTTGTATAGTTTGTTGTGAACTCAAATTGAAGTGTTCCAGTTGAAAAAGATGGTTCAGTGTAGCCGGTACTCAGTAGAGGACGTTCCATTGTTTTTCTTTTAGTAAGATAGAAGTCTATATCATTTTCAAATAATACAATTGCAGGAATCAGAATATAAAATATCTAAAAACTAAGTAAGAGCAGCTGTGTAGAATACTAAGTAAGAGCAGCTGTGTAGAATTCCATACTATCGATCCTGTACGGTTGGCCACAAAAGATGCCATCGAATCAGTAGCGATGTTGGCTTGCCTATAGGAGTGTATCAATGTCAGAAGCTGTAATACATAAAGAAACTAGATGGAGGACAAGCTAGGCTTTTATAGTAGCAGTAGAAAGGAAACATCTTACTCAATGTTTGATTTTTTCCAGCTTGCGAGGAGAATAAGAATAATAGGCTAAGCTGATTTTGAGAATGATTTCCTTCTACAATCTAAGCATAGGTCCTCGAAAAAAGATTGAGGATGCAACACTCCAAGTGATAAACAAATGGCCTTCCAAGTTCCAAGTGGTGGAGAGAAATGGCAAGTAGAGTAAAAGATGTTCAACAATTCTACTCCATGGCTACAGAGGATACATCTCCCTAAGTGTACTTCAATCTTTTTCCTTAGGTTGTCCCAGTATTTAATTTCTTCTTCCTACACAACTATGAGAAACATCTAATCTTCTTCAATCGGGACTAATAGAAGGAAGTCGTTGAGAAGGTCCTTTTGCCGTCCAGTTTCCAAATCAGCTGGTCGCTGTCCCAATGGCAAAATCATTGCCCAAGGAGAAGCTTGAGATGTGCAGGAAGATAGCGGGCTTGGTGGAATACCCACATGAGTTAACATAAAATAAGATAAATAAGTAGTCATTTTCTTTTTTTTTTCCTTCCTTTTTCATGTTGATCTTATTACTGTACTAGGAACATAAAATAAGATAAATATGCATATTCATTATATATAGGCATAATAATCATAAAATACTCATACCAGGAACAATAATGATTTAAAACTCAAATTGCCTAACTTTAAATCAAATGCATGGTTTCGATCCATGTTCTTCCTGCCTGAGCTTAGGGAACATAAAAGTAAAAATAAAATTAATAACATAGTGGTTAGGACTGCAAAGAATTTTGATCCAGATAATTTGCTCTATGTTAGCACTTAGCAAGAGCCACTTTGCTGAGCAAGTGTGAGTTAACATGGTTTACAACAGTTGTACATGCTTCCAGTGTACGTTGGCATAAAATTGGATTAAGTGAGGCCAATATGTGTTCATTTAATCACTTAAGAGTAGTTTCTTATTTTATCGACACTTTGGCAAGGGAATGTCCGAAGGTGATAACTGGTCATAATGTTTTTCTTTTACAAGATTAAACAAACATTACTACATTGACGTAGTCAGGGTGGATTGCAGAATTTTTTTTCTTCTTTTTTTATTAATGGCGGGTAGGGTTCTTTGTTGGTAGAAGGGAAGAGGAAGAAGATGGGTTGCTGGTTGAACTAGATTGGGTTCGAGGAGAATTAACCAATTGACAAAATTTGGGTACCAATCCTAGTAGGAAATTGGTTGGACCAATTGCATGTAGGCTGAAATGGGATTGGTTAGACTTTTAATTGAATTGGACTCCAAGGGGAATGTGAGGGAGTTTGAGGCGTGATGGGATGATCTGGTTGCTGATGTGGCAAGCTAAGATGGCGTGAACAAGGGGAGGCATGGATCAAAGAAGAGATAAGGATGAGTTAGTTATGGGAGTCTCACCCAAAAAGCAACTCTCTTGAAGGCGTGAAGGGGAGAGACGTCCCACCTTTTCTCTAGCCTATTGGCACCGCACCAAACAATAGAAGAGTCTCTCTTCACGTACACAAAAGAATTTTCAACCACTAAAAATTCTGATTTCATTCTTCATACATTTCCTTATATAGAGGGCGGTTGGCAAAGATAAGGATTACAACCAGAATTTTATTTGGACTACTATCCACATAAGGACTCTTTTTAAAATTCAAATATCCTAATTGATCACCTAGATAACTTGCTAATTGAGGCTTAGCCACACGTGGAAGCCCTTCTTGGTGTGTGGATGGGAGAATAGGAAGAAAATTTCAGCCGCAAGCAAGAGTCTTCCCTCAAGTGGGACTCCTTCTTGCCGCATGAGATCAAATCTAACTCCTTAGGACTTTATCCGATATGACATGTGGCCACTCCTAATTAATTAATGACCCACTCAACGCCTTGGACTCAATCTGATTAGGCGTTGAAGATACTAACCCATTGTGAATTAAATCACTTATTATATGGACTCAATCACACCACAACTTGGACTTAATTTTTTCTCACACACCTAGACCCAATGTTCCACGCCCAAGGGAACGAGGGTGATGCTCCCGCATCAATTCCCTCCGGCTGGGAAAAGACTCGACTCTGTCGAGTTTCGCCACTGGTAGAGCTCGTAGAGGTCCGGGTTCAGCTGTTGGACTTCCACCGTCTTCAACCAAGAGCAATATGAAATTGGTCTGCCCTTCCATTTAACTAAAAATTTCTGATATCTGCCTCGGCGTGTGGACACGATCTGATCATCCAATATGTCTTCAATGGTGTCTTTAGGGGCTGATCGTCGTGGTAGTGATGGTGGTATGGCTGGAGGGTCTTCATCTTCAGCATAGTGACCCTCGTAGGGCTGCAGATCCTTAATGTTGAAGATTGGACTAACCTGCAAGTCTCTTGGCAACTCAAGCACATATGCATTAGGTCCCATTCGTTTCAGTACCTTGAAGGCGCTGATGCGACGAGGATGAAGCTTCTGAAAATTTTTGTAGGGAAAACGATCAGCACTCAACTGTATCAGCACAAGGTCTCCTTCCTTGAATTTTAGGGGATGCCGCTTTAAGACTGCTTGCTGTTTATAAATCTCGGTGTTGGTGACCAAACGACGTCGAACTTCAGCATGAATGTTTTGTATGTGCCTAGCAAAGTCCTCACCACCTTCGCTGGCCCTTGTGTTAATGGGAAGTGGAATGAGATCAATGGGCTGCCGTGGCTTCAACCCGAGAACAATCTTGAAAGGCGACAATTCTATGGTCCGGTTGACACTACTATTGTAGGCAAACTCGGCATGGGAAAAATCAAATCCCATGACTTCACATGATCCTGGACTAAGCATCGAAGAAGATTTTCAAGACTGCGGTTGACCACCTCGGTCTGCCCATCGGTTTGGGGATGATAGGCGTTGGAGAAAGAAAGACGGGTGCCAAGCTTCGTCCAAAGTGTCTTCCAAAAATAGCTAACGAACTTGACATCACGATCAAATACAATGGTCTTCGGTAGCCCATGTAAGCGAACCACTTCTTTTAAGAACAAATCAGCAACTCGGGATGCATTATAAGTTTTCGCACATGGTACAAAATGCGTCATCTTAGAGAACCTGTCAACAATGACAAAAATAGAATCATATCCTCGTACCATCTTTGGGCAATCCTAGCATGAAGTCCATGCTAAGGTCCTCCCACGGTGAACTCGGTAATGGCAATGGAGAGTAGAGGTCGGCATTAGTTTTGCTCCTTTGGCGAGTTGACAAGTTCGGCAATACTTGATGATTCGGTGGACATCCTTGCACAGAGTCGGCCAATAGAACCTGTCCTCCAACATAAACCTCCTTCATAAGGACTAGCAAGGCCGAAGTGACTAGCAAGGCCTCCTTCATAAACCTCCCGAATGATGTGGTCGTGAAGAGATATTTCTAGGACACATAGGCATATGCCACGGAAGAGAAAGCCATCATGGATCGAAAAATCAGAATGTTGTCGGTGATTCCTTGCTGAAATTTTGGTGTAGATAGGCTGAAAATATACATCAGTAGGATATAAAATTTTCAGATCATCGAAGCCCGTTACTTCTGCATTCAAGAGAGTGAGAACATGTGTCATCCGGGTAAAAGCATTAGCAACTCGATTTTCTGCACCCGGCCTACGCTTCAGCACAAAAGTAAACTGCTGCAGTACATCTACCCATCTGGCATGTCGCGCACTCAACTTCTTTGGAGAGTTGATGTACTTTAGAGAGTCGTGATTGGTGTACATGACAAACTCCCGATGTAGGAGATAATGCTTCCAATGTTTGAGGGTCTGAACCACAGCATAAAACTCAATATCGTAAGTGGAATACCTTCGCTTGGCGTCATTGAGCTTTTCGCCGTAGAAGGTGATGTGATGACCCTCTTGGCTCAAAACTCCACCAATCCTAATGTGAGAAGCGTCACAAGCGACCTCGAAGAGTTAATCAAAATCTGAAAGTCAAAGAATTGGGGCTTGGATTAGGCACTCCTTGATGTCTTTAAGAGCTTTAGTGACGGCCGACATCCAACAGAAATTTTCAGCCTTCATACAATTAGTGATCGGTGCTACTATGCTGCTGCAATTCCTTATGAACCTGCGATAGAAGGAAGCCAAGCCATGAAGCTCCTCACCTCATGGATGTTGCTTGGTGTTGGCCACTCCCGAATGGCTCGAACCTTCTCTGGATCTGCTACAACACCTCGATCTGAAATTATGAAGCCGAGAAATAGTACTTGTGATTCAGCAAAGAAGCACTTCTTCAAGTTGACAGAAAGCTTTTCTGATCGAAGTGTGAGAAGCATTTGATGAAGATGCTGCTGGTGCTCCATACAGTTGCGACTGAAAATCAAGATGTCATCAAAATAAACAACTACAAAGCGCCCAATGTACGATTTCAGCACTTGATTCATGACTCGCATGAAGGTGCTTGCAGTATTAGAGAGACCAAAGGGCATAACCATCCACTCATAGAGGCCATCCATGGTCTTAAACGTCGTCTTCCACTCATCCCCAAGTCTGATCCGAATCTGGTGGTAGCTACTTTGCAAGTCCAACTTCGAAAAAATGACGGAACCATGCAGCAAGTCAAGCATATCATCTAACCGTGGAATGGGGAAGCGATACTTCACTATTATTTTGTTGATTGCTCTGTTGTCCACGCACATGCGCCATATCCCATCTTTCTCCAGGGTAAGCAATGTCGGGACGGCGCATGGGCTGAGGCTCTCTCGGATGAATCTCTTATCCAAAAGTTCTTGGACTTGGCGTTGAAGCTCCTCGTGTTCTCTAGGATTCAGTCGGTATGCAGAAAGATTCGGCAAGCTTGAACCGGGGACCAAATCTATAGCATGTTGAATGTCCCTAATTGGTGGAAGCTCCTTGGGAAGGTCCTCAGAGGTTACATCAGAAAAATCATCCAATATAGACTTGAAATCAGGAGGAACAACTTCTGAAATTTCAACCCTAACTTTTCTAGACACTAGTGCATACATGACTTCAATCTCTCAGCTACAAGCTTCAAACTTCCTCCTGGTTAAAATCCGTTGGATTATCAGATTTTTAGAGAGAAAATCAGTAATCTGAAGGGGCTTTAATACAATTCTTTTGTTGGCACAATATAGAGAATAACAATTAGACCGACTGTCATACTCGACACTACGATCAGACAACCATGGTCTTCCTAGAAGAAGATGGCATGCCTTCATTGGTAGAACATCGCACCATACTTTATATCGGAAATCCTTACCAAGTAAAAAACTGATCAAGCATCTTTGTTTAACAGGTACGGAGGAGTCTTCGATCCAACTTACTTGATACGACTTTGGATGCGGTACCGATTTCAGATTCAGTTTTTTCAGCACATATTCGGATATGATATTTATGCAGCTTCCATTGTCGATAATAAGGTTTAGAGACTTGTTGGCATGCTCGACGTGAGTGTGGAAGATATTTGTGTGCCTCCAATTTTTCTCCATGTTCTCCTTTTGTTTGCAGCCCGTAAGAATCCGTCGCATGACGCACACGGGTAGATCCGAAGCTTCAAACTCAACCGTCGGGGCTTCTTCATCATGTTCTTCGCCCCTTCATTTTCTTCTTCATCAGCGGGCTAAAAGGAAGGAGGAACTTCAGAGGGCTCTATTAAAAGAATAGATGCCCTACAAGCCAATCGTAATATGAATTGCAAAGAATTTTCTTTTGATTTTCCAAATCATGTACATAACATTTAAATATGAATAAAGGCATTGTGTTTTATCATATGCTGTTGATTATATTTGTGATAAACCCCTTAGATTAGG
>JAOXJJ010000002.1:7818676-7833182 GCA_025769935.1 Phoenix roebelenii | reverse complement strand
TTATATATTATTTGATTGTTACCATTAAGGTGATCTAGGCTTATAAGGGTTTCATGTTAAGGGACTTTATTAAGAAAATTTTAAAATCCCTAGCTTCCGCTGCCCAATTATGACATGCTAGAACCCTACGCCTATGATCTCGTCTTCCTCACATACAAACGCAAAACATTGGTCTCGGATGGGGCAAACGATGGTGAAATGGCCTCGCCCACCACACTTGTAGAATTCAATAGGGTTCTTTCGTTGCGGCGTAGATTGTGGCATAGGTCCTTTACTCTTTTCATTGGCCCTTGTAGCACCTCTATCCTGATATGTACTTCGATTAACAGAGGTTTCAGATATGAAAACATGGGCATTACTTAGAGGAAAAGGAACTCCTCGGTTGCTGTTGCGTTCGGAAAACCGTCGTGCAACCGATGCTTGCACAGGGCGCCTTTGTCGCAACTGTGATTCAACTCGAATGGCGAGTTGGTATGCCTCCTCTAGACTGAAGATGCACGTCGTCATCAACTCCCTTTTGATGTCATCCCGCAGCCCGGATCGGTACCGAGTTAGGGACTGTCGCTTCATCTCCGTGAGGTTGATGCGAATCATCAACTCATAGAACCAGATTGTATACTCCTCTACAGAAGTGCTTCCTTGACGATGTTTCAGAAGTTCTTCGAAGAGTGTCTCGTCATAGTCGAGGGAAAAATACTTCCCCTTCAGACGAAGTTTCATCTCCTCCCAATCATTGATAAGGGGCTGTCGGAGTCGATGAAGCTTCTCTTCAACGCTATGCCACCATGCGCGTGCTTGGCCCTTTAGCTTCATATTTACGAATCGCACCTTTGTTTCATTGGACATGCTGAACCACTCGAAGTAATCTTTGAGGGACATCAGCTAATCCTAGAAATGGGTTGGGTCCATGCTTCCACCGTAATCAGCAACTTCTACGCGCACTCGCTTCGTGGCATCGTCGAAGTCGTTGCGCTCCAGCTAATTTTGATGAACATAGGGATTCTTGAAATAATTCCCCATACAAGAAATATTTGGAGGTGGCATCCGCCGACCCCTAGGTGGTCTTTGGGGTGATAGACCTCTTGGGGAGAAAGCCTCAATGTCGGACTCTCCTCCGAACAACACTTTTGAATTTTCAGGATGTGCAGGAACGCCACGATCATCTTCAAGATTGTTTGGCTCGGAGAAGAGGCGATCCCAAACGGGATCCACCTTCTGATTCAAGGTAGCCACTTGCCGGGTGAGTTCATGGACAGCTTCAGCAAGTTGCCTCTCCAAATTGTAGGGGCGTCCGCTACGAGTGCTCATGATGATCTTCGCTTTGATACCAATTGACGCAGCTGGGGTGGGTTGCAGAATTTTTATTTATTCTTTTTTTTTTCTTCTTTCCTTGTCAATGGTGGGTTGGGTTCTTTGTTGGCGGAAGGGAGGAGGAAAAAGATGGGTTGCTGGTTGAACTAGATTGGGTTCGAGGAGGATTGACCAATTGACAAAATTTGGGAACCAATCCTAGTGGGCGGCTAAAATTGGTTGGACCAATTGCATGTAGGCTGAAATGGGATTGGTTGGACTTTTAATTGAATTGGACTCCAAGGGGAACGTGAGGGAGTTTGGGGCGTGATGGGATGATCTGGTTGCTGATGTGGCAAGCTAAGATGGCGTGAACAAGGGGAGGCATGGATCAAAGAAGAGATAAGGATGAGTTAGTTATAGGAGTCTCACCCAAAACCAACTCTCTTGAAGGCGTGAAGGGGAGAGGCATCCCACCTTTCCTCTAGCCTATTGGCGTCGTACCAAACAATAGAAGAGTCTCTCTTCACGTATGCAAAAGGATTTTCAACCACCAAAAATTTTGATTTCATTCTTCATACCTTTCCTTATATAGAGAGGGAGGTTGGCAAAGATAAGGATTACAACCAGAATTTTATTTGGATTTCTATCCACATAAGGACTCTTTTTAAAATTGAAATCTCGTAATTGATCACCTAGACAACTTGCCAATTGAGGCTTAGCCACACGTGGAAGCCCTTTTTGGCATGCGGATGGGAGAATAGGAAGGGAATTTCAACCGCAAGCAAGAGTCCTTCCTCAAGTGGGACTCCTTGCCACATGAGATCATATCCAACTCCTTAGGACTCTATCTCATATGATATGTGGCCACTCCTAATTAATTAATGACCCACTCAATGCCTTGGACTCAATCTGATTAGGCGTTGAAGAAACTAACCCATTGTGAAATAAATCACTTATTACATGAACTCAATCACTCCACAACTTGAACTTAATTTTCCCTCACACACCTAGACCCAATGTTCCACGCCCAAGGGAATGAGGGTGATGCTCCTGCGTCATACATGGTCCAAACTACTCCGTCGACTAGCCAACCTCCTCCCATAAATCAATGGCTGCAGGTTTAAACCCCATCTAACATTTTACCGGACCAAGAAATCGTCCAAAATTTTAAGCTTTGCCTGCCGCCCATCAACTGCTAACCATAGGCGTCACACGAGTTAATTGCAAGGCTGGAAAAAGGAAAGGCGGCAACGATTTTTCTCTCACCCTTGACGGAGGGCAATAGAGGCTGCTCGGGGTCTTCCAAGGACCTCGACTCATCCAATTCTCCGAGGAATTTCAAGCCAAACAACAAGGAGAAGCTATGCCAAGGAAAGGGGAGACATCTTCGATCGCCTCCTCATCTTTGCACGGATCTCAATGGTCCAAAGTCTCTGGACTCAGGTCGTTCTTGGTCTCAGGTTGTTTAGGGCCGTTGTTTTTGCTGGAATATGTATGCCTAGGGCCTTGGTGGAGGAGATCGTCATCCTTTAGCAGCAGTTCATGGCGGTGGTGACCTTCTCCGATGATGATAATAAATTATAAACTTGATGTATTACATGTTTTTTAGAAACTAGACTACCAGAAGAGTCATTGCGCAAAAATCTATGTTATACGGCGCCAGCTATAGGTCTCTCAGGAGGCATTATAATAGTGTGGCTCAAAAATAAGCTCGTATATGCCATTGTCTCCCCTTCCTCTGGATCTTGGATTCTGGGGGTGCTATATGCAAGTATAAATAGCCTAACATGCAAGACAGTTTGGCAATCAGTAATTACAGTACAATCTTTGAATCTACCTTTTAGGCTAGTAGAGGACTTCAGCTGCACCTTGAATGCCATGGAGAAAAATGGAGGTTGTCCTTTCAAAATAAATAGAGACATCCGAGAATTTCATATATACTTTTCTTCAACATAAAGCCTTTATTGATCTTGGCTTTCGAGGACCTTCCTATATATGATGCAACAATCGGCCAGGTTTAGCTCAGGTCTGGGAGCGATTGGATCGTGTATTTGTATTTGATCAATAGCTCCAGCCTTTTTCGAACTCCAAAGTAACTCATCTTGGTTGTTTTGCATCTGATTACTATCCAATACTGATTAAGCTCCAAGCTCACAACTCACAAGGCCCCTCACAATTTTGATTTGAACAAAATTGGCTTTCTTGTAATTGAATATATGAGATTAGAGCTGATCGTAGGATGGGTCTCAGGCCTAAACTATGTTTAATTTTGGTCGCGCTGCGGGCCAAATCTATTTAAATTTTTCATATTTTCTGTTCTCAAGCCCAACCTATGAGCAGCTTCATATGAGATGGTCCATCAGGCAAGGAAATGTTGAGGACATCATTCACCTGGAGTTCGATTCTCTCTCCTACTTCATAATACAAAGATGGCTCTTTGTCATTGGAACAAAATAAGTGTAGGGATATTTTCAAAAAGGGAGAAGAATGAGGTGGAAGAATTCTACCAAAAAAAAGGGAGAAGAATTAAATGCTTCTTTATTATAACGTTAAACCAAGGAAGCCCAACTAGGTGGATTGTCAGGAGCATCAACAATTACTGTTAACATTATATGCCGACGACAATAATCTAAAGATGCAAGAGATCTTCGCCCTCTTTTTAAGGCTACCCCAACTCCTTAGTCATCTCAAAGTCAATTTCGATGACGGCATATAGGCGAATGGAGTGTATGATGGAGTGGGCTTTGTGATTAGAGACTATCTTGGTAGGATGATAGTGGCGGGAGGTCGGCACTCCTCCAGACGGACTGCCATTGAGGTAGAGCTTCGGGCCGCCTAGGAGAGCATTTCCTTTACGATGAGAGTTCTTAGAACAGATAGGGTCCACCTTGAGGGGAACTTCTCCACGGTGATCGTTTGGATACAGAGAGTGGACCGTTACAAGAACGGTCATCTATTGATCAGTGAGATTCGCAGACTGCTCAAGGGGATAGAGTCCTTCCAGGAGGCACATGTATTTCAGGAGGCAAATAGAGATGTAGATTGGATTATCTCCTTTGTTGCCCAGCACTCCAGAGATTTTATCGGGACCACGACCGTTGATATTCCTTATTCTCACTCTAATACTTTGTTCGCTGGCTACCGCCTCCCCTTGATGTCTTAAAAATCAACTTTGATGGGTTATGCGGCAATAAAGCAGGAGCCATTTATGTGATTTGAGATGCTTATGGGCGTCTGCTAATGGCCAGGGGCAAGCATTTGATTTCCAGTTCGGTTCCTTATATTGAATTATTAGCAGCGTGGGCCATGGTTCCTTATAATGAATTATTAGTAGCATGGGCTGGAATGGCCGTTCTTTTCTTTAAGAGTATATTTGCATGGTTGGGCTAAAAGTTCTATTAAATTCGTAAATTTAGCTAGTACAACTAGAAAAATCATAGAATTATAGGTAGAGGTAGAAGTTGAAATCAACATAAAAGTTGAAATCTATCTCATTTGGTATAAATAAAGATTTTGTAACTTAATTCTATTTTTCATTAACTAAAAAAAAAATCTAAATTCTGCTTTTACTAATTTTTATTTTTTAAAAAATATATATTAAAAAATTGAGTTGAGAAAGCTGAGAAAATGTGATCCGATCATTACATACTTCAATTCATCATCTTTTTAGAAGGAATGCTTGTGTCACTAATGTAATAATAAAATCAAATTAAAGATAAAATATACAAAATCAAAAGCATAAATACAATGTATGTGGATAAAGCCATATAAATTGCATGCCGATGATGTACTCAAGTGATATATATACCACTTGGAAATGTTTATTACTAATTTCCTTGCCCGTCTTGTATACCATAGCTTTTTTTATCTATTTATTGTAATTTTTCTGTTCAGTTCGAGATTATAAATATCTTGAATGCGACCTCAAAATTATATTACAATTTATGAAGGCAGTCAACAGCAAGCTCCCAATAACCATTATGAATGATGTAACCATAAAAGTCCACATGCACGCAGATTTCAGCACTTCCTGGAGAAATATTTAATGGCAACTTATGAATATCTTTCAAAGTGAATGCATATTTAATATTGCTGTTGAAACCTTGTCAGGCTCCCATCTTGGTGGGACCGGACGATTAATGAGGGTAGAATGACAACATTTTGAAAATTATGTAAATGAAAAGGATATGAAATATTCTATCCACATCGATTTCTTCTTTGGCCATGCCTTTGAATTATTTTTCCATACGATTTAAAAATTCATTAATTTCACAATGTATTTATAAATTATTTGTTTCTTAATCCAGGCGTGTCAATGAATTACAAATTCAGTATGTTATTTGCAATATCCATCGCCAGCCCAGAATTTCATACGTGAATATATCAATAATTTTTACATCTATAATCTGTATTTTTAAATAATTTTATATTTATAATCTATATTTTTATATGCAATAATTTGGTCTCCGAGCCCATATGTTTTGGCCATTTTTTTTTTATTTTCTCTAACTAGAATCTTAATTCCTGGCTGGTCCCAACTCATTAATCTTCTCACTTTGCTATTAACGAACGTTCAAAGTCATGACTCCAGAGGATTTTAAATAAGGGGTGCTCTCACCTCTTGGTCATTTCAAAGTTAACTTCGATGGCGGCATGTTAGTGGATGGAGCATATGGAGGAGTGGAATTTGTGATCAAAGACCACAATGGTAGACTGGTGGTGGCAGGTGGTCGGCGCACGCCCAGCCTGATTGTTATTAAAGCGGAGCTTCGAGCAGCATGAAAGGACATCTCCTATGTGGTGAAGGATGCGTGGGAAGATGAAACGCCTATGATCCTACAGCTGTATCATCACCAAAACCGAAGGAAAACAGGGGAAACTTGGGCTCCAACAGAGCTTCTCAGAGCTTTTTTTTCTTTCTTTTTTTTTCTTTCACGGGAAGAATAACAATGAATCAATGAATGAGGACGGCGCCCCCTCTACAACTCTTTTATACGGCCCAAACTATGGCCATGACTAACCCTAATCCCTAATCAAACTCTAATCAAATGAACTCCTAATTAAGTCTAAATTTAAAACTAAAACAAACATAATTTAGGACCCAATTTAAACTAAACAAGGACCCTAAACAAGGACTCAATCAAACCTAAAACAAAGTCTCCTACACGGCTCCAAATTGAATTCATTCCGGTTCTGCATCAAAGCTCTATAATTGCTGATCATGGATGGGGCAAGCTGCTTCCGTACACTTAATGCATCACAGGTTTATAAGGATTACATAGCATAGCCAACAATTATCTAACATCTTGGTGGTCTTCAAGGGTTCTGTTTTGAAGTTAGGGCTACCAATGTAATCAAAGAGTGCAGTTTTCCTATAAGAAATATTTATAACGTGTAAAAGCAGAGGCCTATACCAGAAGACAAATTATGCAAATTTTGTGGCAATCCACTGCAAAAGAGTCGTTACAATTGTCAACTATTGGTGTAACAAGAAAATGCTAATATAGGCTTCTCTAATGGATTTAAAGTCTTGGGTAATAAGAAAGGTGCATGTGAGCAAGTGAATTTCTCCTGACAAGCATTAACATGGATTTCTAGCATAATGGAGAAGCTAAGTGCCAGAAACAACAAATGTTGGATTGACCTAGAAAGCCATGGTTGCACAAGCCATGAACTGAAAAGGCAATGCAAGTATCACAAAAAGTTATTTGATAAAATTCGTGCTGGCACGGAGCATGATAAGGTTCCACAGCTTCAAAAATAACAGCAGTCACCTTTTTTCTCCTCAGTTAATCTACATTTGATACTACAGAGCATCAGACCAAGAAAATACTCAATATCAGTCTACTTTTCTTATTTCTATTGTTTCTGGCTAAAGGTATTTAAAGCAATCATGTATTCTACATCATTTGCTCAAATTTTTTAAATGAAATAGTTTCAGCATCTCTATTTTCCAGGGGAATGAATTAATTTTAATGAAAAAGGCACTCCACAAAAATCGAATGTTTTCAATGTAGTGAAACATCTGGTTGATACATGCATTCTCACAAGAAAATAAGAATGAATACCTTAGGGCCCTTTACAGATAAGTAATCTCCAACTCGCATTTCGCGGAAATGATGGGACATTCGTCCTTGAGGATACATCTACACAATAAGAAAAAGTCAACTCTAGTGAATGATGCTAGATGACCCTAGTACTGTTATTTTTAAGACAAGAATAGTTAAGAATTTGAAGCATGAACTTTAGAGTTTATATTCAGAGAATAAGTGTGCCAAAGTTCAATTGAGATGCGCATACCTTTATAACAAGTTCAAAGTAACCAACATCTGAATCCAGAGTAGTTGGGGTATATGGTTTGATAACTTCTTCACCAAGACTATCCTTTCCCCTATCAGAATCAATGATAGAATTTCAATTACAATGAGAAAATCGCTCAATAAAATTCAAAATGTAATTGTGATGGGGGTGTGAATGGCAAGCATGTAACCAAGATGAACCAACCTGCAACTGATATGTTGTCCAATAGGAAGACCCAGAACAGATGTAGGTGTAGGAAGAGCAAACTGGAACTTGGCCACATTATGACTCAGGTGCCTTTTTTCCACGAGTTTGAAATCCTTGAAGTTTTCAGGGTCCAAGCAACCTGTTGTAGTAAGATAATCATCCCTATGAGCAAAAATTCCTATACCTTTTTCTTCCCAATAATCAATGACCGTTAGAATTCACAACAATAATAATATAAAACCTAATTTCCACGTACTGTATAATAGCTTAGATATGTGAATGATGGAATTTTCAAGCAGACAACTAATCATCATCAAAACCTATGAAACTACAGAGAAGTGATGTATTTCTATAAGGTTCATTTTACAAATCTAAGATTTACATAATTTTATTAACAAAAAAAAAACTTTAGAACTGAATCGTTGACTAAGAAGAGGCATGATCTAGTTATTTTAACAGCATCTGACATGTAAGAATCTAAAATCTCACAAAGTGATCCACCATTCGACATATAGATAAAACCACCATTCAGCACCCACCAAAACCTTGAACAAACGTTAAAGACAAGCCAGTCAAAGCCATCCAAAAGAGAGAGAGAGAGAGAGAGAGAGAGAGAGAGAGAGAGAGAGAAAGTTGCAAACTTTATATACAATCAACGTTCAAAATACAATCTTTGAATGAATAGAAGCCGCCCAAGAAGACATAAATCGGAAAAAATCGTTTTTTTTTTTTTTTGGAAAACCCACAGGTGAGGAGAAGAACGAACAAATCCAAACTCATGACGGCCCGTACCCTTGGGTTTCTTGGTGAGGTAGAGGTAGGCGGCGCCGGCGGCGACGGCCACAACGGCGACGGCTATCCCGACAATCTCCACGCTGTGGGACTGCAATGACTCCATCATGGTATACTCTCCACCCATTTCTCCTCTCCTCAATATTTCTCCTTATTTTATAGTCGCCGCGAGAGAGTTGGGGTTTGGTAGAGAAGGGATGGTGAGAAGTAGACAAGATTCTGGTCTCGGTTTGGTGTATCGGTGTTTGGAATTTGAAGGCACCCGTCTATCCGTGGCTCAGCTTCTAAGATTTCGTGTGGGGACCGGAGAATTGTACGTGTCGGGTGTAACTTGTGTGGTGGTAAGTGCTAGCTTTCGGTGGGCCCAGTCTCTGTGGAGTCTTATTTTCTGATGTGGCTAGTAGGTAGCTTTTGTGGTGCATGGAGGGAGGAGATCTTCGGTGTGGATTCCTTCCGCTCAGTGCATTTTGGTCAAATATGGGTGCGGCACAAGGGGTAATGTTTTCACTTTTCATGATAATCCACGTAATGCACAAATATTTTTTTTCTTTTATTAATATTTTTAAAATATAATATAGTAGTATAATAAATTATAGCAAAAAAAAAATTATAGCCAAATTTTTGTTACAGACTATGTTGTAACAATATAGGAAGGAAAAACATAAGCACAAATTTTTCGTCTCCATAGTCACGAATTATCTATAAGTGACATTTGGTACGGAGTAATAACTCCAAGATCAATAGCGATAAAAATGGAGATGATAAGATCATTGCATTTGGTTGTCATTATAATTTATAGTGATTTCAAATTATCCTTACTTCTAAAATCACCGTCTGATCCACTAATGTTAAACACATAGTTGAGGACAGGTCTCCAGGATCGCCCCAAGACAGTAATCTTGGACGGAAATTTTAGGTCAAAAGTGTCGTCATTCTAGCATGAAAATTTATTTCCAAAAAAATCGATCTCTTGAAAACAAAGTTTTAGCTGGGAAGGCTTTAATAATCCCTAAAAGAAATTCTTCTGGTTGGGAAGGTTTGATAATCCCCTGAAG
This sequence comes from Phoenix roebelenii, assembly GCA_025769935.1. Classification (NCBI taxonomy): domain Eukaryota; kingdom Viridiplantae; phylum Streptophyta; class Magnoliopsida; order Arecales; family Arecaceae; genus Phoenix; species Phoenix roebelenii. Next base: position 7,823,535 of record JAOXJJ010000002.1, on the reverse strand, counting down.
TTATTTGATGAGTTTTGATTAAACTTTAGTCTTTTTGAATTGGTCTAAAACGATAGGTTTTAATAGTTTGATTTACATTCATGTGTATTTATCTATGATTTCTTTGAGAATTTTATTTAATAATTGAAAAATATATGGAATATATTAGGGATAGTTTTAATATTACATGGTCAATGATTTTGATTTTTCATGATATACCAAATAAGTTAATCATGAAATTTGAGGACTTTTAATCACTGAAACATAACATATTGGATATGGTGATATTAGATCATCGAGATAAAATTATCTTGAGCTGAGGATCGCCAGTAATATATGTCACTGTAGTAGTCCTATTTGGGTTACCAAACATCACTATAATGTAGAAGAAATAAGGAATGGTCATATTAATCACCAAACCAAGGGGAAACCAACTTGTAATACAAAAAAGAAAACAAAGCATATGCCAAGTCCAAATAAAGTATTAATTCAAATAGAAAATCTAGCACAATAAAAGAAATACATCAATAATATACGAATTTAAAAATCAATCTGAAATAGAAATCAAATAAAATATCAAAACATATCAACAGCCCCCCAAAAAAGAAAATAAACAAAGTTTTAAATAATCACTGCATCAAATTCAAATCTAGAAATGAATTCAATGTGAGAAGTAGGGCCGAAAATGGGCTCAGGCCGTCCTAAGGCCCATCGGGCCATGCTAACTTCGAGTCGGGCTATAGGCTAGGCCCGAAAGAGTTCAGACTGAGTTTGCGCTTAAATGTAAAGTCTATTTATTTTTTGTACCAAAATTGCGTAAATTATTGGTCCGGCCCAAGCCCGAGCATGAGCCTAAGCCTGAATAAAGCCCAAATTCAAGTATGAACCCATTTGTCTTTGTATACTGTTATTTGAAGAGGATGGCAAGGCAATAAAGAACAATAGAATGGGTTAGCTAAAAATGATGTATCATATATCATTTACTTTTATTATAGGAGAGGCTAGTTTACTTGCAATCAATAATTTTTTTTACCATTAATATCTATATTTACATAGCAAATGGAGTATTTTGCATAAGCTAATTTCTTGATGTGTGTGTGTACACACACACATACACTAGTATTAAACAGGTGCAAAATATATAAAAAAATTATTTAAATTAAAAGTTGTAAATAATCTATTTTATAAATCTAATAGGATATTTTTTTCTTAAAACTCTCCAAGTTGGGTAATTTTTTTTAAACTTTCCTTATCTTCCCTCATATGCCATCACATGAGACCATTGAATCAACAAGGAATACTTAAAAATTCCAATCAAATATATGGAGATCATGGATTGACCATTATAACTACTAGCATTTAACATGTATGATACACCTGGAACCTTAAGAAATCTAGACTTTTTCTTGGAACTTTCTCATAATTATGATAATAGGTTAGCTTTTTTCTTAAACACTCTAATTGCTTAGTTAATTATTATTCTTCCTCCATCACATGAAATTGTTGAACCAATGGTGGACACTCGAAAGTTCCCACTACATATAGTAAGAGATGTTTTCAAGGTCTCTCTTTTCTGATTTTGTTTTTGATTTTTGATTTTTTATTTCAAAGAATACATATTTAGACGTAGACAAATGTGTGTTGCTTGTCTTGTATTTAAGTCCAGGAAAAGGTTTGTTGGGTGATTCCTAAATATGTATCATTTTGAAAAAAAAATAATCCAATCTTGTTTTTGCAATATCAAAAATTAAATTGATTTCTTATAGAAACTCCGTAAAAGAAATACTTAATTGCTGAGTTTAAATAACAACATCATATTTTTATATAAACTAGCAAGCATGCATGTGCAATGCACATTTGAGGGATAAGATAAGAGAGAGCAAATGACAGATTTCAATATATTTAGAAGTTGAATTGCGGAGTCCGATCCATTTAGGAGCTTTATAAAAAAGAGTCTAATTTGATTGGAGAAGAAGGAGAAAAAATAATTAATTTATTTTTAATATAAATAGGAGTGATTTCTTGGCATAAGGAGGAGAAGAATAATTAATTTATTTTTAAAATAAATATGAATGATTTCTTGGTATAAGGAGTGACAAACAAAATTAAGAGATAATTTTCTTGATTTCAAAACTATCATTTTTATCCATAATATAGATTATTTTGAATGTTTTGGATCACCATATCTCTACTTTCACAAATGTTTATAAGAATATTTTTCTAAGTGTGCATTGACTTATATTATGTGACATTTATTTTTCATATATTTGCATTCATTTAGAGTGAGAGAACAAATGGTCCAATAAAGTTTTTGGTAAATAATTCTGAGAAATAATTTTGAGCTTTTTTATAAATATAAAAATAAGTGTTTTAGGAATTATTATTATTTTTTTTTTGCAAAATCTTTTTGTTTGGCACCTAAATATAAAACCATCTCTCAATTATAAGACTAAATATATAGATGAAAAAAGGTCATCTCATTTCAAATTCGCATTCAATTAACTAAATCCTCCTTGAATGTTACAACTATAACTATGAAGATTGTCTTTTAATAATCATAATAGTATTCGCTAGAAAGTACCTAAGACTTGTTTAGACCCATCATCAACCCTATTTATAAAAATAATCATAATACTTTATCTAAGCCCCACACACACACACACACGCATATATGTAGACACACATATATGTATACTTAGATGGGTGTTTTACACTACATTAATTAGAGATGAAAGTGTATCGGATAATATCTATTCAGATCCATTTTTGTATCCGAATCTATTTAGATATAGATAGAAATTTGAACATTCAACTAATATTCAATTATTACATCCGTATTTATATCTGATTCGATTTGTAATCCTATTTAATTTTATATGACACTTGTAAATATTTAAAAAATATAAATGACTATATTAACATACTATCAATTTGATTTATCATCCACTTAGTAATATCTTGAGGTTATAAATATGAATATAGATATGCTAGTATTTAATTAGTATTTGATCCGATTTCAACCCAAACTCTAATTTGTATATACTAAAAAAATAATAAAATAATATATGTCTAAAAGCCCTGGAACCTTAACTTCATAGCCATATCCTTCGGGTCCCACGAACTCCGATATTGCCCCTCTCGCATCCCTGTTGAAATAATAAATCCAAACAAGTGGAAGAAAGTAAACGCGGTTGGTTCCATATGATTATAATAATAAAGCCTTTTCTCGTCCATTCATGGATCCAAACAGCGGTCCGAACCCGGCGTCCGCCAATGGTTTTAGTCGGCCACAACGAGCACCCGGTTTTGGAATTTCAAAACATGGTTCCATGACAGAAGCATTAGCTCAGTTGTCGCACCCCCTCGCTTTGAAACAAAGAATCGGCGGTTTGAGTATCTAATAGCGTTGTCTGTTGATATTTCAGTCATGCAGGGATTCCTCCTGCGAGAAGTGCTGAATTTGTAAGTAAAAAACTGGGGCTCGGATATCTATTCTTCCCCAGATCTCTCTCACTGGTGCAACATCTACACTCTCTTATCTCTTTTTTTTTTAAGAAAAAAATAAAGTTTCAGTGGTACTGAACCTGAACAAGAACGTGATTTAGTTAATGTTAAATCTGAATGAGAGATCCCTCCGAGCATAAAGGCTTTTTCACTAGCAATATGCCATCCAATGCAATCTCCACCCCTCCCCTTAGAGCCCAACAACCCCCATCTCCCTGCCCAAAATCTAAAACCTGTTCACGGGCGACAAGCTATGGAAAGCCACCACCACCTAATTCTCATTATCTCAAGTGATTTAAGATAATTTTTCAGTCTATGTTTACGGTTTGAGTTTCCACAAATACCATGATACTCCTAGAAATTTTCATGATTGAGTTTCCGTCAATGTTGTGGTACTGAAGCTCCTTAAAAACTATGATATTGATTCTCTTGCTAAAAATTTTTCTTGGACTGAAAATAGAAAAAATGATCCGCCTCATCTCTACAGAGGTTTGCAGTTATATCTATTGCTGCTAAAAATCAAGCCAGCAAAGATGCCGAGCTCGTGGAGCTACTAGAGTACTCGGACGGCCAGCTATTCAGTTTGTGGAGGTGGATCAAAGATCACGTCGTGTCTTCGTGGTTGGGGATGCGATGATTGGACAGTGATGGCCCCAATGCCATCGGTCGCTCCTGAGCTAATGTTGGACGATGGAGACCATGCTCGGACCTTTGCTCTGATGCCAGATCCGACCTAAAATAGTAAAAATAGAAAAGTTCTATTGTTGGAGAATGTCAAATATGACTTGTGCATCTTGTTCATTCGTCATGCAGTTATGCAAGCCATTTGCAATCATAGCCGTGTTGTTGCTAACTATAGGAAGAGTTTGAAATTTGAAGGAAGTATCCGCATGCCTCTAGGATCAGCCATGTGGCGGGCTTTGACTGGCTAGTTGGAGGCTTCGTGGCTAACTCTCATCGGATAGTTTGCCACATCCGCTATGGTTAGTTTTAATGTGTATAACATCACCACAAAAATTTGCTTCATGATACACATGTTGAAGTTGATCATTTTTGGATCTCTTAGATGAGTTGCGGTCGGCTGTCGTGCATCTTCGAGAGTTGAAATACATGATGGTAGTGGTTGCCGGTTTTGAAGGAGATGGATCAAAAATTGTCTCTCGGGGATCACGTGAGAATGATCGAGCTCCTTGGCTATCCTGAAAGCTTCGTCAATGGCCCACACTTCAGTGTATATGATAGGGGGTGAAGAGAGATTTTCCTCACCTGCCAATATATGTCATAAGAAACAAAAGAGCCATCTGTGCTATAGTTTACAAAAGGGTGAGAGGTGGTTCCCGTCGAATCCTTTATAGGGCTCGTTTGGTTTGCAAAAA
>JAOXJJ010000002.1:7782540-7806086 GCA_025769935.1 Phoenix roebelenii | reverse complement strand
GCAGGTTTGAGTAAAGAACAGTTATGTTGGTAAACTTGCTGAAGTTATGTTTGGTTCATATTGTATAATGTGTGTTTTATGATATTTGTAAATTTATGCAGCTTAATATTTTTAATTTTTTTAAAAAATAAGTATATTTTCCGACGCTTTAAAGTGTCGGTAAAAACCGTCGGCTTAGGCCTACCGCATGCCACGATGGTTTTTTCCGACGCTTTAAAGCGTCGGCAAATGTCGGTTTTTGCCGACGCTTTAATATAGCGTCGGCAAAAAGTTTTCCCACTCCGGTATTGCCGACGCTTCTACGACGCTTTGATTTGCATCGCCGTAACTTTAGCCGACGCTTATAAGCGTCGCTAAAGGCCCTAAAAAGCGTCGGGAAAGGTCAGTTCTCTTGTAGTGTAAATTCAATTTTTTTTAGAATTTATAAACCTAAAACATACTCAACAAATCTCTATCTTGGCTTGAAGTTTACGAAATCAAATATATTAAATTTTTCCCACCATCTCTTCCACACCTGCCCCTAAGTGCATCAACCTCTACAAACACTAATCAAGTCCAAGCAATGCTTGGACCTGTCAACTAGAAGTGGCTTAGTTAATATATCAACCGGATTCTCTGCAATAACTATCTTCTAAACTGCAATAATACAATTATTAATAATCTCCCAAATAAAGTGATAGCTGATGCTAATGTGCTTGGTGTGCTTGTGATACATTGGATTTTTGGCCAAGTGAATAACAATTTGGCTCTCATAGTGCACAATTGTTAACTACTGCTATAAGCAAAGACTATCAACGAGACTATGCAAACCATATAGTTTTACTCCCTCTGTTATAACCATATACTCTGCTTGAGTTGTAGATAATGCAACTATAGACTGAAGTATAGTCTTCCAACTGACAACTACCAAAAAAAGTAAAGACATATCCAGTCAACGTATATAGAGCCTCTCAAATATCTAATTTATTTCATGGTCTGCCAATGTGTCTTGTAGGATTGCTATGTGCCTGCTAACTACACTAACAATATGTGAAATATCAAGCCTAGTGCAAACCATAGCATACATCAAGCTATCAACTGCACTAGCATATGGAACATATGACATATGCTCCACCTTTTCAGTTTGCGATGATAATGAAGCTAATAATCTAAAGTATGCAACTAAAGGAGTATTCACCAGTAAGGATCTATCTATACCAACACGTTCAAGCACCTTCTCTATGTGCTTTTTCTAGGATAAGTACAATCGACTTGCTCACCAATCTCTATAGATCTCTATCCCTAAAATTTTCTTTGCCACACCCATATTATTCATATCAAATTCACCACTCAATTGAACTTTCAACCTATTGATTTCAGGTTTATCCTTAGCTGCAATCAATATATGTATCATCAACATATCACAACAAATACACATAGAAATCATTTTAGATTTTTCTATAATAAACACATCTATCATAGTGATTTCTGGTATAGCTATTGTCAACCATAAAAGTATCAAATATCTTGTACCACTACATAGGTGATTACTTCAAACCATAAAAAGATTTCTTTAGTAGGCATATATGATTCTCTTTACTTGGAATAAGAAACCCCTCTAGCTATGACATATGGATTTGTTCTTCCAACTCATCATGCAAGAAGGCAGTTTTGACATCAAGCTGCTCAAGCTCTAAATTAAATGCACAAACTATGGAAAGTAGAACACATATGGAGCTATGCTTCACAACAGGAGAGAACACTTCGTGAAAGTCAACTCTCCCCTTTTGAGTATAGCCCTTTGCAAGTAACTATGCCATGAACTGTGCTACCTCAGCCCCAAGAATGCTTTCTTTTTTCTTGAAAACCCATTTATAACCTACTAAACTTTTACCCTTGGGAAACTAGACTAACTCTCAAGTATGATTTTTTTGAAATGACTCAATTTCTTTATTCATAGCTGCGACCCATTCTGCAGACTCTGCATCCTGATATGAAGAAGGTTCGTCCCCCTCAATACGCTCAGCTATCGAAAGAGTATGAGCAACCATATCTACATATTGTGAAGGTGGTCTAATTGCCTTCTCTTCCTGCTAGTAAAAATATTGTACTACTACTGTTGTGATGCATCATTCTATATAGAATCCTATATCTCTATCTCATTGGGCTAAACTAGAGAGTTTTGTGATATTCTTCCTAGAGCTTCAATATCAAGCTTCACCTATTTACTGACACCATGGTCTATATCTGCACTATCAACAAATTCCTTCTTCTGGTTTAATATAGTAGACTCATCAAAAGTAACATCTCTGCTAATAATAATTTTAGGTGACCTAGAATCATCTGTACACCACAATCTATATCTCTTCAACCCATCTGCATAATTTAGGAATATGCATCTTTTTTCCCTCAGCTCAAGTTTACCATCATTCACATGAACATATGCAAAGCAACCAAATATTCTCAAACCTTAACAAAATGACCTGAACATACCTTATGCGGAATCCTACACTCAATTGTAGTTAATGGAGACCGATTTACCAAGTACCATGTTGTATTAGCTCTTTCAGCCTAAAAAGTTTTGTTGAGTCCAGTATTTAAAAGCATACAACAAGCTCTCTCCATGAGTGACCTATTCATCCATTCAACAACTTTATTTTGCTGTGGTGTTCCTCGTACAGTATGGTGTCTTATTATACCTTTATTCTTGTAGAACTCGTCAACTTCACCCAAATAGTACTCCAAGCCATTATCATTTCTAAATATTTTAATCTTCTTTTCGGTCTGCTTCTCAACCAAATCTTTTGACTATTTGAATTTGGTAAATACTTCATTCTTATATTTTAGAAATACGCCCAGACCTTTCTAGAATAATCATCAATGAACATCAGAAAATAATGATGTTCACTTATTGATGCAACAAGAGAAGGACCCAGAGGTCTGAATGGATATAATCCAATGTACCATTGATATTGTGAATACTGGTACCAAACGTTGCCTTGCACTACTTGCCGAATGCACAAAGTTCACAGAAGTCCAATTTTTCTATCTTCACGCCATCAAGTATGTCTCTTTTGGATAGAATCACTATCCCTCTCTTGCTCATATGTCCTAAATACATATGCCATAACTGAGCAGCATCTGTATCTAAAATCTTGACGATGAAGAAACTACTGCCATTATCTTATCCAATAAGTTATACAAGCCATTAACCAATCTTCCTTTCATCACCATAAGGCCTCCCCTAGAAACTTTCAGCAAATTATTCTCACTAGTATACTTATACCTTTGAAAATCCAAAGTATCTAAGGAAATCAAATTAAGTTTCAGTTCCAGAACATGCTAAGCTTCTAAGATTCTTCCATTACCATCATACATCTCAATTCAAATTGTTCCAACGCCAACAACCGTAATAGATTTATTATCTCCCAATAGAACCTTTCCTTTTCTAGTTTGATGGGTAGAAAACCAATCTCTATTAGGACTCGTATGAAAGGAACAACAAGGATCAAGAATCCACTCTCTCCCAAGCTATTGACATTGACCAACAAAATCTTACTGTCAGCATCATTGAAATTTTTCTGTGCTACACTAGTATTAGCTTCAAAGACAGGCTCTCTTTTCACCCTTTCCTTTTATTTTTGGATAAAGTCTTCTAATATGCCCTTTCTTGGGATAATGTAAACAACAAATGTTTCTATATTTTGATTGTAATCTAGACTTACCCTTACTATTAGAACCCCTTTCCCTGCTCCCACCTCTAGCAATCAATCTTTCTCCTTGATTCTCTTCATAACTCCTAGACACCTTTTTCTTAAGCTCTTTAGATTGCAAAGTATCTTTTTCATCACTAACTAAAAAAAAATCTCAACCATATAGCATGGTATCAATAAAGTTCTCATAAGAAGATGGCTGTGAGCACAATAGAATAAGGACCTTAGATTCATCATAAATTGAAACACTAATATTTATTTAATTCAAAATACCTTTATTAAATTCATCTATATGATCTTCCATGAGCGTACCTTCTTTTATGCATAGGTGGTAGAGTTGATGCTTTAAGTATAATCTATTTGTTAGTGACTTGGTCATGTATCTACTCATCAATTAACCATAGTCCAGCCGTTGTCTTCTCTTCAATGACTTCTTTGAACACCTAATCTGTCAAACATAATTAAATTGTATTATGTGCCTTCGCCAACAGCTCCTTGTCTCAATCGGACATGCTATCTGGTAACTTCTTCTTTCCTTCCACAGTCGTTGTTGTACAAAAAACGACTTGCATCTCAATCTGCTAGATGCCAAAATCGTTCGCGTCATTAAACTTCTCGATATTAAATTTTGTAGTCATCCTCGCGAAAATCCAATCAAAAAGGCCAAGGCTCTGATACCATTTGTTATGATCGGAAGGGAGAGTAACGAAATAGGAAGAAAAAAGAGAAAATAACAAGAGCATACAATATTTTTGTGGTTCAATCTAGTGACCTATGCCCACAGGCAAAAATAATGCAAAAGCTTCATTATAGAAAAAAAACTGGAGATTACAGAGGTACAAGATATATTATTGCACAAACTTTAGCCCCAGATATATCCAATTTCTAGAATACTCAATTACTTCCTTCCTCTGGGGTTACAAGATATATATATATATAACCAGTTTCCAAAGTAAATCGATTTACACTCGAATTGATATTCTTATAATAATCAAGTTAGGCCAATATATAACCAGTTTCCAAAGTTAATGTGGACTTGAACTGGTATCCTAAGTTGGCTTTCTAGAATTGATGTGGATTCAATTTTCTAGAACTTGTAAATCTAAGACGTAGTCAACAACATGTAAACTCAAGATATATACCCAACACAAACTATGGTTATTATTGTATTGGCTTATAATTTGGTTCCTTTCTTACATAAACTCCTTTGGCTCACTTGGAACCACTGCTTCCACCTACCAGATTAGCCAAACTAAATATAATTATCCCCTTGCTTATTGTTTGGTTTCTTTCTCACATAGACTCCTTTGGCTTGCTTGGAACCACTACTTCCACCAACCAAACCAGTCAAATCAAAATTTCCCCATCAAGGACCTTTCGAGATAAAGTTCGCTAAAGCTATAAATGCCCCCAATTTAGCTTGCCGTGATTGCTAGGAGGGACCACCTGCCAGGTTTGTTAGACCAAAGAAGAGTGACCAAATAAGCCCATACTGACCCAATTTACGGAGGGTAATCATCAAACTACCAAAACCTAGAATTATTTTTCTCCTTTTTCTTTTTTTTTTCTTTTTTTCTGTCTGTTTTTTTCTGAGAAGGATCAGGAATTCCTTAAAAAGCAAGCTGCAGACCTTGGTTGAAATTAGGAGTAATGATGTGCGACTGCACAAACCATTCAGTTTCGGTCCAACGTGGTAGGAATTTCTTGGTGCATTAAAGAGTGTTGAGGCCATTTATAGGGTGCCACAATAACACTATATAGGATTAGTAATTTAGCAGGTAACTCAATGGCAAGGTGTTGGTTAATTATGTGTGCTGGCATCCATCCTTCTCTAGGACCTCCCTTCCCTATTTTGATACTACTGATGAAAGGAATCTAGTTTTTCAAAATTATCAATATGAACATCTTCAAATCAAAGTATAGGTTAGGATCTATATGACCCACCGTTTTATACATACATACATATATATATCATTGAAATAATATTCATTAACTTCCATGATCCCAAGGAAAGACTGTGTGCATCTCTTTTTTTTCTCTATTGTACAAGCAACTGCCAGGGGAAAAAAAGAAATAAAGGATGGCGGGGGATAAAAAACCTTTCTACATAATAGAAGACAAAGTGAAGTTACATGGCTGTTGCAATGAACATTTGAGCATGCGCCGGTGAGGAGAGGGTACAGTCTATGTTCGAGAGTTTAAAAAGGCAGAAAGCGTACAGCAATTCAGAGGTATCCCTTAGCAAAGACTAGATGGTTCTAGGGATCTATTTGATATGATTCCTGCTTTAGAAATGACTTTAAACAAATAATCAGAAACCCGCAAGCAATGCATCGCATGTTTTTAAGCAGCAATCGTGCAATTCTATTAGTATAATGGCATTAACAAACAGAAACAGATATTAGATAAAATGTAGGATCTCCAGAGAATTCCATGGCGAAACAGATTTCATTAAGCAAACATTCCCCCAGGGCAACACTTTTCCTCCATACACCAAAGTAGAGTTTCATGGTAAACAAATTGACAGGAGAATATTGCCATGCTAGTTCTTGCAACGACCAGTCATGGCCCTGAGCAGGAATACAGGTCATAGACAATAAACCCCCAAAGGGATTCGTGAAATTTTGATAGCGTTTTTATAAGAAATATAAACCTTCACAGTAGAAAATCAATGACATCAAGTTAGGTTATCTATCCTAATTCTAGTAAATCCCATCAGATTTGTCAGGTTAGTAACCAACTGGCAGGGAACTTCTTGTGAATATGTGGAGTTAGCCAGGCTGCTTCATGGACATTCCAAAATGACATAGAGTTTATGCTGAGCCCAATGCTTCTGTTCAGGCAAATCCTGCCAGTTTGAACAGATACATCAGTAGGAATCAAGCAAATACCGTCATTAAAGATTTTAAGGAATATCATTACCTACCAGTGTTTGCATATCAGGGTCGGAATTCACAATCAGACTCCTTGCCACAAAAAGAAAAATTCTGTAATAGGGTTACTGTGTTATGGGTCTCATGGCTGTAAGCTAAAATAGAATAATCCTTCCTTGGTCTGTGAAATGGAGCTCCACATTAACTGCCAGCATGTCAAGTCAGAAGACGAAAACTTGACATGAAGGAAGTAACATATTGCAGGCTTCCTCAGTATGCATAATGATGGAAAAGTTGAGGTGCCTTGTTGCACAATACCACCTCAACACCATTTCAGCAGGGACCAGAAAGAATTGTCTAAACTTGCTCCGTGGAGAACTAGTACTTGACAAGAACAGGCAATGCAGCATAGAGTTCTGCCAAGCACTGAAAAATCCAATTGAGGAGTTGCTCTTTTGGTAGCTCCAAAAGAAGTTCAGCCTGCAAATCCGGACAAAAATAAAATATATTAAACAATCAATATATTTTCAGAATTTTGAATATCAAATTTATTTAACTCTGTGTAAGGCATTGATTTAAGTATAAATAGCATAACTTCACAGAATACTAATATCCTAGAACCAAGCTACAAAACATCAAAGTTATAACATAGAGAATGGTAAAGAAGCGAAATATTGATATTCTAGTAGGGATTTAACAATGTTTTCTGTACAAGTTTCTAGAATATGTTTACATCTCTGAGCGTGCTGGCAATATTTATGAGTTGGACACAACATGCTTCCCATGTATCTAAATTGGGGAACATGTAATGAGACAGTAAGATTTTTAAGAACAAGCATTCAAATGTATCAGCATATACCTAAAAAGATTTTAAAAGTTAGTCCTGATATATCATCTACTAGAAAAAATGTGTGATGCAAGTGAGTAGAAAAAGCATAATAAAAAAATATGCACACAACTCTTTCCAAATTACAGAATTCTGTAAATGATAAATATCCAACCATTTCCCTCTTATATGAGATGGACGAGGAAAAATTAATAAGAAAGCAACATTTATTTTGTGTTTGGAACATTTTAATTTTAGAGAATAATTCATCCTAGCATCATGTGACAACTCATGGATGATATATTCTCCCTCACCTTTTGTCTTGTGCAAGGATGCCATGGCAGTGTAAATTTTTACTACACCATATGAAGGAGATTGGATTTGGCATGTAGGGAAAATACAAATTGTGAACAGATATGATCATAGTAAAATGTACATCTACACACTTCCTTTGCAGCTTGTTCGTTGTTTCCACATTTTAGCCAACTCTCCTTGTGTCATTTTCTTGTGCTGTAAGCCTTTTGAATCAGAAGTACAATTTAGTGTTGGATTTATACAGAAGAGAATAACTTCAGAGCATGATGAAACATTATCCTGGTAAGATGAACACTTCATGGGTCCTGACTTGTTCCCTGTTTCCGTGTTTCAGCCAACTCACCACACGCAGGTGGTAGACTTAGCTGCATCATGGTATGCATGAACAGTTGACCATATCACCTGCTCAGCCAACTACAAATGAGTGCCCTTATGTATACTTTTTGCTTTCTGTTTTCAAGTTCATTCGAGCTTCTATTTGGTAAATGGTTGCCAACCTAAGTTAAATTCTCCATTACTCTGGTGAATAGCATACAGCGGATATTGCTTGTAGATATTACACTGTAAAATACAAAAAGAACATGATTTAATGCTAAAATAAAAAAATACGGAAAAGCATACAGCGGATGTTGCAAAAAAATGGCACTACTAAAACCAATTTATCATGAACAAACTTATTAAAGAAAAAAACTAAACAATGATTCCAAGGTCAGAAAAGATGACCAAAAGATACTATAACACGGTCATGTTTGTTATCATGGATTTTGATGCAAAAGAACAAAGATATTTATGAAAATATAATCTAATAAAAATAACTTCATGTGAAGTAATCTTGCAAAAATATAGGCCTACTTATCATTAATGTGCAATAACCATAAACTTCCTTTTGTGAAAAAAGGTTTTTGAACCAAGGCATGTCACAATTTTCATTATACAAATGCATATATCTCCAATTCTGGATATGAAGGCATCACATGATAACAAAACTGCATACGCACCTTAATTTCATTTTCGACAAATGTTAGACAATTGCGATGTACATCAGATGCCATTGACTCTGTCATTATCTTGAACACCTTCTTAGTCATGTTTGCAGCCATATGAACTGTCTTGCCAGATGCATATATCTTTTTAATACCTAGATCAGCAGCCATTCGACTGACATAGAGCTTTTTCAATAATAACTGCACAACAAAGACCAGAAGGCATCTAATGTCAATAAAGATCTTCTCGCATGTAGCATTATATAGTCAATTGTCATTTGCCTACCTCCATGGAACGAGGTTCTTTTCCATATTGGCGACGTAAATGTTCAGTAAATTGCATTAAACTCCACATATCCTTTTCTGCAGCTTTTTCTGCTTCACTGATTAATTCAATAGGATTATCAAGATAGTTTATGTACTCAGAGGAGAGATGCGGTGTTACATTTATATCAAGCTGTAAAAAGAGGGAAATAAAAGGTTAATTATAGGACAAAATAAAAAGTTTAAGTTAGATGGTTTTAATAAAAATGCATATGGTTTTGACGAAGGAATAAGATCTTCTTAGATGTTAATTAGCACCTGAACATTATTGTACGGAACTGAGACAAGGCGGTGTTCTTCCACCTGAAAAAAGAAAAAAGAAGCAACTTCACATGTTTCAGAATTGTAAAGATTAGAAAGTTGCAAGTGTTGTGCATCAGCAGTCCTGCTTATCACTGAAGTACTTTTGCTGCTTATTTGGCAAAAGAACTTCTCTAAATTCTATTAGTCTTAACAAATATTGGTGATTCAAAAGGTCTGGTTTCTTATTTATTCCATTACATCAAATTTATAGCACATGACTTGACAGATAACATGGATGCAGAACCATGCTACAGAAAAAAGTAGAAAGTAGTCCTAAAGAAAACATATCAAATTAGTCACATGTTGAAACAAAGAATTCATGCATAACATATCAGCAACTTAGTCATATAAGACAGATCAAGGTTCGCCGAACCAGTGGACTCAAATACCAATTTCAATTCAAAATTTTCATAAAAAATTTAGGGCATCCCTTGTTTCGAAGCGAAGCAGGGGCAACCCTCTGTCGACGAGAGCTTTTGAGCCCTTTCTCTCTCTCAGCCTCTCTCTCTCCTCCTCCCTCCCTTTCCGTCCCTCTCCCTCTCTCCTTTCCTCTCCCCTTCTCCTTCTCCCTCCATAGGAGTTCGAATGCATTTCGAACCAATGGAATAAATCATGCCGGTAACTGATTGGTCCGGTTCAGTATGCCCCAAATCAACCAGTTCAGCATAGTTTAGCAAACCTTGAGATAGATGGTCAAAGAAAAAGTTACAAGAATCAGTTATTTCAATGTGGCATCCTCCAAGGAATCGGTTCTTTCATAGAATGCCTTTGTTAATGCCTAAAGTTGCATTGAATACAAATTTGGCATTAATTTATAAAGGGAGGTTGATAGCAGGTGAACGTAATATATTTTCAAATTTCAGTGATCATGACTTGATCAAAGCCAGCCCAATAAATGGGACAAGGTTTGTCGGATAAGGTTTAAGCCATATATGTTAATAAAATCCAATGACTACTTAGAATATGCAATTTGAAATATGCTTCTTTTGGACAAATCTAAGTGCAACTATAATCTTTTTGAAAGCAAATATCTCGAACACCCAAACAACCACTACTAAGCTGCTTGCAGAAATCAGTAGAACATATATAGACAAGTTTATGCTTCATAAAAATTAGAAATAATAAAGATCACATACAGGATCTAAAGTGAATTCAATATTTACCAGTCAAATTAAAGGTAGAATCTAGAAAACAAGATATTACCTTAGACATGCTTTCAAAGAGCATCTCAAAAAACAGATCAATGCCAACATTTCCAATATCACCAGTCTGTTGCTCACCAAAAATATTCCCAAATCCTCTTATCCCCATGTCTCTCTCTGCAAGATGAAAGCCTTGGCCTAGATCCCGATATTCCTCAATAGCAGTGAGTCTCTCCTGAAGTCAAGAGAAGCAGCAGAGATAATAATCCGAGCAGTAATAATCTATTTTAGGTGCTCAAAGGAACTGAGTCATCTATAAGCTAGAAAAATTAAGCATTAAAAAGCTTTGTATGATGGTCTAGAGATCATGAAGCATCAAAGGCACCAGTTATTTGTACAATGAGAATGAAGTTGTAATTTAAATTTACTGTGGCATAAAAAATGTATTACACAAGATGATATTGCAAAGGACTCACCAATGCTTGATTAGAGAGCAATGATTTGTCAGGGTAGAACAAATATGCATATGCTTCCTTGTCTGCTCGCCCAACCCTCCCTCGCAACTATTCAGTAAACATTATAACACTGATAGTATCAATACTCTAACAGAAAGATCAAAAATTAAGAGCGATATAATACATAATAAACAATAGTGATATGAGCCTTATCTAATGCCAACCCTTGTTTCAGTTATTGATGATTTGTCTGCATGGATTCTCATAGTTTAATTAGTGAAGGTAGGGGATACTAAGTAGCTTCAACTGTAGTGACAATTATCCAAAATGTTTAGTTAGAAGGATGATTAAAGCATTTCATCTAAAAGTATTTGCCCGTTGCCCTGGATTTTAAGAGAACAATTTGTCTCTTAGTCAATAACAAAAGGCCTGATGGAAATATTAAATTTCTTGATGCAGGCCCGTCTACCTTTTAAATGAAGTACCATCAGAATTCCTTAGACAATTACTGTAAGTTAGAAACTGAGATACGCCTAGACCTCCAGTATACCACAAACTGAATTGTTATGGATGAGGATCAATGTGATGATATTCTGGTATGCCTTCATGGTAATTCATCCTAATGTGCTTTCATCTCCTTTAGTTGGATACTCATAACTTATTAACCAGTGTTCAATTTGTTAACAAAGAAAAATAATTTTTCACAATCACAATTGTTATCATGTTCTTGAGAGTTACTTGATTAAGTAACTAAAAACAGAAATGACGCAAATACAGAACAAGACGGTGAGACTAGAACACTACCTGATACAACTGAGCCAGTCCAAATTGGTGAACATCCTGAACTATTATGGTGTTAGCATTTTGGATATCCAGTCCACTTTCAACTATATTAGTGCAAATAAGAATCTCGATTTCTCCCAAAGCAAATTTCTCCATGGTTTCTTCTAGTTGCTTTGAGTATTGCTGTAAAAAATTCCAACATATAATTTCTTCAAAACAAGAACATGAGGATTATTAAATATTGCACAATAAAATCATAAAATAATTTACATTCTCCACCAATGACGTTTAGAATACTTTTATGAAACATAGAAGTTACTTTTCACCCTAAAAACTTAGTTTCATGCATTTACGAAATAGTTAACAAATAATATGTGATTGGAGCATGGTTCGCCGAGCCGTTCCAAACCAACTGGTTCGAGATATACCAAACCAGACTTATCCAAGACTGACATGGTTCGGCCGGTTAAATCAAAACAGGGCTAGTTCCGTTATTAAACCCCACTCGTGATGGTTTTGCAATTGGAACTCTCTCGAAAGCCAAATTCCTTACCCCTTCCCCCCCAAAATCCCAACCCCCTAGCCACGAGGAAGCTTGCGATGGTCCCTCCGGGAAGCTCACAACAGTCACCCCCCTCTAGCTCCCTCTTCCTCCCTCCCTCGCTCTCTCTCTCTCACTCACTCCCCTAGGGTTAGGGTTCGTCCCTCCCCCTTCCTCCCTCCCTCTCTCTCCCTCTCCCGCTCCCCCCCCAATGACGACCGACAAGAGTTTTAGAGCCCTCTCTCAGCCTCTCTCTCGCCCCTCTCCCTTTCTCTCTCTTCCTCTCTTTCCTTCTTCTCCAGCTCTTCCTGTGTCAGCGCACCCCAAAATGGCATGGTACGAACCCATCCCGTCCCAAACTGGCCGCCAACCGGTACCCCCTCTGATACCTATTTGGCGAACCTTGGATTGGAATATTGTGACCTAAGTAGCATCTTTAATGAACTACACCAGCAATAAAATTAGTGAAAAGGGTAAAAAGAACATAAAGTAATAATGAAATACCTAAAAATCATAGAAGTCCTAAAAGACAATAATTTTGACAATCATTCACCAAAGCGGAGGCTTCTGAACTAGATTAGTAGTGAAATAAAGAAGGCCTACCAGTTCATGCACGCAATTTGAAACTAAAATAGCAATAGGTGCAAGCTGATGATTTTCCAATGCATTATGTGTAACATGAAATAGTTATAATTTTCTCATAAAGAAATTTCCTAAAAAGAGAAGTTTAATTCTAAATTTCGCCAATTGGGAGAAGCAAATTAGCTTCCAAATATGCCATCTATAACATCGGAATTTTTGCATGGAGTTGCAAGAGAAGAGACTACAGATACCAAAAGCATAGAAAACAAGCTAAGTCTATATAGGAACATCTTCAAAGCTATAATGCTTGCTGACTTAATGACTTCAATTAATTTCCACTTTCTGTGATGGAAGATGGAGAATATGATAATCCACTGAAAAATCACACAAATACTTTAAGAAAGCCCACTAGTTAGTATACATGAGTTAACAAAGTTGGCTAACCTTTCCATGAGCAATAGCGATTGAAGCATCTGGGAGTGATTGCTCAAGAAATTCCTTTATCTCTTCCAATCCTATTAAATAAGAATAACAAAAGAACCAACATCAGAAACCCATAAAGGAAGGTAAAAATACTAAAAACTTTGCAAACCAAATACAGACAAGCAGCAATAGGTAGATACTATGTTTTATATTATTCTGTATCTCGAACAGAAAACTTGCATGGACAACTCATCACCTATAAGTTTGCTTGTTTCATTTAAATTTAATTATATTCTTATGTTCTTCATCTTAATTTTAATACTTATTTCTTGGATTGAGAGATGACAGTGTGTGTGTGTGTGTGTGTGTAGAAAAAATTGCTCAACAAGTGAGAAATGTGGAATGCATTCTTCAATATTCCTTAGCAAGTCTAGAGACTTGAGGAAAAAACAGTTGTACATGTTGTTAAGAAAAAAATGTTTCTTTAAAAGTGTTAGAAATATAACCTTTAATACGAGGTAAAACATAGAAAATTTGGCCACCACGATCCAACTCGAACTTGATTGCTGATAAGACTTTATCTTTACTATAAGATGACAAATGAGTCTTTATAGGAACTCTTTCTGGAGGTGGTGTTGAAATCAAACTGAAAGAAGAGATATATTTTCAAGGTGAAGGTCAAGTATGACAAGTTCCAAATTGGTATTACTAAAGAAAATCATTCATAGAGAAAAGAAAGTTATAACTTTATGAAAATTACCAAGTAGTTTTCTAACTAAATAGTTCTTCGTTGAATATTTATGCAATCATCTTAAAGGTCGAACTATTGAAATCTATTATTTAAGGATTATGTCACGAAAATGTTATTATATAGATGACAATCAGTAGACAGGATAATCATAAATAGACTAAGAAAATCAGATAAATCAGATAAATTACCTACACAACATAAGAAAAGCATACTCAGCCTATGACATTTTTACTATAAGGCAGTGCTACCTAGACTAGCAAACCCACCCCCTCCCACCCCAAAACACAAAAAAAGGAGAAGAAAAGAAATAGTAGGCTTGTAGAAGTGAAAAGTAAACATTGTCAACTATGGTGAGACATGATTAAACAAGATCAACTATGTTGACCACGAGTGATGATCAACCATGGTCATCTATCATTACACATAGTAACAAAATCGATTCATAGTCATCTTCAAATTTCAAATTTTACAGACATAGAAAATTTTCAATTAAAGTTGCTTTAAAAGAGGGAGCCGAATATGCAAGTGACTGATTTACTAGCTTGAGTTATTTATGCACATCCAGACATCCAAAAGTGGACTGCACGCAAGATCCTCGGGTCTAATTTCATGCACCTACTTAGCAGGGAAATACTAGATGCAAGTGATGTAGATTGGTTTGGCATACATGTAAGTTGTCTAATTATAGCAAAAATATGCGATATACCGTACCTGAAGCTTGCATGTGCAAAAGCCAAAATATAATCATCAAGTTATATAATCAATTCAGATTCATTTTGCATTATAAAAAAGTACAGATTAAGGTTTCATTTGACAGCATATCAGATCATGCAAAAAGATCATAAATGAAATCAAACCCATATCCTTAAAGAACTATTACCTAGCATCACGGAATCCAGTCAATGCCAAATAAAGAGTTCGTGGAATAGGTGTCGCAGACAGAGTGAGAACATCGACTGAAGTTTTAAACGATGCTATCTTTTCCTTCTGTTTAACGCCAAACCTCTGTCAAATCAAAATCTAGAACATTTGTAAATTAATCAACCTCCATACAGTTCCACATGACAAACAGAAACTTGGTTGCATAATTACATACTATCCTTCTATAAAAGGGATACATTTGATTATATAAAAAGTTCGATGAAGTATAGATATTTACTAGCTTTTAAATTAGAAACTGGTTTCATTTCTTTCTTGATCCTAACATCCCTAAATTTGTATCCATTTAGAATGACAAATACTGCATGCAGCTTGAGCCATGACTTATCCTAGAGAGAAAGAGTGAATTAATTATAGGCCACTCGATTTAGTAGAAATTAACAAGAGTGGAGAACCATTGAAGTGCAAACTAACTAAATTCTAAGGGAAATAGGCATCAATATGTGCAGAATCATATGGAATGAGGACAATACCTGCTCTTCATCAACAACCAGCAGACCTAGATTGCTATAGACCACACGATTTCCAAGAAGTGCATGGGTTCCAACAATGATGTCCAGCTGCCCATTTTTAATCATTGAAAGATGCCCTTCTTTTTCTGTTTTGGTCTGCAAAATAGAGAATCCTACAGTGACAAAAAGAAAAAAGGTATGGTAGGTAAACGTATCAGAACATGCAGCCAAAATTGCAATAAATTTTACAATTGAAATATACGCTCCAAGCTAACTTTAGACTTTAGAACATCTGAATCAAAGCTTAGCGGATTCAGATCCCATGTGGGTTGCAAACTATTAACCACAAGCATTTTACACTACTTATATGATGATATTGTGCCATTAGAAATAAGATCTCGACTGTCTGTGTTGACCTATGGAGCTCTGTCTCTTGAAACCTCCATCTGTGATGACCAGAAAATGGTGCAGAATTTCAAATCACTTTCTTGGGGTGCTCCATAACAGAATCACGCATAGAAATCGAAGCATTAAAACTGAATCGAAATTTCAATATGATAAAAGATTTTTTTCGTCAAAAGTTTAAGTTCAGTATGTTATAACTGAGCATGCTGGTCTTCAGATCATATTTGTCAAGGCAAATTTCTACACTTAGTACAGGCACAAACCAAAACCCCATGCAATGGTCCACACCATAAACAAACTAACTCCACAATTGAATAAGAATGGATGTCATATGTGATATGACCATTAAGCTATCCTAGAATGTATTTGCAATAATATTCTAAAAGGAAACATGGAAAGCAAGAAACCTGCTTCCCACCAATTGTGCAGGAGGAAGGGGGGGAGGGTGGGGCTGGGGAGAGTGATGGAATGGTTGAGGTAGAATGACATGTTGCAAGGAACAAGGAGAAACTAAGCACCTTTAAGCCGACTGAATCAATAGTCAACTTCTTAAAAGAAGCATGACTCTAAAAGTTCTTCTGAAGCAAAATGACTGTGAAGGCTTTTGATCACAATAAGTGATATACTGGTTCTTTATCTAATGGTATATAATTTTGCATTTCGGTCATTTACGGGCTTCTTCGCATAATATCCTACTGCTACTTAATTTTTTTCAGTTCTGCATCGGATGAGAACCAATCATACATTCTTGAGATTCTCCCATTCCAGAATTTTTACTTTCTGCAAACTTCAACAATGTGATGGCAGAAAACAAGCATCACATGATTTTTTTTTCAAATAAACCTAACAATTCGAAAGTTTTGAAATTCAATATCAGACTGACAAAGGATGTTTAACTCACTACATTCATAATTAAATTTATAAATAATCCAAAAAGGAAAAGCATTTTAACAACTAAAGAGATGAGTTTGTTACAGTCCATTACATCTTAAACATGTTTGGAATTGTGGCATACCTGAAACCTGCTCAGAAGTCCAACCTTTATATGAGGATATCGAGAAAATCGCTCACAAATGACATCAAAGTGTTGTTTGGCTAGAACTATAGTTGGTGCAAGAACCATAGCTTGTTTTCCAGCAGATACTACACAAAATATAGCACGCAATGCAACTTCAGTTTTACCAAACCCAACATCTCCGCAAATCAATCTATCCATTGGAGTTTCCCTTTCAGTCAAATCCTTCTCTACATCAATAAATGCCTACCAAGCACAAGCATATCACAATTAGCATCCAAGCAAGCCTGATGCCTAAATCTAGTTGGTATCAACCAAAATGAAAATGGATAATCTGGGTATACAGAATTGAAGCTAGGGTACCTCACTAATGAGCCAAGCAAAACTCCAAGATGTGCAAAGAAATGTTTTGTCATAAACTAGAATCCAGAACATTATGTGGTATTCTACTTCTGATAGATACTACAGTCAAATAAATAAATCAAAGAAAAAAAAATAAACAATTGACGAAACAAGAACCTAAAACATTATGTCGTATTCTAATTCCAATAGACACTGCAGTCAAATAAATAAATCAAAGAACAAGAACAAACAACAAACAAAGAAATTGCATGATAGCTTTTTATATTATGCATAATAAAAAGATAAGATAGTGGATTTTGCCAGCAAAACTTTATTTAATGTTTTTTTTATTAATACACTGTTTAAAAAATGCCAAGAAGTGGACAAATCAAATTTATTGGCTACTAGTAAGCTTAGGAAAACAAACAATATGAATCCAGAAGCATCAAAGAACATTTCTCTTCCTTGGATCCGAGGAAACACAAGTAACAACATTTGTATAAATAGTACGCATGCAAGCTGTTGTTAGGATGCACCAGGATAAAGAAAGAAAACATTCACTAAAGATCATTGACAGAAAAAATTGTATTTAAGAAAGAAAAGAATTTTTTAGGGTAAAGGGGTGGTACTGTAAAAACTAGAGTACGCCATCTTGGTACCAGGCCCTATACAGATGCCACCCTATTACTATCAGTACGCCCAGTACGAGAGCCGGTTCTGCGTAACGAATATCGGTACGCTCCTTCTACCACATATTAGTACTGAATCGGTACTATATGCACCATACGATCCAGTTCGGTATGCCCCATACCATCTAGTTCGGTATAGTATGGCATACCTTGGTAAAAACGGTGATGGAAAGAATAAATCCACCTAGGCTTGTCAGATAAATTGCTCAATAAGTTCTTATGGACAGAACAAAATCGATGTAATCCTATTTCTAAGAGGTAGATTGCATGATGATATCTCTAGGTTTCTTTGGAAGCAACAAATGCCAACTCCCCCAATTGCAAACTGCAATATTTTGGGTAGACCAAAATTGTCATGTTGTGAAGGCAATACTGTTGCATTTCTTTGCTCTTGTGCATTTTCTGTGAGATCTTTGACCTTTCGGTATGTAAGATGTTTCTTTGAAATATATTTAACCAGAAATCAACATTTGTCATTAGATATGACAGACAAGCTATTTGAACTTGGTATCTGTTTTACTATGCCATCATAAGGCTTGAGATGCAATAGATTAAAGCTTGGGACATTTCAACTTCTTCAAATGTTGCCTGCGCTTTATTGCTGTTAACTCTTGATGGAAAAGGCTTGATACAAAAAGTATATCATAACAAACCTACTCAATCTAGGTTCAGCATACATGGCAGAGAAAGATGGAACACCATACACCAATAAAATAACGAGGATCACTTAGACAGCAAACCTGCTTTTGGTCTGGGGTAGGCTCATAAGGAAATTGTGCAACAAATTCAGCCATGGCTGGGTTATTTGGGTATGGAGGCCTTCTCTGTTTCAGCCTATGCAAGTATAATTCAATCAAGTCAACAACCATTTTCTGAACAGCAATCTTCCCCTTTATTCTTCGCCTCTCCCATGTACTAGGGTCACTCAGCTTGCTCAATGCCCGTGGCTTTTTTGTTTCATTTGGTCTACAAAAAGAAAAAAACTGAATAAATGGTTGGGGCAAAATTATCAGCTTATGGAGGGATGCACCCCCTAGATGTTCTGGTAAGCCATTTTATATAACACTATGCTCTCCATTACATGCTCAGTATTATCTCATATGAAAGTGTAATAAGATGCGGCTTCATCATGCATGCCACGGCAAAGACACAACATCAATGAGACCAAATAGTTTAAAGTAATTTAACTTCCACCTATAAAGTTAGCATGATACAGGAAAATTAATGTTGTTTTGAAAAGAAGGCATGTTTTACATTCAATTAATTTTTTCATGAATATTTGATAGATGCGACTTTTTCCTCTAGAAAATGAGGTGAATCAGAGGACCTCAAAGTCATAAACATTGCAAAAGAATTCTACCTATTGAAAAATAATTTTGAGCTTTGCCCATTTCATTCAATGCAATCCACCTTTCTATGATATCAATATAATTTGAATAATGAATAGTACCAGAACTTCTAAAAAATTGCGATTTGGATTTCTATTGTGTTTGGGAAACATATTATTATTCCAAATTAACCGACAAAGGAAAACAGATTATCTGCATCAACTATTATGAGAACAAATTTCCAGTGTCATAAGAGACACTGACTTATCAAAATGAAAATAACAATGGTGGACTGATGGAGTAAAATCATTTAAAACTAATGGATTGAGCGGTCAGCAGCAATGTTAATGCTTTCCCATGACTTCATTGTGTAAAACCTCACACACTATCTTATTAGCATGTGAAAGAGGAAATTCAGATAAGGGAAAGAGAGGAAGGAATTAGAAAAAAAGAGATTCTAATCATCTAAAAGCATCTGACTCAATTCCCAATACAATCAACAACAAACCTCCCTTATTTGTTGCTTCTATTTTGTCTTGATATGTAATATATAGATCCAAATATTATGAATGTATCAATTTTGTACATTCAGTGATAGCAGAATAATGATCTTCTATTTCGGTGGTTGTAGTTTTTTCTCCTTTTACAAGCGAATTTGATCTATGTATGCGAAACAAGGATTGAATTCGAAAACACCATGTTTATAAGTTCTGTCATTACCATGACAAATTAATGATCTCCTAGCTAAACCTAGTATAAAAAGGCTCCAAGTTCTGACTAGTATCTTCGTTTTCTTCCTTTAATATAAATGTCAAATTACAAGAACCCAAAATTTCAGAAGTCATCTTTTTCAAAGCTCAACTACAAATATCATCTCGAATTTGAAGCAAAAAGTTGCGAACTTTTATCTGTGTAATGAGGCCTAGAAAACTCACAGATTATAGCGGTAGAGCATCCGGGCCGCCTGCTTAACGGGAAGCTTCGCCATGCCATCAGCATACTCTATAAAAACGTACTCTATCGGCCCCGAGGAGGAATTCTTGGGAACGTCATACTTAATCGCCACAAATTTGCCAATCCCCACCCTCTTATGGACAACGTAATCCCCAGGGCGAAGCGAGTAAGGATCCACCCGGTACCCAAACCCACCCTCCTTCCCATCGACATCCCCTTTGAGCTTCTGGAGCCCCCTCTGCTGCTGCTCCTTGACCGTTTTGATATACCTCTCCGCCTCGGCCGAATCCAGCTTGCTCCCCGCCTTCGATCCCTCCCTCTTCTTGTGCTCCCTCCGAATCCTTTCATTTAATAGGCCAATCTCGTCCGGCTCGGCCTCGGATTTGTCCTTCCGAGTGGCGATGGAGATTGGGAGTCCCTCGGTGTAGAAAGCGTTGGTGCGGATGAAAAGGAAGGGCTGGGGACGGGTTCGAGGGAATTTGGGGGTGGGGAGTCTCCAGAGCTTGGGATTGGAGGGGAAGCGGGAGAAAAGAAGCTTGTGGGTTGGGATGGGGAGCGGAGGCCCTTTAGTTGTGGCCATTAATGGAGTTCTCTGAGAGCTTAGAGCTATGGAAAAGAGGAGTTCACCATTAGAGAGAGAGAGAGCATTGGAAGGCTTTATGGATAGCAGAGACGATGATACATGTGGTAGAGAGGAAGGGAGGAGATAAAATTTCCCCGTGAGTAGACTCACAGAGATCTGTATGAGCTTGTATGATCTACCGTTGGATATGCTGATATGATAGCATCCCGTCCGTTCGTTTACCGCGTCACGAACTACTATAGCTGACGCTGTGTGACGGAGCATATGGACGGAATAGATGCCACGCAGGAAAAATCTGATGCATGATTTTATTTTTTTTAATTATGCATAGTATTTGACATGAGATCGTTTACTTAAAAGTTGGCGCCGGCCGCTCCATGGACCCAACGGGAAATTAACCAAAGTCGGCAAACCTTGCGAAATTCCAAATAGGAAAATTGAATTTGAATCACTCACCGCATTGGCATTTGCTTACTGGCCGGCGGGTTAATTGCCGGGTTCGGATCAGCCAGGGAAAATAGCACTTTCCGCTTGCCGACTTTATCAACACATTACTTTGTCCAGTTCCCTGAGCCAGAGTCACAGGCCCAGTACCCAAACTGAACCCAGCTTAGACCTGCACCATATGTATGTATGTATGTATGTATGTATGTTGGAAATTGGACCCGGGGTGACCACTCGGCTGAGAGGAAGGAGCTCCAGCATGAGATGGCGGGTGGCGGTCCGTCGGCGAGCGGCGTCCTCCGAAGGACCTGCAAGAAGCCGGTGGCCGGGGTTCCCGGCGCCGACCCTCCGATGCTTAAGTCAGAGGGAGCTAATATGTAGAAGGAGAGAGAGTATTCTCTGGAGTTTCAGAGTCCAGCCCCTTCTAAGGGTGAGGGATTTTTTTTATAGAGGGGTACAGATGTACCTGTGATGCGACGGGGCGAACGAGCTATCGTCATCATTGAGCACGATCGTGCGAATTAATGCATTGCCGTGGGAGATCAGGCCGGAGTCAGTGAGTCGTCGTGGTTGATCGGATGTGGCAGAATAACTCAACTATCTGCCGTGGAGAGCTTGAGGTCCGTAGATAGTAATAATTGTTGAGTGAGCCGGAGATCAGCAGAGGCCATGCGCATTAATTGTTAACGGCGGTAGCAGGGCATGGTCCCTAGTCGAGCTACAGAAGGATGTGACCGCAGCAGGTGGATGGTGAGGTCGGGCTTCCGATGTCGAGTATGCCGAGGTCGAGTGCTCGGATGGGGCGTCTCGGAGTCGAGCGCCTGGTCGGACATCGAGCTCGACTGCATGTCTCAAAGTCGAGCGCCTCCAGGTCGGGCGCCTCGTTTTTCCCCCAACACTACCCTCTGACTTCCAAGTTCAAGCCGCTCACGAGCTCGGGCACGGGAAATAGTTGTCTTTACTGTATCGGTGTGGGCCAGGAAGTCTTGAATTATTCCGGTGCTTCGTGTTCTTTGAGGCATTCTTAATGAGAGAAGACGGGGCGACACCTTTTCGCCTTTCGAAGCGTCCTCACGTCGTGGGCTCATGATGGAGCTCCGCGATCCAATGGGACGCCGCCCTGATTCTGCATTCAAAGCGTCGATCTGAATTGAATATGCCGCTTTAGTCTTCGGGGCCGACACGTGGCATGATCTGGATGGGAGGCGGGATCCTGTCTCGCCGATCCGAGCTGTCGGAGAGGTCTATATAAACCCTCATTCTGGCCCAAAGGGCTCTTATTTGGCTGCCACTATTGTTGCTCCTTCTCTCCCTGTTCTCCTATTCTCCAGTTTCTTCCGACGGCACTCTGAGGCATTTCCAGGCGATCGTTTCGGTTTCTCTCCACCGAATCGTTGACATTTTCAGTGGAAGTTTCAGTAGGTGCCTCCCCCTCGTCTGCTCGGAGGGTTTTTGCTTTTTTTCCCTTTTCTTCTTCTTTCTTCTTCTATTATTTTCTTTCTGGGATGGGTCATGGTCCGAACGAAGCCGGGTCCACTTTGAGCAGTGAGGAGTTGGAAATGGCCGCTAAGTGGTTTTTTCCTCGGTGCTGGTTTCGCCTTGAACCCGCAGGGTCGAAGGATCGGGTAACGAGGCCTCCCCCAGGTCGGATCGGAGTGTATGTAGAAACACTCTGGGCCAGCCTGCGGTTTTCCTTACACAGGTTCGGAAACGAGCTCCTGGCGACCTATCAGCTCGTCCCAGCGCAGCTCACTCCGAATGCGTGGAGGACCATTATCGGTTTTTTGTCCCTATGCCTTGCGCATGGGATACCGGCTTTGGTTAATGTCTTCGAGCGGTGCTTCTTGCTGAAGTCCAATCCGGGAGACGGAGAGTGGCTCTACCTTGCCCTTCAGGACGGTCGATCACTCTTCTGAGGTGCTCCTACATCCATTCATGGGTGGAAGAAGAAATTTTTCTTTTTATCCTCCGAGCATGCGTGGGGGTTTGACCTCAGGTGGGGGCAAGCCCGGCTCAAGACCGCCAACAAGCTCCCCAAACTGTCCGAGAACGAGCAGGGGATCCTCGACGCTCTTTACGGCCTCGAGGAAGATATACTTCTAAATGACCTCGTGAGTGAGGTCGCTTTGGTCAATGTCGGCTTAAGCTCGGCGTGCCCCCAGGGTAAAGGTGGTTGTCGTTTTTTGCCTTGTTCATTTTACTCTTTCTTTTCTTCTCTCATCTCCTCTTCCCTGACATCCGAGTTTTCTTTTTTGTCTTTTCAGACATCCCGAAGATGGTGACCAGCAGTGCGGCTCTCTATGCCTGATTCACTGCCTTAATCATGAACCAAATTGCAATTCAAACGGTTGATTCTAAGAGCCTCAAGTTCAATAAAAGAGGGGGAGAATATAATGTTTAGC
>JAOXJJ010000002.1:7753400-7780455 GCA_025769935.1 Phoenix roebelenii | reverse complement strand
GGTGGCGATCTCGAGGAGGTGGGTTAGATGGAGGGCATGGGACTCCATTCGCCGGAGCTCCTCCTGTGCGGCGACTCAGGTGGACTCGAGCTCCAGCGTGGTGCGTAGGAGCGCCTCTTTGAGCTCCTCCGCGGTTACTCCGCTTGCCTCCTACGTCCATCCGCTTTCGTTTCTTGTTAATTTCGAACGAAGAATTAGAACCGGAATGGAGGAGAGGAGGAAAGGTACCTGCGGTGGTGGTTCCCAGGGGAAGCCGGCGAGAGGCGGAGGAGTTGGTGGTGGTGGAGGTCGTCCATGTCCAATTGAAGTCTGAGTAATCTGAGGGAGGGATTAGAGAGGACGGGGTGGTCACTATTCACGAGCTCAGTCTCTCTCTCTCTCACGCACACTCAGACGCACATACTCCTCTTCCTTTCCCTCCTCTTTCTTCTTTTTTTTTTTTTTTGCACGGCCCGGCATTCACTATTCACGAGCTCTCTCTCGCGCGCGCGCGCGCGCTCACACTCAGACGCACATACTCCTCTTCCTTTCCCTCTTTTTTCCTTTTTTTTTTTTTTTTTTTTTTTGGCACGGCCCGGCCTTTAGGTTAAGCGGGTCGTGCCTGTTTAGTAACACGCCGGGCCAGACATGGCCCATTTGGTCTATGGCTCGGTGGGCCTGGGCCGGGTCGGGCCCGGCACGGCCCGATGCCCATCTCTAGTTAAAGGTGACCACCCCTCCTTTTCTTTCAAGAGAAATGAATTGAGATTCATCCCCTGACATGTATCTAAAGTACCCACTGTCTAAATACCATTTTCTGTTTGCTAGACACATCTGCATCACAGAAATCAAATTTTTATTCCAGTACCCAAGCACTCTTGGGTCCTTGTAGGTTAGTGTTAAAATAACTGAACCACTTTCTCTCTCTAGGATCGAGCCATATTCTATGCGCACTCACTATCAATGTAAAGTATGCTTGCTCCCATCTCCTTAGAAATAGAATTCAAAATCCATGAGATTACCATGTGATTACATCTCTTTCAGGCTGAGTAGAGAGGATTTCCTAGGCTTGGTGTGGTTGCGAATCCATCGATGAAGCATATCTTGTTCTTGGCACTGAGTGCCATCTCCATGGATCGGCTCCAAGATGCATAGTTATCAACAGTCAACACATGAGATACCAGCATAGTTCCAAGACTGTCACCATGATGAAGATAGTCACATTATCTTCTCCCGAATTGAATAGAGGATTGGCATTCAAACCATGAGCAACATCGGAAGATTGCTTTGATACCATATTAAAGATGAAAGGAATGAAGACTGAGAACAGGAGAAAATTCGGGAGAAGAAAGCGGAAGAGCCTGGGAAGAATTAGAGTCGTATTTAATTCAATTCTCTTCCGTGTACATTGCTCTGTATAAATAGAGCAGGAGTAACTATTTTAACTGATTAACTGTAATAACTAATTACAGTTTAACTAACTGAAAACTGTTATAACAACTAATCCAACTATTATTCTTTAACTAATTCTCTTATCCACATTAATAGAAATAACAGAATTTTCTTGGTTTTGTTTGTCAGCACTGTCAGTATCAGAGTTCCTGTGCGTGCCAGTGAGAGAAAGGATGATTGTTGTTTGTGCCAGAGAGAGAAAGAGGTTCAGCTATTTTAACAGTTAGCAATTATGCTTCCTTTAAGAACCCATTTTTCTTAACAACAACTTTACCATATAAGCTATTTGCTTTGTAATTACAAGTAAAGAAATTGTGGCTAGTTTTACCATAGTTATAACAAGTTGTCTTTTTTGATTGATTGTTCGATGATTTAATAAATATTTTTTTAATATTTCTATTTTAATAGTGGGTTGTAGCCAAGTTCTGTTTTATCGAATACAATTTTCTTGGCTATCTAAAATTATCTTTAATTTTTCAGAGCTCAAAGTGAATTTATCAACGAAAGATTTTAGCTTGTTTACTTCTTTACTCAAGTTTTGATTTTCTTGCAGTAATGTTTGTTTTGCTTTTAAAATATTTTCATTTTTATTTATCAAATTTTGATTTTTTAGGTTTAGCCCTTTATTATTTTGACTAAACTTTTTAAATTCATCTAATAAGTCATAAAAAGCTTTTTGAAGTTCATTAAAAGTAAAATTGTTTAAAGGTTCAGCACTCATCTTATCCTCATAAACCATGATGCCTAGGTTTGATGTTTCTTGATTCTCTTCCTCGGAATTAGAATCATTGCTATCACTCTATGTAGCGACCATTGCCTTTTTTCTTAGCTTTTTCAGAGTCTTCTTTTGTAATGGGCAGTCCGCTTTAAAGTAACCAAGCTCCTTACATTGATATCATGCCAGGGGTTGCTCCTTATCTTTCTCTTTGCTTGGCTCCCCTTTAGCTAAGGGTCCTTTTCTTTGCCATTTTCTTCTTATGAACCTTTTAAACTTCTGCATTATCAGAGCCATCTCCTTGTCCCCTTCTGCAGTGTCAAATTCTTCGCTCTCTTCTTCTTGTTGAGCAATGGATTTGAGAGAGATGGTCCTTCTTTCCTTTGATTCATCTTCTTCTAAGTTATGCTTTATAGATAGCTTGGGAGTCATTAGCGAACCTAGCAGTTCTTCTAGAGGGAGGACGTTGAAGTCCTTTGCTTCTTGGATGGTTGTGACTTTGGCTTCCCACATTCTTGGTAAGGACATGAGAATCTTTTTCACTAAATCATTGTTAGTATAGAATTTATCAAGACTTTTAAGACTATTAATAATATTTGTAAAGCAAGTAAACATATCAAAAATAGAATCATTGATCGCCTTTTTAAATAGCTCATAATTATTCACAAGCATATTGATTTTAGACTCTTTAACCTAGTTAGTGCCTTCGTGAGTTACTTCCAGCCTATCCCAGATTTTTCTAATTAAAAATAAGTAGATATGCGATTAAATTTACTGGTATCTAAAGAATCGAAAAGAATATTTATGGCCTTAGCATTCAGCTGTGCCATCTTTTATCTAATTCCTCCCATTTCCTTCAGGTTTGAAAAGAGAGACACCATCAATAATCTTTGTAGGTCTGTAACTATGAAACTCCACATGTCATAGTATACAGCTCGAATGAAAATGCGCATTCATTCTTTTCAAAAAGTGTAGTTGGTGCTATTAAATAGAGGAGGTCTGTTTGTGGATTGGCTCTCGGCAAAAGAGGTACTAATAGGGACTGCCATAGATCTGTAACTCATTGACGGTTTAGTCAAGGAGAGACTTGAGTACCAAGCTCTAATATCATTTGTTGCCCAACTATGCAACCCAACAGCAAGGAGGTGAATTGGATTTTTTAAAAATTTTAAAATAATGCAAAAGAATTAAATGCTTAACAGATGAATATTAATTTCAACAAATGAGTACTTAAGCAAATATGCAAGAAATCAACACAAATAAAACAGGCAATGCAAACATAGAATTTATAGTGGTTCGGTGCCAACCCTGCACCTACGTCCACTCTCCAAAACTTTCTTCTTGAAAATTTTACTATAATTTATACCCTAGATTACAACCTAGTTGTTTTTTGGGTTGACAACCAAACCTAGTTAATTTTTTTAGGCAATTAACCTAAATCTTCAAGTGATTGTTTTTTGAGTTTACAATCAACCTAGTTGATTTTTCTAGAAAATCAATCAAAATCTAATTATTTTTTGAGTTCACAATCAACTCAGTAGAAAATCAACCAAAATCTTCACAATCCAATTACAAGTTTGAATGGACATTTCTCCCAAATTTTAATTTCCAAAACTTGTTACAGCAAAGAATAGAAAGAATTAATTACTAACACAATGAATATAGCTCCAAGATAATTGGTTGATTTAATTGCTTTTGAAGGCGCTTCATCAAGTCTTTGATACTAAAGATGTGATCTTTCAGCTTGCAATAAAAGCTGTTGAATGATATTTTCTTTGAAGCTCTTTCTTTTTACTTTCTTTTTCTGGCTCTAGTAGATTTATCTTTGTAGTGCTTGAGCTCTCTTTTTTTTGGTATTTCCATGCATTTATACTTTTGGAGAGGGTTAGAATACTTTCATATCCATTAGACGGATAATATAATCGTATTGAGATAAAAATGGCCATTTTGATTCTCAAAAAAAGTAGTCGTTACTGTTGTCAGACGCAGAGGGGTCGACTCACCATTTTTTGGGATCGACTCACCATTTTTTGGGGTCGACTTATGGTCTTTAGGAGTCATCTCAAGCTTGCTTCTATTTTTGTTGTGCTCTATCTTTCGTCTATGGCACTTGTGGGGTTGGCTCTCTCATTTTAGAAGTTGACTCATCATATAGCTGGGGTCGACTCGTTGCTTTCAAGGATCAATTCTTCAACAAATTAAGTTTCACTATGTTCTGTATTTCTACTATGGCTATTCTGGGGTCGACTCATCTATTTTTGGGTTTGACTCTAGTTTGACTAAATTCGGCTCATGAATTTCATGGATCGACTTACTAATGTGATGATTTTTTTAACTCTCAATCTTTTCTCTATGGCTATTCAGGGGTTGACTATTGGTAAACTAGAGTCGGCTCATGCACTTCATTGGTCGACTCGTCAATATGATAAATTTCTTCACTTTTGTCTGTCCTTCGAGACTATTCGGAGGCCAACTCATGATCTGCTAGAGTCAGCTCGTGAAGGCCTATTGGCTAGCGACGGTGTGCTGGGGTCGACTCGTTGTAAACTTGGGGTCGACTCTTAAGATAGCTCAGGATGAAATATTTTGTGCTTGTATGTGAGCTTCCAAAGAATGTTTTCATGGGCTTATGGAGTTCAACTTCTTGATTTAGAGTTTCACATAGATGATATTCTCTTGAGAGTAACTAAAGGCTTTCTTCTTTACCTTTCAAAATTAATCAATTAAACTCAAAGCAATAGATTAATAAATTTTTATCTCAACTGTTTTGCATCATGAAAATCAACCCTTTAGAGTCAACAATGGATCTTAAAAGTCTTTTAGAACAGAAATTGTAAGTAACCTCTACCCTTAATATTTTATCTTGTACATGATTTGATCTACATTATTTGAAATTTAAATAATTGCTATTATGTTATATTTAAATTAAGCATTGTATACGCTCTACATGAAAATACTTTGTAAAATATTGGGTCAACTATGACATGATTTACTTGAGCATAAACAATATTTTTTGCATCGATAAATGTGTTGATATCGTTTATGTTATGTGTTGATTTTGTTACCCTTTGTCTGACCATGATCATACAATTTGAGGATCTAGTCTCCTTCCGAGCTTCTAGTAGAGCTATCACTAGTATATACCAACTGACAGTATATTATAGTCAGGAGCTAGTTTTCTTTCGAACCTACCTAGTTGGGACTGATCGTTAGCACATATTGATAGAGGCAAGTTTGTCCATGTGATTTCAGAGCTAGCTTCCTTTTGGGCCTCTAGTAAGATGATCACTTGGACATAACCAATGGACAACATGTTGTAGTTATGATCTAGCCTCTTTCGAGTCTTGCCACAAACAGATCGTGGCCATAGTGATAAAGACTAGGAGAGTGTGAGTGTATAATCCATCCATGTTTGTTTTAGAAATTTATTTTGGCCAAATGCATTTAATATCTTGAAATCTATATTAATAGGCATGCCATGTATCATATGTCCATTAGCATGTTTTTGTTTATGAATGAAAATCTTGTGCTCTGAATTGTATTTCATGAATAATATACTTGATCCAGCTAAAAGGTTTGGTAATTTACTAAGCTTATAAAGCTTTCTCTCTCTCTCTCTCTCTTGTTTGTTTTCTACTCTCTTTTTTTTGATGCAAAAGAATATATGGGGCTTACGACTTAGAGCTGATCACGGGCCTTCTGGCCCGCCCAGCCTGCCTAGCCTGGCTCAAAAATTTTCGGGCTTGGGCATTAAAAAAAGACCCATGGGTCGGCCTAGGCAAGAAAAACGGCCCGACAAAAAAAATCGGGTCGGGCCTGGTCGGACCATTCTGACCCATTTCCAGATTCCAAACAAAGTAAAAATCGGGCCTATCAGGTCGGGCCGGGCTAGACGAGCCTAAAACCAGATTTATAAAGTCAGATCGGGCCTGGACAAAAATTTAAGCCCGACAGTTGGGCCAGGCCGGGTCTGGGCATAGCCATCGGGCCTAATTTCTGCTGTAGAACCCGGCCCAAGCCCGACCCGGTCCGAATTTTGATCAGCTCTGTTAGGACCAAATAATGAGGAGCTTAGAATTTTGAAGACATCTAATTAGTTTTTCTTTAAATAAATTTGATTGGATATTTGTATCAGTTTTCTTATGATCCCTTGAGATTGTAGATTGTCTTCAATAATTATGCTTAGTTAATTATTGCTTTTCTTACCAATGTCTGAGTTGAAAGGTAGGTTTTGCATTTTTTATGAAGTTAAACCTTATGGATATAAGCCCATCTGTCACATACTCAGCTCGAGCCATCTCGTCGAAGCATGACATAGCAGAAGGTCCATATGGAGGATATATTTTTTCTTTCTTTTTATATGTTAGGATTTAGTTTTTTTATACCAAACTTATTGAATATACTAGAGTCTAGGCTCAGGACGGCCAAAATCAAAGCTCACGGAACTGGGATTATAATTTAAAAGATGAAAAAATAACGTTCCCTGGCATCTGGTAGCCAATTTCATGACAACCTACATGCAAGCAACTCAGAGCAAGGAAGACATTCCTCCAATTTATTAATAAAAAATTAATGGTATATTTGGTTGGGAAAAGTTCAATTTTAGAGGAAAAATGAAAATAAATACCCCACATTCCAACCATTTAATTAGAAGGAATTCTATTCAGGCCACAATCTATCGAGACTTTTCCTAACATTCCTATTCTAATTCCGATTCCAATTTCGATTCCAATCATGAACGAATAAATCAGAGAATATAATCATTCCAATTCCGATTCTAATTCATTCCAATTCTAAGAATACCTCTTTCCATTTGCAAATCCTACTGAGCTGTTTCAAAAGGCTTGT
The DNA here is from genome assembly GCA_025769935.1 of Phoenix roebelenii. Classification (NCBI taxonomy): domain Eukaryota; kingdom Viridiplantae; phylum Streptophyta; class Magnoliopsida; order Arecales; family Arecaceae; genus Phoenix; species Phoenix roebelenii. The sequence continues at coordinate 7,773,461 of JAOXJJ010000002.1, read as the reverse complement.
ATGTCATGGTATTCCTCAGCCTATCAAATTTCAATTTCATAACCAGATTTGGTGCCTCAGCCAAATAAGTTGCCTAATGAAATAGAACCAAATAAATAATAGAGGGTGCATTTAATTGATGAACGGAATCCGAATAGAAATGAATTGAAATAAAAATCAAAATGGTCATATACAAAATGGCATTTAAGTACTAAATAAGTCTGAATTAGATTTTGAAAAATCAAAATGAAAATAACACTGCCTCCAACCAAATAACCAAAATAGAAATCACTCATTTTTATTTCCCATCTAAAGCCCAACTCCCCACAAAAAAAAAAATGCTTGTAATTAAATAAAATAAACATAGAACCTTTTCCCAACATTAAATCCTCCAGACTACACACCGCTTACCGTGAGCGCCGGAATAGGCTTTACAACTGCAGCGAGCAGCACAACTCACAGGAGGCCATTGCATTGGCCTTCCCCACAAAGTCCATTAATGCAAGCTGATGGACCGACCATAACGCAACAGTATCAGACCTTCCAATCCTGATGGATTGACCCGTGCTGCACGCTGTTTCTGCCAATCTGACCACTACCAAGAAAGGATTTATAAATTCAATTCAGTATAGAATGCTCATGACCTATTTCTTAAGGAAGGAGTCCTTTCTCAATTTCCATACTATAAAAACAAATATCAAAAGAATAATTGAGTAGGAACCAGCAATCAACCTTGAAGAATTGCTAAATATCAAATGGCAATATGAGAACATAGTAGCAGTTTCCACTGATCGGTTTAGAACTAGCAGTTCATACAGAAAAGGTCTATTTACACTTTTACGTCTGAATCCAACTGAATCCAGCCTCCAACTCCAACAAACCTCAGGCACTAGACTCATTCGTACAGAAATTCTAGATACATGATAACCTAAGATATTTACAGGACCATACTCTCTTCTTTAAACTGGCATTTCTAGGGTGGCTGATCAAGGATTCAACAGGACCTTTCACAAAAAGGCCCATCTACTATGGAAAAAATTTACAGCGGCATGGCAGAAGAGTTGGTTAGATTTGTGATGTGTCAAGCGAGAGCAGGGACTATGCAGTGGGACTCAGAGTTGCCACAGGCAAAACCCTCAATTCTTACTTTGGGGCTCCCTCCAAATGATGACCCACAGGATGGGGAGCCTCTTTCGACTCTCCCAGCTGGTTTCATCCCAAAAGAGTTTCCTAAAGGAGAGGCTAAGTTTTGAGTTTGTTTAGCAAACTGCGCATCGTGGATAACTGGGTTGTTAGTGCGTACGGGTGGCGAGCCACAGAAGAAGCCTGTTTGGTTGCTCATGTCTAAATCACCTTCAAGATCATCCTGAAATGGACCAAACTTGAAAAATAAGATACAATTGGATGTAAAAATTATGAAATTAGGACTAAAACATCTACAAAATAATTTTGTCACGTACCTTGTTCAGGATAATATCAAGGATCTCAGGACCACAATCCCCTCTATACATGGGCAAAATGCTGAAATAAGAGTAAAACAGAATCAGCAAACAAAAATAACCATAAACAGAAAAAATTCTTCCTGGTGTATTGTCCAACATGCATGATTTGAATCTCCATGTGTGTGTGTGCATGTAGGGTCGCTATTGTACCTGGTTTGACATGTGCCCAGAAGCCCAAGCTGCTTCATTCAGCATTGTGGAATAAGAGTTTACAAAAATCAAGACTAAACACTCCTCAGAAAAGATTTGAAATATACACAAATGCGATCACACTCTGCAGTTTTTTTTCTTTTTTAGACCTCCTAAAGGGCAAGCCCTTAGGGATGCACTGCTCTACATTATTGTGTGTGAATTATGATGAAACATGATTAACGTGTAAAATAACATTCATTGGATAATTGAATGATTTGATATTGTGTTTGCCATTCAATCCACATCAAGATGTGTGAAAACGCAAGATAGCGTGCAGTGCACATGATCAACTGCAATCATATAATTCTTCAGCAAGTTGTAAAAGGGATAATGCAATGGCAACCAATTGGTTAGAACACATCTCTCGGTTCTCCAATTTTGGAGTGAGATGTCGCATGCCTTGTGGTGCCACTAGCCAGGCGCTTTGAGTCGTAACATAAATGACGAGTCGTGTCCTTAACAATGTGGTCGGCCTAGCATAGACTATACAATGATGCAGGCTTTAGGAGCTTCAGAGGTTCGGGCAAACTGTATTCTGACAAAGAATAAACCATGCTGGATGACACATGACATGAAAAAGGCATTTGCGGTCAAGCATATGAACAATGTGATAATTTTGTGGGTTCAATAATGATAATATAGGCAAAAACTATGAATCCAGCAATTGTCGTAACACACCTCTTTGGTTTGGGGCCAATTCTGTTGATGTTATCCATGAAACAAGGGACCCTAGTGGCATGACGAGGTTGAGGACAGATGAGTTCTGCTCTAGGAATTGTTTGGTTATCAATTTGCCAAAACCTTGACTTCCTATCTGATATGCATTCAGGGTACACTTGGCCCATGGTATTAACTGTCATTGGGCAGTGCTCCATCACAACTGTCTCCTGCAACATCAAAAAGCAAGGTTTCATGAACTGATAAAGCAGTACAATAAAAATATGATGAAAAGAAACAAGAGATAAAGAAAGAAAGGAAGAGGACTCATTGAAATGTAATGGGGCATAACAATGCACGAACTAGACATGAATGCATAACCAGATCTTGCAGAAGTGGAGTTTTGTCCAGAAGAGAATATGTTGAGAGTATAGATTCATAACAAAAGTATACAAGAAAATCAAACATATTTTTATGTGAATGTATTCTTAGACAAAAAGACAAATATTTTATATCTGAAGGGGCATATTTCACTTTTATCAACAAAAAAAAGAAGAAACTAGAAGCAAAATATCAAATAAAAAATAGATATCATGAAAAAAGGCAATAAAATTCCACTCCAACCACATTTTGTCTAAATAACATGTAAATATCCGAAAACCATCAGAATCAAGAAAAATATATCCCAAAATTTGCCATGCAACTAATTTTACCACAACCAAAAACAACACCAAACATCCTCGCAACACTGCAAACAAATCCATGACCAACATCAAGCAGAACTGTGCTGGCATAATAGACTTAAATAAGAGAACTAGTCTCTTTGTCAAATGAAATCAAAGACAACCACTCATAAATAAAAAGGAAAATCAAAAAATGAGCCAGAAGAAATCCATATCCAATAAAAGTCATCTTAAAAATTGTATTGTCAAATGTTGCAAACAAAGCTTGCAAGATAATACATGCCATGAAGATTCAGATAAAAATTGAACGCCTTTATACCATTGATAGGAATAGACTATGTACATCCAGTGTCACACATGACCAATTGCCAAGCATATCAATTTTCCATAATGGCTCTAGACATCCACCAGCCATGTTTAATGTGAATTATGACCAACAACAGGCATTACCCAATCTGTTTGGGCTTTGGATTCTTTGAGGCTTCAACATTGCCGAAGCATAGATGATAGAGCACATTATCTAAACAAAAAGAGCCAAAGAAGCTTCAGAAGGAATAAGCAATGCTATTGGTATGAGGAAGAAGAATGGAGCAAGATCATTAAAATCAACACTTGTGGGGTGGTGTGCTGATAGAAGAGTCCCTGACTAAGATAAGAGTTGCTTATGGACATTTAGATTACTAGCAAGCATATTTCAAAAATCTATACTATGAGACATGCTAAAAATGGGCCAACTTGAATACACCATAACATAAAACTGAAAAGCTACATGAAGAATGAGTACAGTTGACCTAAAGTATCAGTGCATGACAATTCTAAAAACGGCAATGGATGTGGAGCATCTGCAAATCCCACATAGGAATTCTAAGAAAAGTAAAGGATTTAACAATATAATCACTTCCAGGCAGCTTTTATTCCCGAAGCACCAGCACATAAGCTGCAAAGTATCACCTCGCACTTTAATTGAGGAACATTAACTTTATTTCCAAAAGATTTTTTTCTTTATTTTTCAATTGTTTGCTTCTACCACAACTGGCTTCCTTTGAACAATTTACACTAGAATATCCAAGGATCAACCACAACCAGCAACAAAATGACCAAAAACTATCCTAAAAAATAAACAAAACTGCCACCGATACCAAGAGAATTAAAAATCGAAGAGACAACAGCGAAGATGGAAATAATGCACACAATAAGCTAGCAGTGGACATGTTTCTAGGCATATCTGCCTCCTCGCAGGCCAGAACAGCCAAAGGAAGAACAGTAACCCAAGAGTCAAGATCAGGGAGGAACAGACAAAAGATTAAGTCTTTCAAGAAAAAATGTTAGCCTCGCGACAATGGAAAGAACATTTAGAACAACCCTATCATGAACCTAGATACAGAGACAGAATACTCATCAGGAGCAAGTAGATTAGAAGATATCCGATTGACCAGCAAGACCCAAAAAACAAAATTTTGGGGGCGAAAAATACTAGAATTCCAACCAAAGAATCACTGAGATACTTGTAATCTAACAAAACACCAGTGATTCAATCGAAAGCTGACTCCTTGCAACTGAACACTATATGCTCGAAAATTCAAGGATCAGAAGCGACACCAAACAAGTAAACCAAAACGGAACCCGAAAAAAATCGAGAGAATTAAAATCAGCGACGACCAACAACTTAAAAATAATATTCGCTTCGATCCGTCAACAAATGTCTCAAGAACAGAGTTAGTAACCGCAAAAAAAAACCAAAAAGCTCATACATACAACCATACGAGAGAATAAGAAAAAGTTCCAGCCTTCAGGGCAAAATCAGCAGAGCATCCATGAAAGAATACCAATCAAAATAAAAGCAAGAATAAGTTCAAATTCGCAACCAAGGCCCACACAATGAAAAACCGAACCAAATTCGAAGCTTTTTTTAAAGAAAACACGATTTCGGAGACAAAAATCCACAAATACAAAAATAAACAACATCTAAATCAAGCGAAGCATCTGGGGAACTAAGAAAACGGCGTTAATTCCACCGACATCTCCTGTCCTTACCGAATATTCCTCGCCGGAAAGGCTTCGGCTCGCCGGATCTCCCCACAGATCTCCAGATCGAATCCGAAAGACCCCTGATCGCTGGATCTCTCTTGCGGATCACGTCAAAACACCAGATCTCGCGATCTCTCCCTTGATCGCCCTCCGGATCGGCCAATTGAGAGAAAAAACTAATATGTACTCTCACCCGGACGGGGCCCAGCGGCGGCGGAGGGAAGAAGGCGGAGGAGACGCACACAAAGGCATGAGAGAGAGAGCGTAAAAGATATAAATATAAGAGAGATGAGAGGCGCTTCCTCGCCTCTCTTACCTCTTCTTTCCTCTTTGCCCCTCTCGCGATCGCGCACGCTCTCTCTCTCTCCTCTCTCTCTCTCTCTCGTCTCCTCCGCGAGAGACGCCGAAAGCCACCGCCGGGCTCTCTCGCGGCCTTTTAAGGCGAGGGGAGAGGGGAGAAGGTGAAGCCTCGATTAATCCCCAATCTAAGCGGAGGTTGCGGGTGTCCTAATCCTAGATTAGTCGAATTAATATTGTCCTTTTCTCGCTTTCTATGGGAAGTTTTTTTTTACCATCGCCTCGTTTGTCTCCCAGACCTCTGTCTTTTGCCGTAGATGACAGCTGTTATTTATAATTATTATTCATTTAATAATTTAATAATTTTATATTTTATTGAAGGGATGTTGAAGGGACGTTGGAACTCACCCGGCCGGGGACCCTTTCAGATGGCATCCATTAATCCACATCTTTTTTGCTATTTATTTATTTTTTTTTAAATGTATCCACGATGGCCCATTTAAATAGTCGGGTGCTGCTGCTTTTTTTTTTACATAAAAATAACTCAAAATTTTTAAAAAATTTCATTTCTATTTGATATTTAATTAACATAAAAATAAAATCAATAGTATAAAACAATATTTATTATATTGACGTCTTAATTCTAATTATTTTTATAAAATATTGATATGTCTAAAAATCAACCATAATTCATTCGCAGGGCCGGCCAACTAAAGTTCGCTATAAAGTCTAAAACCACTAACTAGAGCCCATGGTAGTTCAGAAGCGTGCGACTGAAGTCGAAGATCACGCCAGCCAAACGGATAATATACGTTCCACGTGCAAAACGGTTGTGCCTGATTCTCGAAACGCATAGAAGAGTGCCAATCATAGCTGATCCATGTGCCCAAATTTTGGGATGATAGATTTTCGCCTTCGTCTATACATTCACTCTTCGATGTACCTTCCAAATAAGTGCCCAGGTGCCCTGATAGATCATCAAAAATCTCTTTTGTTTCTTAAATATTGTCTTGACTTAAATATTGTAGGATCCTCACCGAATACACTTCAACAAAAAATAAAAAATAAAAAAATATTTTTATTATTTTAGGTTGGAGCCGGATCATGGACTAGGAGCCAGGCACGATCGAATTGTTGAGCCCTCCATCATCGGGCACACAAACCGGTCCTCAGCAAAAATAAAGTACCGGAATAAGTTTATCAGTAGCCTCACAAAATTTGATAAGTATAAAATCTTAATCTAATAATTATATTTTTCTATTCTCATGTTTAATTTTTTATATAAATTTAAAGAAAAACAATAATGTTATTAAGTAGCGGAAAATCCATCGGATTTCGCTGGATTATATCCAGCAGAAGAAGACCGTCTTTTTCGGGGAGCGCGCGGTCTCGTCTCGCAGACCGTCCTCGCGCGCGTGGTTGCATACTATGATGTCTGTTACCTTTATTTTCCTTTATCTTTATTTATTTACGGCTTGCTTTTAGACTTTTCCAACTTCTTTATTCATCCTCGAAGCCTACCAGCTCATGTAAGAGTTTTGTTCTGAAATAACGGGACACCCTAATTGCGTAGACACTTTCTCGATTTCTACACCGTCCGATCATGATCAGACGGCGAAAGCAATCTTTATTGTCAAAGTTTCCTGTTTGAATCTTCGGATCAGACGGTGGAAATGATCTTCGGTGTCAAAGTTTCGCCGTTGTCTGTAGTTTGAAATTTCATCAGGAATAACTTGGAGGACTGAAAGCGACTGGTGTACGATAAAGAGAGATCATGGCAGATCCTGTTTCCACGTGTCAAATTCGGACGATGTGAAAGATACTAAGGTCAGCGACGACCGGAGCGGCCTCTGATGTTTGGATCTTTTGGGGCTATTTCTGTCGGGCTTTCCCGTCCGTCTGATCCGTATACTGTACTGCGTCAACTTTTTTTTGGGTGTATGTACGGGTGCTTCTGGCGAGTGTCGCGGTGCGGTTCATGCGTTCACGAGAAGATCTTTAGATTTTGCCAACCACCGAGAGTGGTTTGATCGCTTGTAGCGGTCTGAAGTGGGCTAATTAAGGTTGATAAAGTTGGTAGCTGAGCTGGTGAATGGTGGTTGGCAGGGAGCACAAACTTTTATTTATACACCAGAAAGTAGGGTAGAACATAACTAAATAATAATAGTAATAATAATAGCAACACATCTATAATAATATTTATTATTTTTATATTCATCTTCTTCATTCATTTATGTTCAAATAAGAATCATACTCATAACCATGCATAAGAAAATAATAAAAATTAAATATAATTTTATATAATAAATAATAAATAAAATATCTAAAAAATAAAAAAATATGTTATAAGAGAAATTGTTGAATATTTATTGATCATTTTACTTTTAATATCTCACTAATAAAAAGTTCAATACTAATGGAAAACATAAATTGTTTAACAAAATAGATGAATGTTTTTAGTAAGATAAATAAATGTGCTTGTGTGGGAAAACTTATGCTTTTTGATTTGATGCAGAAGATTGCTATTTCTTTTTTTTGTACCTGATTTGTTGTTTTCGTTTGGGCTAGAGCTTGAAGTAAGTTCATGTGATTGTTTCAACCGTTGAAAAATAGAGAAGAAAAAATTAATAATGATTATATGCTTTCATGTGGATGGTCAAAAAAAAAAAAGTTGGAAAGATAAACTAGTTGTAGCAAAATAGTAAATAGAATACTTTAAAGTAGTCTACCTTGAAATCATAGATTTCATTTTAAGCAATATGAAAATGAGTAGTTATATTGTGATCCATAATTCACCAAATTGGCATTCATGACCTTGAATAGATTGTACATAGGGTCAGTAAATAATGACTTGAGACCATCAATCTGATCGCTTGTGTATCCGACATGCAATAAACATATTAGGATTTGAACTAAATAGATTCAACTTGTAAACAAGTTGATGTGTCTTGACCTATTTATTAAGTGAGACGGATTTATATTTCAAAATCATAACTGTTGCTGGAAATTGGAGCCGGGGGCGACCAGTGGCTAAGAAGGAGGATTTCCGGCGAGAGTTGGCGGGTGGCGAATCGTCAAATTGTTGCTGGAAATTAGACCCGGGGGCGACCAGTGGTTGAGAAGGAGGAGCTCCGGCGAAAGTTGGTGGGTGGCGAATCGTCGGCGTGCGGCATCCTCCGGGGTATCTGCAAAAAGCCGGTGGCCGGGGTTTCCGGCGTCGGCCCTCTGATGCCTAAGTTAGAGAGGGTAGATGTATGCAAGGAGAGGAAATATACGTGTCCAGAGTTTCAGAGTCTAGCCCCCTCTAAGATGGAGGGATTCTCTTTTTATAGAGGGATACTGGATTACATGTGATGTGACAGGGCGAACGGGTTACCGTATGATTGAGCATGTCGTATGAATTAATGCACGATCGTGTGAATTATTACCTTCCGTAGGAGATCAGGCCGAAGCCAACAAGTCGTCGCGGCTGATCAGACGCAGCCGAGCAGATTTTCCGTGGAGAGCTGGAGATCCGTAGATAGCAGAAGCCATGCGCATTAATTGTTGAGTGAGCAGGAGGTCTACGGAGGCCATGCACATTAATTGTTGAGTGAGCCGGAGGTCTGCGGAGGTCATGCGCATTAATTATTGAGTGAGCCGGAGGTCTGCGGAGGCCATACGCATTAATTGTTGACGGCTGTGACAGGATATGGTCTCTGGTCGAGCTGCAGAAGGATGGGACTGCAGCAGGCAGGTCGGACGCCAAGTCGGACGCCTTCAGGTCGGGCGCCTCCAGGCACGTGGTGGCCACATGCCTATATGTTTCGGAGCGACTCATTTTTCCCTAACACTACCTCCCGACTTCCGAATTCGAGCCGCTTGCGAGCTCGGGCGCAGAAAGTAGCTGTTTTTACCGTGTTGGTGTGGGCCAGGAGATTTTGAATTATTTCGGCGCTCCGCGTATTTCAAGGCGTCCTTAATGGGAGGAGACGGGGCGACACCTTTTCATTTTTTGAAACGTCCTCGTGTCGTGGGCTCATGATGGGGCTCCGCGATCCAATGGGGCGCTTCCCTAGTTCTGCATTCAAGGCGTCGATCTAAATTGAATATGCCGCTTCGGTCTTCGGGGCCGACGCATGGCACAATCTGGACGGGAGGCGGGATCTTGTCTCGCGGATCCGGGCCATCGGAGAGGTCTATATAAACTCCCATCTTGACCCTAAGGGCTCTTATTTGGCCGCCACTGCAGTTGTTCCCCATTCTCCTCTTCTTCCATCCCTCTGTTCCTTCCGGCGGTATCCCGAGGCGATCATCGCAGTTCTTCTCCGATTCGTCAATTTTTCTGGTGAAGACTTCAGTAGGTCTCCCCCCTCCTGTCTGCTTGGAGGGTTTTTATTTTTGCTTCCCTCTTATTTTTGTCTCCTATCATTTTCTTTCTGGGATGGGTTGTGGTCCGGACGAAGTCGAGTCCACCATAAGTAGTGAGGAGTTGAAGATGACCGCTGAGTAGTTTTTTCCTCGGCGCGGGTTCCGTCTAGAACTCACAGGGCCGGAGGATCGGGTAACAAGACCTCCTCCGGGTCGGATCGGAGTGTATCTAGAAACACTCTGGGCCAGCCTGTGGTTCCCTCTTTACAGGTTTGTGATCGAGCTCCTGGCGACTTATCAGCTCGTCCCAGCATAGCTCGCTCTGAACGCGTGGAGGATGATCGTCGGTTTTCTGTCCCTGTGCCTTGCGCACAGGATACCGACTTCAATCAACGTCTTCCAGTGGTGCTTCTTACTGAAGTCCAACCCGTGAGACGGAGAGTGGCTCTACCTTGCCCTTCGGGGTGGTCGGTCACTCTTCCGGGGCTCTCCTACATCCATTCACGGGTGGAAGAAGAAATTTTTCTTTTTATCCTCCGAGCGGTCGTGGGGGTTCGACCCCAGGTGGGGGCAGGCCCGGCTCAAGACCACCAACAAACTCCCCAAACTGTCCAAGAACAAGCAGGGGATCCTCGACGCTATTTGCGGCCTCGAGAAAAACATCCTTCTGAATGACCTCGTAAGCGAGGACGCTTTAGTCAACGTCGGCTTGAGCTCGGCGCGCCCTCAGAGTAAGGGTGGTTGTGGTTTTTTGTCTTGTTTGTTTTGCTCTTTCTTTGTCTCTTCTTTCCTAACATTCAAAATTCTTCCTTGTCCTTTCAGACGTCCCGAAGATGGTGACTAAAAGCGCAGCTCTCTACGCCTGGTTCCGGAAGAGGGCAGCCGAGACTGGTGGGGCTCCACCCGAGCCCAAGAAGAGGGCCAAATCTTCGTCGGGCGCAGCTGCCAAGGCGAGCGCCCCCAAGGTCGGGTCCTCCAGGCCTGCTCAGAAGGAGGTCCCGAGCACCGACCGCGGGGGCTTCCACGACGCTCGCCTGCCCGGCTCCTGTTTCGCAGCGTCCTGGTCGGCAGCCCGTCCAACTGTGGCGCTCGGTCCCGAAGCTAGGGAGCAGCCAGGGGGCTGCGAGGTCGTCCTCGCCGAGCCCAGCGAGGCCCAATCTCCCGAGTCCCTCGGAGGGCGAGGGTCGATAGGAGAGGAGGCCTTATTGCCCCGAGTGGGTGGTCTTCGAGGGCGATTCGGCCCTCAACAATGCTAAAATAGTGCGGCAGATCTTCCACGTCGCGCTGCTCCCGGCCGACCAGGCCAAGTTCTGATCCATGAGCTACAACAATTTTCTAGACGGGACTTATCTTTCCGCCATTCAGGTAAGTTCGCCTTTAACTTCTGCATTCAGTTTTTGGCCTTAGCTTACTCTTTCATTTGTTGTTTACAGCATCTCCATGAGATCGACATGCTGATCTCCATAGTGGCAGACTATCGGAACCGAGCCCGAAGGTATTTGCGGGGGCAGGAGGAGGCCGAGAGGAAACTCGGCGAGGTCGAGTTCTCGAGGAGGGAGCTCCTCGCGAGGGTAGAAGCCGATGAAGACGAGCTCTGGTCGTTGACTGCGCAGCTTGAGGAGGAGAAGGCCGCGCACGCCCTGGCCAGGTCAGAAGTGCGCTCTGCCGAGGCTCGTTTGGCCGAGGCCCGCTCTGCGCTCATGTCCAGCAGCACGAGGCGAGAGGTGCCCAGCTCAAGGTTGAGCAGCTCGAGACCCGGGAGAAGAGGACCTTGGAGCAAGCCCAACATGCGGTGCAACTCTTCCAGGAGTCGGAAGAGTTTCGCGAAATGCTAGAGGAAGAGGCCGTGGATGGGCTTATCCGCGGCTTTGAAGACTTCTGCAATCAGCTGAAGCGGCTCTACCCCGAGTTCGATCTCAGTCTGCTCCAGCTTGGAGCAAGGATCGAGGAGGGAGAGGATGGGCCCGAAGGCCCAACTAGGGCTGAAGTTCAAGCAGCCGAGGAGACTGGTCGAGGGGCTTCTGCCGAGGAGCTCCCGAAGGAGCTTCTGATGCCGCCCTTAAAGCTGCTGGCGACGTCCCAGCCGAGGCCTCTATGACGGCGGTGGGAGAACCTGAGGAGATTTTGACAGAAAATGCCGAGGTGGCCGTCGTGGACGACCTCGGAGCTGTGGCTATCCCTTAGGATTTTGTTTTCTTTTTTTTTAGTCTTTTCTTTTTGTTTTTTTTGTAAGCGAGGTCAGCCTCTAAACTCATTGTACGGCCAGATCTCGATTTTGTACTTAGCCTTCGGGCTTTCATCAATGAGAGAATTTTCATATTTGCAAATTTATGTTTGCCTCTCTTTCTCCTTTTGCACAGTAGATAAATTTTTGCTTTAATTGCTTGAGCGAATTTTTCAAAGTCTTCGGGCTCGGCTAAGTTCGTAGACTTAGGCTCCGTAGACTTAGGTTTCGACCACGTCCGATAGGGAGGGCTCCAAGCTCAGACTTTAGAAAAATTCGCTAAGTCTAAGAGCTCGGATTTGAATCTCGCCAAGCCCTTGAGCTCGGCTCTCAGATTGCCGAAGCGTTGAGCTTGGCTCCCAGACCCCAAAGGGATTTCCTCAAGTCTTTAGGCCTATCTTTCGGAAGATTTGGCCAAGTCTTCGAGCTCAGCTTTCCAGATATAAGCTTACAAAAGCTTCAGGGTCGGTCCCCGAGGAGATCGTAGACCAAAGTCGAGTTATCATTGGGGCATTTCGTGGCTGTTGGTCTCGAGCATAGAATCAAAACTTACGGTGAGTGACTCGGCACTTCGAAGCTCGGCCAGAATATCAAGCCTCGAGGTCATCGCTATAGGCTCGACTTTTCAACATTTGGACTCGGTCGAGCCCTCATAGGGGTCTCTTGCATCGTCGGAGTTAGGCACCCCATGCTGAGGCAAACCGCTTCGCTCTCCAGCCAGCTTTTGGGGGCGCTCTTTGGCATGAGATCCGCTTCAGGGACACCGGCACATTGGGGGATGTTGCTGTTGTCGGGGATCTGCGTAGGTATTATCCCGTTGTCGTTGTCGAGCGCCACGGGGGCCACGAAGGTACTATCCTATCTTTTCGAGGTCGGGGGAGCTTGGGCTCGCTGTCGACTTATCGGGGCATCTCGACCTTAGTCGAGGAGGCGCTAAGGGGGGCCGCAAAGGTACTATCTCGTTGTTGATGTCGAGTGCCACAGAGAGCTGCGAAGGTACTACCCTATCTTTTCGAGGTCGAGGGAGCTTGGGCTCGCTGTCGACTTATCGGGGCATCTCGACCTTAGTCGAGGAGGCACTACGGGGGGCCGCAAAGGTACCACCCCATTGTCAATGTCGAGCGCCACGAAGGGCCGTGAATGTACTATCCCGTCTTTCCGAGGTTGAGGAAGCTTGGGCTCGCTGTCGACTTATCCAGGCATCTCAACCTTAGTCAAGGAGGCGCTACGGAGGGCCGTGAAGGTACTACCCCATTGTCGATGTCGAGCTCCACGGAGGGCCGCGAAGGTACTATCCTGTCTTTCCGAGATCGAGGGAGTTTGGGCTCGCTGTCGACTTATTGGGGCATCTCGACCTTAGTCGAGGAGGCGCTATGGGGGGCCGTGAAGATACTACCCCATTGTCGATGTCGAGCGCCACGGAGGGCCACGAAGGTACTATCCCATCTTTTCGAGGTCGAGAGAGCTTGGGCTTGCTGTCGACTTATCGGGGCATCTCGATCTTAGTCGAGGAGGCGCTACGAGGGGCCGCGAAGGTACTACCACGTTGTCGATGTCGAGCGCCACGGAGGGCCGCGAAGGTACTACCCCGTCTGAGAAGCTTGGCCTCGACTTTGGAATTGTAGTAGTGGGCAGTCTTCTATTGGTATCTTGCCATGCGGACTCCGGCAGTTTTTCTTGCCTCTTCAACAAGGTTCAAGTTGCTCCTGAGCTGAGAAGAATTGGAGTCGGCGTCGTAGTGTTCTACCCTTGGGGAGGGGAGTCCGATCTCCAAGGGGATAACACCCTCCGTCCCATATACCAAATTAAAGAGGGTCTCGCCAGTGGGCAGTCGAAATGTAGTCCGATAGGCCCAAAAAACGTTGTATAGATCTTCGACCCACTGCCCCTTAGATTGGTCGAGCCTAGCTTTGAGCCCCTGCAAGAGGGTGCGATTCGTTACCTCGGTTTCTTCATTTATCTATAGATGGGCGACCGAGGTGAAGCGGTGATCAATGCCAAGTTCGGAGCAGAATTCTCTGAAACAGACGTTATCGAACTGACGGCCATTGTCAGATATAAGGATGCGGGGGAGTCCAAATCTGCAGATTATTGACTTCTAAACAAAGTCCCGCATCTTCTGCTTGGTAATCCGGGCCACTGGTTCAGCTTTGATCCACTTGATGAAGTAGTCGATGGAGACAAATAGAAATTTTCTCAGTTCGGTTGCCAAAGAAAATGGCCCCAGGATGTCGATTCCCCACTGGGTGAATGGCCAGGGGGCACTGATCAAGGTCAGCGGGGCTGAGGGTCAGCGCTGGATGTTGGCGTTCCGCTGGCATCGATCGCATCTTCGGATGAAGTCCGTTGCATCCTTTTGAAGTGTGGGCCAGTAGTATCCCTGGCGCAAAATTTTGTGAGCCAGTGCTCGGGCTCCTAAATGATTTCCGTAGATCCCTTCATGAACCTCTCGCATGGCATAGTTCGCCTCTGATGGGCGGAAGCATCTGAGGAGAGAAGAGGTGAAGGATCTTCGGTAGAGCTTGCCTTCATACAATATGTATTGGAAAAATAGACGCCTGATTCGGCGAGCTTCGAGCTCATCATTGGGAAGGGCTTCACTTTGCAAATAACTGATGAGCTCGTCCATCCAGCTTGGCTCCACCTTGAGGCAAAAGGGCTGGCTCGGGCTCCTAGGTACTGGGCGTTTGAAGGTAGCACCGTGGTCTTCGGGAGCTCGCTCATACGGGAGGTCGCCAGCTTTGACAGTTGGTCTTCTCTCAGGTTCTCCGTCCTGGGAATATGTTGGATGTTGAAGAAGCTTAGAGTAGAGATGAGGTCTCGCACCTTCTGAAGATATTTCTGCATCGACGACTCTCTGGCTTCAAATTCTTCCAAGATCTAGCTCACGACCAGTTGGGAGTCACTAAAGACCTTTAGGTCCTTCACCTTCAACTCCTTTGCCAGCTTGAGCCCGACAATGAGTGCCTCATATTCCTCCACATTGTTGGAAGCAGAAAACTCAAAGCGTAGAGCCTGCTCTGCAACCACCCCGTCCGGGCTGGTGAGGATGAGGCCTGCTCCGCTATCCCCCGAGGTCGAGAAACCGTCCACATGCAGGGTCCATAGTTGCCTCAGGGTCTCCTCCGCTGGTGTGGGTGCAGGCTCAGGATCGTCCGGCACGGTGCACTCTACAATGAAGTCAGCGAGTGCCTGGGCTTTGATTGCTGGCATCGGACGGTATTCGAGGTCGAACTCCCCGAGCTCGACTGCCCACTTTGTGATCCTCCCGGCACGATCTGTCTGTTGGAGAATTTGTTTCATAGGCTGGTCGGTCAGTATGACCATTGTGTGGGCTTGGAAATAGGGTCGGAGCCTCCGAGCCGAGATGACCAGGGCGAAGATGGTTTTCTCCAATTTAATGTATCGGATCTTAGCATCCCTCAGGACCCGGCTGGTATAATACACTGGTCTTTGAAGCTTGTCCTCCTCTCGGACTAGGACCGAGCTCACTACGATCAGGGAGACAGCCAAGTACAGGTAGAGGAGCTCACCCTGTCGGGATTTTGTGAGTAATAGAGGGGAAGCAAGGAGGTGCATGAACTCTTCAAAAGCTTGCTGACATTCTTCCGACCACAAGAAATTCTTCGGTCGCTTGAGGATCGCGAAGAATGGGAGGCACCGCTCGCCCGATCTGAAAACAAATCTTTCCAAGGCCGCGACCCGTCCTGTGAGCCGCTGTACTTTCTTAACTATCTTTGGTGGCACCATCTCCTGTAGTGCTCGGATCTTCTCGGGATTTGCTTCGATTCCATGCTGGGTGATTACGAATTTAAGAAATTTGCCCGAGGTGACTCCGAACGCACACTTAGCGGGGTTGAGCTTCATCTGGTACTTTCTGAGTGTGGAGAATATTTCGTTGAGGTCAGCCACATGGTCCTTCACCATTCGGCTCTTTACCAGCATGTCGTCCACATAGACCTCCATATTTCGGCCTATCTAGTTGCTCCGGCTGACCAGCCTTTGGTATGTTGCTTCGGCGTTCTTCAACTCGAAAGGCATCACCTTATAGCAGTAGGTGCCCCTATCGGTGATGAAAGCCGTCTTCTTCTCATCTTCCGGCGCCATTCGGATTTGGTTGTCAGCAACCGGTGCCCCGAGGTGGTGTCCACAAACTGGTCAATGCTGGGGAGTGGAAAGCTGTCCTTTGGGAAGACTCTGTTTAAGTCGGTGTAGTCTATGCACATGCACCACTTTTTGTTAGCTTTCTTCTCAAGAACCACGTTGGCGAGCCAGTCTGGATAGGAGACCTCCCGGATGAAGCTGGCCTTGAGAAGTTTGTCCACTTCCTCAGCCGCTGCTCACTGTCGTTCCGGGGCGGAATCCCGTTTCTTCTGCCGCACAGGCCTGCAAGTTGGTTTCACCTGAAGTCGTTGAACCATGATCTCGGGATCTACTCTCGGCATGTCAGCGGGCGACCAGGCGAAGACGTCCATGTTGGCCCGCAGGAACTCGATGAGGTGGTCTTTTTTGCGGGCGCTCAGGCCGGAGCCAACTTGCACGGTTAGCTCTGGGCAGTTTTCTTGTAAAGAAATTTGGGTAAGAAGCTCACCAGACTCTACCCGTTTCTTTCGGGGGCCGTCACGCGCTTCCAGAGTTTCGATAGAGAGCGTCTGATCCGATGCTTGGGTCGAACCTCGGCTAGTCGCTCCCCTTGGCTCAGTACTTTGGCCGGTTGTTTCGCTTTGTGAGTCGTCATATAGCACCGCTTCACTGTTGATTGGTCTCCACGGACCTCACATACTCCTTGGTTAGTGGGGAACCATACGAGCAGGTGATAAGTCGAGACCACAGCTCGGAGGGTATTAAGCCCTGGTTGTCCAAGGATGGCGTTGTAGGTCGAAGGTAGATGGACCACAAGGAAGTCCGTTCTTATAGTACTTTCTCGAGGGACGAGGCCAACCGTGACCAGGAGGCTAATCTCGCCCTCGATCGGGACCGAATCTTCGATAAATCCAACCAGTAGAGCATTCATTCTCCGGAGTTGGCTTTCTGTCATTCCCATTTTTTGGTAAGCGTCCTAGTACAAAATATTTGCCGAGCTTCCATTATCTACTAAGACGCGCTTTACATCAAACTTATTTACAATCATAGAGATGACCACAGCATCATCGTAAGGGGTCTCAACCTCTTCCAAGTCCTCGTCTGAGAACGAGATGGCTTCAGAGGTGCACGGGCGCTTCGAGCTATTTCTTCCCTCGAATGGCTCTTCAACCGAGCTTCCTCCGCCAATGGTATTGATGGTGCGGCGATAGGCCTGTTGGCATTTGGATCTTCGGACTGCGCGGTATTTTCTACTGGCCTCCTTTTCTCATGCCGATTCCGCACAAACCGGTTGAGTACTCCGCGGCAGATGAGCGCCTCAATCTCGTTTCGAAGCTGGAAGCAATCTTCCGTATCATGGCCATGGTCTCGATGGAAGCGGCAGTATTTCCTAGAATTGCGCCAAGCTCTGGGGTCCCGCATCGGGGGTGGAGGTTGATGAGAGCACAAAAGTGCAATCATCGTACCACCTTAATTAGTATTATATTTAATTTTTAATGATAAAATTAAGGAATTAACATTGTATTTGTGTTTGAGTGCAAGGAATCCAAGAGATCCAATAACATTGGGTTTAAGCCCAATGCCCGGCAGCCCGAGCTCAACAAATTCTCTAGCTACCATGCAAACATGAAATCTCAGCCATCCAGCCAATCATCAACATCATAAATAAATCCATTCCGTCTGCATCTTCAACAAGTCCTCCTAGCATCCCACGGATCACGTCATCATCACGGTCGTCCATCTTCCGGATCAGATCCCGCGGCCCCAAGTCCGTGATCAACGTGCCAGCCCCATTCCTCTTCAGCCATCAAGGAGCCCGTGAAGCCAGCCATCATCTTCTTCAACCTTCCGCGCATCCCTCACGCGATCAGCGCCCGTCCGCTTCTTTCCCCACTTTAAAAATCCTTCCAGCAAGGCATGATTTCCAGCGATCTACCAATGCCCATCAAGCATCATGATCCAATCTCCTCCAGAATCCCAGCGGCCATCATCCCGAATCCACGCTCCCAACCCATCCCAGCGTATCACACGCCACGGATCAAGCTTCCGTGTCCAAGGATCCGGCCATTCGAGACATCCGCCCGTGATTCTCCCCCACACGCCACGGATCAAGCTTCCATGCCTTCCTTCGAGAAATTCCCGCTTCTCCCTTCCGGATTCGAGACCTCCCTTCGCCTCTGCTTCCGCCCATGATGCGGATGCTAATCCCGGTGTTTCAGCCTCGTCCGTTGTCTATGACGCGTCCGTGATCCCGCCACCATTTCAATTCTCAAGCCAGCTTCAAGGTGGGGGCGAGCTATAAAAGGAGGTGGTGCTCGGCTGTTTAGAGGAGGGGAGGTTGAGGAGAGCTGGGCAGTGGTGGTGGCCGACGGAACAAGGGAGAGGAGGAGAGCTTGGTTCGGTGGGGAGTGGTAGAACAGAGCATTACTCTGTTTCTTTTGGAGACGAAAGAAAGAAAAAAAAATAAAAAAAAGGAAGAGAGAGTTCTACCGTGGGAGAGAAAGGGAGAGAAAATGATTTTTTTTTTCTTTTTATTCTATTTTTATTTGCAGAAGAAAAAAGCTTTAGGCTTCATATTTAATTTTTTTACTTTTTGTAATCAGTCCTTTTTATGAAATCAATCAATTTTCTTTCATGCAATCCATGTTCTAGGTTCAGTTTAATTTCTATTTTTCTATGCAATCTTTTAATTTTTCTTTTATGCAATACATGTCTAAGTTTTAATTTAATATTCTATAATTTATTATATGCATTCTAGAAGTCTTAATTTTAAGATAACCTTGGAATGAATTTTTGCAGTTCGATTGATGATTTTAATTTATATTCTGTCTTTAGAAATCGACTCCTACTCTGCATCAAATTTCAATTGCAAGTTTTCTTTCTTTCCTTTGTTTATTTTCAAATAGAAAACATTCTCTAATAGACTAGAGAATCATTCCACATCCCCGAAGTAATGTTTTTTCCTTTATCATTCAAAAATTGATTTCAAATCCGAGTGAACGTTCTAATTTTTATGCAACTCCAATCGCCTCCCTGTGGATCGACCTCTTATAACCGCTATTCTTCGAGTAGAAAAGGTAAGAGTAAAATTAAATTAAACTTTGTTCGTCGGTTCTAACAATGATCTGTTTAGCATATTTTTAGGTAAACAGGAATCAGACGAATAGAATTTTGGCGCCGTTGCCGGGGACGCAAATCGAGAAGTAAGAACGATCACGAAGATCAAATCGAATTTTGGATACCCAAAGTGAACGCACTCCGGTAGTAAGTTTTTATTTTTATTTTTATTAATTTTCCTTATTTTGATAATTTCTAGTTAATAATTTCATAGTTATTAAATTTTGAAATTTGAAATTCAAAATTTAAAATTCAAAAAAAAAATTAAAAATTGAAAAAAAAATCCAAAATTCTAAAATTGAAAAAAAAAATTTAAATTGAAAATTTGAATTTTGAAATTCGAAATTTGAAATATAAAATTTTAAAGAAAAAAAGAAAAGTTAAAAAAATAATTAAATTAAAAAATTAAATATATATATATATATTATTTTGCTAGTAATTGATAAGGTGCAATCCTCCGAGGTTATCACACCTCTATTGGGACTCCTCACGGAGTAATCTCCAGAGCTTATTCAACGGGCATTCGAAGATTGACTGACGCATAAGAATTATGTTTAGTTTACATTCAAGTTATTGCTATATTAAAATAAAAAAATAATAAAAAATAAAAAAAAATAAAAAAATTAAATTAAAAAAATAGTAAATTAAAAAAAAATGCTTGCTAATTTAATCAGTACAACCTAATGATATTGCATAAACTTTTAAAAAAATATTGATTATTTGCTGCATCAAGCATTTGCACAAAACAATTTAAGGGCAAAATCCATTAAAAAGATAAGGTCGAAAAGTCATTACCCGTCCTTAGCCCAAAAATCACCACCTTGCATACATATCCTAAGCCATATTAAATTAAAATCAATTAGACGTTAGCATTAGGGTTTTCGAGCTCAATTAGGCTCTTGGAAAGAAGCGGCTGAAAGCCACTCCAGTGAGGATTTAGTAATTGGTG